>JAPMOQ010059638.1:384932-411411 GCA_026543055.1 Argiope trifasciata
AAAAAAAAGAAAGAAATTTTTTTGAGGATGTCGTCATTGAATTTTGAGGATGTCGTCATTAAAGTTTAAGAATTTTGATTCGATGATTTTTCGCTGAAATTTAAAGATTTTTTTTGCGTGTCAAGTTAACGAAATTTTACAGACAAGTATATACTGACGAAAAGCAGGTACCCACGAACTTTCAAATGTCCAGGTCAAAATATACAGTTTTTGGTATTTATAGCAATCCTGAATTCTCCCACAGTTGAAACTCGAGTCAATACGATATCTACACCTCGAAACGAATCTGTAGATATGCAACAAGATGGGGTTGCAACCGACAGGAACTTGGACGACTGGACTTTACCGATCGGTGAAAAAACTTTAAAAATCCCAAAACTCTAAAACTATGGGAGATATTTTGACGAAATTTTAGAGAATGGTATATAGTATCGAGTTGTACATACGAACCGAATTTCAAATGTCTAACTCGATATCTGCATTTTTTGGTATTTATAGCAAACCATAATTCCTCTAAAGTTTAAAATCGAGTATATATCGAATCTCCATCTCGAAACAAATGTTTAGATACCAAACATGATGGGGTTTTAGGCAACAGGAACTTGTATAACTCGACTTTAAGTGATCGGTTAAAAAAGTTTAAAAATTCCATAACTTTGAAATTTTTGAAGAGTATTGGAGGAAATTTTCTAGCAGGGTATATAGTGTCGAGATGTAGTTGCCCACGGCGTTTCAAGTCTCTAGCTCAAAATTTTCATTTTTTAGAATTTGTATCGAGCCCGAGACCCTCTAGAATTTAAACTTGAGTCTATATCAAATCTCCATCTCGAGACCAATGTTTAGATACCCAACATGATGGGTTTGTAATGTAAAGGAACTTGGAATAAGTCGACTTTATTGGTCGGTTAAAATCTTTAAAAAATACCATAACTTTAAACCTATGGAAAATTTTTTGATGAAATTTCATAGAAAAGTATGTAGTATTAAGCTGTGCTTACCCACAAAGTTTCAGGTCTCTAGCTCGTAATTTGAACTTTTTGGTACTTGTATCGAACCCAAAACCTTCTAGAGTTTAAATTCGAGTCTCTATAAAATCTATTGGTCGATACGAGTCTTTAGATACGCAACACCATGGATTTATAACGTAGAGAAGCCGAGAAACCATCACTTCCTGTTTAACCGGAAATGGAGTCACAAAATTTTGACCCCCCACAGAAAAAATTTCGAAGCAATCGACCGGTAAACAGCCGAGATATTTATGTTTTTATGGTATATATCGCGACATACGTGACTCATATACTATTTGAATATATAAGTCGAAGGTACCCCCCATGGGGCATCTTGGTTGAAAATATGGTGGGTCAACTTCCAGTCGTTCAGAAGATTCAGGATTTTTCGTCGATTTTTCAAAGTTGGAACTGAAGATTGAAGATGTTCATCGGTGAGTGGGCTCGAGCGAGCTGCCGACTTGCCCAAAATCTGGCCTTTTTATACCTATTGCTCAGCTTGAAAAAAACAAAAAACTTAGGATAAAAAGGGCTGACTCGAGTGAGCGAGCTCATTCATCGAGCTTTTCAACAGCAAACATCTTCAGCTCCGACTTTGAAAAATCATCGAAAAATACCGAATATCCTGAATTACTGGGGGTAGACCCTATATTTTCAACCTAAATGCCCCATGGGGGGTACTTTTGACTTATATATTAAAATAGCATATAAGTCAAGTATGTCACGACATATACCCTAAAAACATAAGTATCTCGGCCGAATGCTTTTGTGGTGTGCTTTTGTGTTGACTTTTTTTGTGGTGTCAAAATTTTTGGACCCCATTTCCGGTTAAGCAGGAAGTGCTGTTTTCTCGGCTTCTATACATTACAAATCCATTATGTTGGGTATCTAAACATTCGTCTGGAGATGGAGATTTGACATAGACTCGATTTTAAACTTTAGATGAATTCTGGTTTGCTATAGATACCAAAAACTGTAAATATCAAGCTAGACATTTGAAATTCAGTGGGTATGTACGACTCGATACTATACACCACTCTCTGAAATTTCGTCAAAATATCTCCAATAATTTCAGAGTTATGGAATTTTTAAGGTTTTCTAACTGATTGGTAAAATCCAATCATTCTAGTTCCTGTCGGTTGCAACTCCATCTGGTTGCAGATCTACAGATTCGTCTGGAGGTGTAGATATCGTATAGACTCGAGTTTCAATTGTGGGGGAGTTCAGGATTGCTATAAATATCAAAAACTGTACATCTTAGCCTGGACATTTGAAAATCCGTGGGCACCTGCATTTCGTCAGTATATACTTGTCTGTAAAATTTCGTTAACTTGACATGTAAAAAAAAAAAAAATCTTTAAATTTCAATGAAAAATTATCGAATTAAAATTCTCAAACTTTAATGACGACGTCCTCAAAATTTAATAACGACATCCTCAAAACAAAACAAAGCTTTTTTTTTTAAATTGAGATGAACGAGGGTATAAAAAGGGCTGACTTGGATGAGCGAACTCATTCTCCAACGAAATTTTCAACTGCAAACATCTTCAATCTTCAGCTCCAACTTGAATAATAAACGAAAAATTTTCAACTTTGAACTTAGAAAAATGTTTCAAGTTTGAACTAGAAGATTTTTTCAAGTTTGAACTTTGAAAAAATTTTATCGAAAAAATCTCCAACAGTTTTCAAGTTTGGACTCTGAAAAAAATTTCATCGGAAAATATCCAATAATTTTAAAGTTATGAACGATAGCAAAAGTTGCGCGCCCAGTCGTTCATCTAAAAAATTTGCAACTGGTTATAAACCTATCATGTGGGGTGTCTAGAGATTCATCTCGAGTTGTAGATTCCATATAGACTGAAACTTTCAAATAAAGATGTCTTTGGTGTGCTGTAAATGTTGAAAAAACTGTAAATTAAGAACTAGGCTTTTGAAAACTCGGTGGGCTGATACATTTCGACATTTTACACTTCTCTATTAAATTTCATTGAAAAAAAAAAAACTCCAATTGTATGGAAATTACGAACGATGAAAAGTTACGTATGCTAAAAAGAAAAACTTCCAAGTTTACAAATGATGTGAATGGTTATGTACCGATATATATATATATATATATATATATATATATATATTTGTGTGTATCTATATATACTGTAAAAGCTCCTTATTTGAGCTTCCTTCATTCGCGTTTTCACTATTCGTGGATTAAAAAACTGCGACCCAATTCTTATATTCGCGGCTAAAAATGTCTTTATTCGCGGATCTCATAAGTACATAATAATAATAAAAGGATTCCAATAGATATCCAATCCAATATCCTTTATAAAGCCGTCAAATGGTCTAATAAAAAAAGTAATATAGATCTTATTACAACTTTGCCTAAAGTATGTTGTTAAATGATATCGCCGAGGTCTTTGACTTAAGCCGCCTTCGCCACGATCAGTGTTTTTGAGAATGTAAACAAACAAAATGAAAGCAACCTTATTACTCAATGAATAAACTATATTTTTAAATGTTGCTGTTCCGTTCTATGGTAAAAGCCACTTTGCGTGTTTCATTATTTCGTTTTTCACATTCGTTACAAAAATTGTGATCGAGCAACACATCTCTACCGCTCTTTTTCTAATTTATAATGTCAACTAAAAAAATGAGATATGAGTTTCGACGCGAAAAAAATCTGTGTTACCGCTTAAAGTGAAAATAGAAATGCATGATTGTTTACGCCTTGGAGAGTCATTTGCATCCATATCACGCTCATTCAATGTCAACGAATCAACTGTACGATCGATAAAAAAAATCCGAAGATGAAATAAGGTCGTCTGTAGCTTCAACTTCATTGTCAGCGAAAATTGTTCGCGATCTAGTAATAGAAAAAATGGAAGTGACGTTGTCATTATGGATCGAAGACCACAACCAAAAAAGATTGCCCCTGAGTGGTCCAATGGTCCAGGAGAAGGCAAGCTTTACGCTCATTTTAAAGAACCTGATGGTAGTTGTAGTGGGGAATGTACAGATGGAGGATTTCAAGCATCGGAAGGTTGGTTCAATAAATTTAAGGTGAGACAATCATTGCATAACATTCACACTAAACCTACCAGCACTTCTCCGATTCATTGGAACTGCTATTTGAAACCGGTCGTCTGACCGGATCGTGGTAGCTTTAGCGTTAAAATCGTTGCAGAAGCAGCATCTGCAGACACTGCAGCAGCAGAACGACATCCAGAAGAATTTGCAAACATAGTACTTCATAGAGGATACAAAGCAAGTATTTAATGAAGACGAAGCTGCATTGTTCTGGAAGAGAAGGCCAAAGAAAGCATTCATTTCTAAAAGCGAAAAGTCTGCTCCTGGATTTAAGGCAGCAAAGGAATGTGTTACACTGGTGCTATGTTCTAATGCATCTAGGAATTGTGTCATTAAGTCACTGATGCTTTACAGATCATTTAATCCTAGGGCTTTAAAAAATGAAAACAAGGACAACCTGCCAGTTTTTTGGCGTGCTAATAAGAAAGCGTGGGTTACAAGCGCTATTTTTTGTGACTGGTTCCGACATTGTTTTGTTTCATAAGTTGGAACTTATTTTTAAAAATAGAATTTTGGACTTTAAAGCATTTCTAGTTTTGGACAATGCACCAGGTCATCATCGCGAACTTGAAAATATGCATCCAAATATAAAAGTGACATTTTTACCTCCCAACACGACGGCTTTGCTTCAACCTATGAACCAAGGAATAATTCATGCCTTTAAGCTCTATTACATTAGAAGAACCTTCAAAATCATATTGGATAACATGAAATGTAATCCTGATATGAATGCTATGGAATGCTGGAAGAAATTTGACATAGCAAAATGCATCGTAAACAAAAAAGAATCATTGGAAGAACTGAAGCCACACATATTGAAGTCATGCTGGAAAAAATTGTAGCCTGCTCTGACTGAGGAAAATGACGAAGAATCTGTGCAAGTTCAAACTTTGACTGCAAACATAGCCGAAATCACGAATGATGGAAAGGACGAGATGGGTTTGAACAGATAGAATCAAGTGACATTCAGGAATTGCTTGAATCGCAAAATGAAGATTTGACTGAAACCGACTCGGAGGAAATGTTACATTCACAGCCCTTTGAAGAAGAGGCTTCAACAAGTACTGGAAACGGGATATTTAATTTGAAAAATCTTAGTGGAGGTTTAAGAATGGCAAATGAGCTTTGCGATTTCTTTATGAACATTGATTCATCTATGAACGAAGTTTTATTTTTAAGAGGTAATTGCTAATGCGACTGCTGCGTATCAGTCTGAATTGAAGGAGTTTTTAAAAACTGCCAGGCAAGAAAAAATTACAAAATTCTTCAAACCATTGCCTAAGCCTTCAGATAATTTATCAAAATGTTCAAAAACTTCAATTACATATATATATATATATACACACTGAAGTGACAAAAGTCATGGGATGACTGTTAATATCGTGTCGGTCCTCCTTTTGCCCGGCGAAGGGCAACAACTCGACGTGTCATGGAGTCCACAAGTCGTTGGAAGTCCTCTGCAGGAATATTGAGCCATGCTGTCTGTATAGACTGTATAGACGTGCTGTCTGTATAGATAACCATTTCTAGTCAATGATCGGTTCAGTTGCACCAGAGGACCGAGTCCATGCCATGTAAAAACAGCCCACACCATTATGCAGCCACCACCAGCTTGAACAGTGCCTTGCTGACAGTTTGGGTCCATGGCTTCGTGGGGTCTGCGCCACACTCGAACTCTACCATCAGCTAGTAACAACTGAAATCGTGACTCATCTGACCACGCCACGGTTTTCCACTGGTCTAGGGACCAGTCGATATGCTCACGAGCCCAGGAGAGTCACTGCAGGCGATGTCGTGCTGTGAGTAAAGACACTCGAGTCGGTCTTCTGCTGTCATAGCCCAAGGAATACAAATTTCGCCGCACAGTCCTATTGGACACGTCCCTCGTACGTCCCACATTGATTCCTGCAGTTATTTGACGAAGTATTGCGTGTCTATTAACATTGACCATTCTACACAGACGTCGGCGGTCTCGGTCGTTAAGTGCAGGTGGTCGCCCACTGCGCTGTCCATGATGGGATGTGATGCCTGAAATTTCATACTCTCGGCACACTCTTGATACTGTGGATCTCGGAATGTTGAATTCACTAACGATATCCGCAATGGAATGACCCATGCGTCTAGCTCCAACTAACATTCCACGTTCAAAGTCTGTTAATTCTCGTCGTTCCGCCATAAATCACCAAAAACCTGTTCACATGAATAACTTGAACACAAATGAAAGCTCTGGAAAACGAACTGCGCATTTATACTTTTTCGCTGCGATACTACTGTCATCTGTATATTTGCATATTGCTATCCCATGACTTTTGTTACTTCAGTGTATATATATATACATATATATATATATATAAATTTGTCATCTAGGAACGTATCCCGTATAATCCCATATAAATTACCATTCCGTATTCACGGTTTCTGTATTCGCGGCATATTTATGTAACATATACCCCTCGAATAAAGAGCTTTTACTGTAAGAATTAAAAAAAAATCGTCAATGTGGTCGATAACCAGTGTTTTAAACGTAGTCAGATACCTTTGGATTTCAACAAAATTTGAAATTTTTTATAAGCGTTGAATATTCTTCAGTTTTTATATACATACCCTTTTAATTCAATATATTTCCATATATAGCATTTTGGGCGACTTTCTGTTGCATCCAGAGTTTTTCTCAGTATAGATTGTTAATTTTTACGATAACAAATTTTTTATTATACTATATTGTTACTACGCAACATATAGTATCAGTTCATTTTCTTTGAAAAATATTTTAATAAGCGTTTAAAATCGTTGAATATTCCTGTTTTTATATACATACCTTTTTGATTCAATATATTTCCATACATAAAATTTTGGGGGAAAATCCACTTGACTGCCATTATATTAACCCTCCAATTACGCATCCCGCAATTTCCGCGGGTTGACGATCAGTTCACTTTCTGTTGCATCCAGAGTTTTTCGCAGTATAGATTGTTTATTTTTACAATAACAGATTTTTTTATTATATTATATTATTACTACGCAACCTATAGTATCAGTTCATTTTCTTTGAAAAATATTTTAATTTATTTGCAAATATGCATCTAAATAGTGATTTAAAAAAATAATGCAGCCAGAGGGTTAAGATGCAACACCACATTCATATGCGCAATTTTGACAAACTCCACTAAGCTCAATTATTGCAAATAGAAACGAAATTTTGCAGAAATGCTCATTTTCTTTTTTTAAATAGTTATTATTAGAAAGAAAATAAGTTTATAATTTATGTGAGTGCATAATCCTGTTCAGAAGGGCTCATAAAACAGTGATTTTTTTTCTAAGTTTATAAATTAATTAATCAGTCTTAGTTACTGCTATCTTCATAATTACCCTGGTTTGTTCCAGATTACTACAGAAAACATGAGTGTGACCAAAATTTAAATTATTTCAGGGAAGATGATTAAAGTCAATAAATGATGGCAATTAAGTTAAACAACACCAAATTCACCAGTTTCATTAAAATGCATTTAACGAACTAAAGACATTATTGACAAGAAGACAAAAATATTCAGGACAATGACATTTAATTACAAATGTAAATTAAAGTTATACTAGGGGCAACATCATGTTTACCGCTTGCTTCTAAGACCTGAATTAGTGTTGCAGCGGCCGCTAGAGGACTAAGGAAAGCAATTACGGTTACATGGGGTAATTAAGCTAAAAAAAAGGCAGGAAATTGCATATGTATTTTTTTTTTCTGGGATACCTTAAGGTATCCGAATACGTTTGAAGGAAATTTTTTTTAACTGGATTTTTTAAAAACTGTTTTTTATTTTTAGGTTTATTGTCAATTATAAACACTATAAATACAAATAAGTTAATTAAAAACAGAATATAATTTCAGAAATGGAAAATTTGTAGTAAAATTTAATGAAATTTAACTAAAACGATTAACACTATACACAAAATAGTAATGCAGCAATTCTATTTCTCTTTATAAGCAATATGTAGATTATAATGATAAATAAAATAAACCAAAATCTAAGGAAAAGTTTAAGGTGCAAAGAAGCTATAGGTAAAAATATACGTATATATGCATTTTTTCCCAAATTCATAACTTAATTTTTCTAAAAACACCTACAAATGAAAAAGTATTTCACAAACAAACTTTTAGTTCATTTCAGTGCCCATATGATTTAAAACACACGCTGAAATTTTTATGTAAAAAACTCTGATAGTTTTTGAGACATCATGTTAACGGTGGAGAATTTTCACGAAAATTGACATTTTGAGAAAATTGATGTCGAAGAGGACATTTAACTGAAAAAATATGTGACCCTGGATAATAGGTCAGCCTTTTTTCCCTAGAAGAAAAAACTGTTTTGGAAAGAAAAATGTCTGAACTATAAGAAATAATTATAATAATAATACGCCATTGTGGTCTATAATCAGTGTTTTTAACATAGGCGGATACCTTAAAGAAAGATCATGTTTCTCAGCTGACTAAGACATCCATCTTTGAGAACAGTGAATACAGTGCTATAGTTATTGTTCCCAATTACCTTAACTGATTCTATGTTTAAAAAGTAATTTTTCTAGAATGATAGAACTATGAAGTTTTGGATTTCATAATTTTAGAACAATCAAGCCTTACCTAAAAAAAACTTCGCATTTGACTGCCAAATCTTCTTCGAAGTAGTAGTTGAAGTTATTTTAAATCTTCTAATAATTTCTAATCGTCTATTCCAAATGTCTACTTAAGATGATTTTTTTTGTCATTTTGTGCTTAATTATGCTTAGTTTGATTAATTTTCAGTTTTTAAATTATGCTTGAATTATTATCGAGGTCTACATCTAAGTTGATGTAGATCTAAGAAAGTTCATTTGATTCTCAGTGAATTTTTAACATACAGATATGCTCGATAGGTTTCACAGTGAATCGAGTCATAAATCAGGAGACCTTTTTTGCTTTTTGACCACATAATCCAATTGTTAAAATTTGAGTTTAGCTATTCGTATAAAGTTTCAACCAACTGACCTATTCATAAACCATATTCTGTTTCATTAAGTTAGGGGAAAGTAAACACGTCTTTTCCACCGAGAAATAAAGACTAATTGTTAATTAATACAATCAATGAGATACTTTTCGTTTTGTTCAATAGCAGTTGATTAACTTTTTTGCCATTTCATTACCCGCATGCATAGAATTTCTTCCTTAGCAACAGCAACAACAAAAACTGATAAAAGGGAAAAGCTTTTGTACTACGAGAGATCCCTAGATCTAACATCATGCAATTTTTTTGTGATGTTCCTTCAAAGACGTTGTTTACGTACCACCGATGCCAAAAATGCTGCCGGAACCTAAAAACCGCTTCAGGATCATTTGAAGAATGATGCTGCAAAATGTTTGGAGCGAATTGGATTAAAGATTGGATGCCTACAGTGCAACAAGAGGATCATACATCAAACATATGTAACTGAAAAAAACATGATACGTTTTTTACTAAATTCATGAATTACCTATTGTAATATGTACAATAGTTTCGAAAATGGGATTCTTAAAAATCGGGTCCATCATTTGCATTCACTTTGTAGTTTAACATAAAATTGTACTCAATCAGCAAGGCAAAGAATCAAAGATATAATATCAACGAATTAAGTCATACGATGGAACGAAGTCGTTTAAAAATGTAATTAATCTCTTTCTCAAAACCGCTTTTATTTTTTCACCACTCTGAACGAATTCTCTTCTTCATGCGACTAAAATGATCTAACTATAAAATCTGGGCGATAATGCGCCAATTTGGCGAGCCTCGCCGTTCTGCTTGTGTTCGTGCCGCGTGTGTTGTTCCGGCGGAGCGCGTGTTGGAGCGTCGGCTGTGAACCTCTGTCGGCGTGCGTTCCCATGGCGGGTGTCCGTGCGGGCGGGAGGTCAGGCCCCTGCCCACTCAATCCAAACAATCGCCGGTAACGGTCGCTTTCCACGTGATTTGAACCCTGCGCTCTTTAATAGGCGGTTCCTCCCCCCCTCTCTCTTTTCGATTGCACTCTTCCGTGAGCTACATACTGACGCGCAGAAAAATTAGCCCTTTCACGGAATTCTTTAACCCCACTTCCGAATCAAATCAAGCCAACTGTTGGCTATATTTCGAAATGTTATTTGTAATTCTATCTCTTGGAGGCTGTGGAGTGAGAAATTAATGTTTCAGAAAGGAATTCAAAAGTTCTTTTTTTTTCCCTCCCTACCTTTATGGTTTTTACGCCAGTAAAAAAATGTCCTTGTCAAATACGGGCATCTTATAATTATTTCTGAAGAAAAAAAATACTTTTTTTCTTATTTCATTTTATATTTGACAGAATACTTTCACCTATAATTGCAAATTTTTATTTTCTCGAAAACATAGTCTAGAGAAAGCATGAGAATCTTAACCTTCCAGCGGTCGCGGCTGTCATACCAACATGACATGGTCGCGCATATTTCCCACACACGCTATAGTAAAATGTAAATTTTCAAAGTCGTAACTATTAAAATTATATTGTAAAAAGCTTAGGATTAATAACTACAATTACTTTAAACATTTTTTATTTAAAAAGAAGCAGAAAAGTATAAACATAGATTGCAAGAACAATATAAAATGACCACAGTTTAACTGAATTAATTTAAAAATAATATTTTCTGTCAAAAATAATAAATAATTCTGTCAATATTTTGACAGAACAATTTTTATATAAAATATAAAAGTGCAAAAAATAATATGGAATTTATGTATAAAAAGGAAACAATAACTGAAAGCTAGATATGAAAAGGAAGAAAATAGTTTCATTGTTATTTCATTGCAGCGTTGCAATTTGAGCAAATGTGTTTATTGGGCTCCAAACATATAAATTTCTGGCAAATCTCACAACTGAAGCTCGTAATTCTAGTCTGCTTTTTTTTTTGGGGGGGGGGGGGAGTTTGCATTTTTTTCCTGACCTCGCATCTCCCACTTCTTCAATAACTAGTTCGGCTTTTCTCTTTAGCCCCTTTAATTTTAGCCCACTTTGTAGAGACTTGAGATCTTTTATTCAACATTTTCTTTCGTAAGTGCATTTGCCAACTGTCGCCAGTCTAAAACTACACAGATTTGTTTGTAAAATCATACAAAATTAGATGTAACAAAAACTTGAATGAACGGTCACGCGTATCGGTAAAACATCAATATCTGATAGACAGAAACCTATTAACACCACAAACTTACGATGACAACTGAAAGTAGGTCAAATGGAGGGGATAAATAGCCAAGGACAGGCGTTCCCAGCACCACCAGATCTAAAGGTATAAAACGAAATTCAACTCTATTGTATCTCTCATATACGCGCGCCTGCTGGAAGGTTAAAAAAGATTCGAGATTTAGACGAATCTCCCATTTTAGTTTAGTTTAGTTATATTAACACTTTCAACGCTGCCGGCAAGATATCTCGTCTTTCGGATACTTCTAACTACAGGTTTCTGTTGGCTGAAATTTGTCTCTTATGCCAGTTTAAATAGGTTGAACTTTCTAATACATATCTGAAGAATATCTTCACTTTTTCATCACAAATTTCAGCCCACAGAAACCTGTAGGTTAGTTTAGTTATATTAACGTCCCGTTTTAAAGCAACACGAGGGCAATTTTGGGACGAACCTTGTAATTTTGAGCCATGGTCAGATGACGAGGGCGACACCTGAACCGGCACCCCCCACGCCACACCAGCGGAAGGACGTTTGGTCTGACAGATTTAGCGTGCAAGAGACCCCCTCACATGATGGTTCTTCGGGGGAATCGAGTCTCGAACCTGAAACCCTCCTGTTCCGAAGGTGAGACCTAACCACCAGGCCACCGCGACCCCAAACCTGTAGTTGGAAGTATTTGAAAGACGAGATATCTGATCGGCAACGTTGAAAGGGTTAACGTCCTGTTTTAAAGCAACACTAGAATTATTTTAGAACGGACCTCATAAATTTAAACCACTGTCAGATGACGAGGACGACACCTGTGTTGGTAACCCTCTCTCCAAGCATTCATACCATATTAATGGGAGGACGTTTGGCCCGGATAATTTGACTTATACAAAATCCGCTTACATGTCGGTTCTTCCTTGGAACCATGTTTCGAACCTGAAATCCGAAAACCCCCAAAGCCACGAAGTTACCACTAGACCACCGCGGCCTCTTCTTGTTTTAAATCTCCCTGAGGCCGAGAAAAATATTTTTGGTAAATGTCCGTCTATCTGCCTATACTGTATTTAACACCTTTTCCGTCTGTTGGTTTTTCCTTTTATTAAATGTGTCTTTTTTACATGTTTATTTTTGATTTACGTTATTAATTGTCTTACGTTAAACTCGTTCGTTTTTAATATTCATGTGTTCGATACATTTCATGTGGTTTCAGTTACTTACGTCTGCTTTTAAAATCGTGTTGTTTTAAATGTCTGTTCTAATTTTACCATATGCTTGGCGCAGTTTGGCCAAGTGTGGCTCTTGCGCCAATAAACCACACACAACCAACCAACCATCTGCCTGTCTGTCACAACGATAGCTAAAAACTGCTTTATTGAATTTTTTTTTATTTTATCTTTGCGTCAAATTTGAAGATTTGTATCAAATTTTGAGTAAAATTTTTCAGAAATTCATATATGAGTTAATACTATAACTACAAATTGAAAGGAGCTATACTGATCAGATTCGGTAGACAGATTTAACATCTGTAGTGTTGACAACTGTCGAATTTTGAGATAAATCTAATAAAGGATTGACTGTCTCTCAGACTGAAATTTCAGAAGTATGTAAACCTCGATCCTTCCAAACACAATAATTTAAAAATGGCAAATTTGTTATGCGATTTTGTGATTATAAGTCAGTTTTTGTTTCAAGTTTAGTTTAGTTATATTAACGTCCCGTTTTAAAGCAACACGAGGGCAATTTTGGGACGGACCTCGTAATTTTGAGCCCCGGTCAGATGACGAAGACGACACCTGAACTGGCACCCCCCTCTCCACACAACGTCACACCAGCGGGAGGACGTTTGGCCTGGCAGATTTAACGTGCAAGAGACCCCCTCACACGACGGTTCTTCGGTGGAATCGAGTCTCGAACCTCAAACCCTCCGGTTCCGAAGCCAAGACCTTACCACCAGGCCACCGTTTTTGTTTCAAATTTTTGTATCAGTTGGTTGGGTTGTTCAGTTAGGGTTTTTTGGCGCAAGGGCCAGATTTGGCCATGCTGCGCCAATAGTAATCGGTTGGAAAAAATGCTTAAAGCACAAATTCGAATTTAGTTTATATTTAACCGCATATCAGTGATTACTCGTTACAAAAAACACTCGCTAAGAATCATAAAATACGTTCGGTAAATATTCTGAATTTACACCAAAGATTGATATTTCGTAACTATGGCAAGCCAATGCTCTCTAGCGTGACAAGTTCATCAGAGAATATGCGAGAAAGTGTTGGGGAAACCACTCCCTTTGTTTATTTTTTCGAGTACGATGTTGATTAAATGTTGTGAGGGTTAAAAATTCGAAGTCGTGATTTTGATATATCTTCATGTTTCACATCAACCTGAATCCACAAAATAAAATTTTGTAATTACGTCTGTCTGTCTCAGAATAATATAATTCAAAAATTAGATTTTAAAAAATTCTGAAATGAGTTAGATGAGTGGAATTTGGTATATTGTCTTAATTTGGTAATATGGTCTTCAAATTTGTAGCCACCCTGAAACTTTTGGACAAAATCCATTTTAGTGGAAGTCTGTGAACTGGATTATCTCTATACAAGCAAAAACTCAATTCAAAACGCTGTAACGTTCCCCTTTCCCATTCTTGATAACTGGCATTTCCAGCCAACAGTGTCACCACCTGTTAAAACCCTCAATTGTTAAATGTCTCCAAATTGCTAGATGGGGTTGATACATGTCATCGCATCTGGTCATTAGTGATGTCCAGGAGTGTCAAACCATCTGGATGCTAAATTTTTCTCATCGTGAAGGGACTATCATTAGCACGTGTTCCAGAACGATCAGTTACGAGTACGCATCCTTAACGGTCATTCCCAAGATCGACTGGTGCCACTGAGGGGGACATTTTGCTGAATAGCTTCTTCTTGCACACAGCCGACCACCCCACCACCACTGAACGTAGCAGTATCGACAGTATTTGTTGTCGTCGACTGCTGAATGAGTATTGTCCAACCTTACATTGACCGATCAATCAAACTAACATTCCTTTCGGGGTCGTAAAATGACTGTCTTCCTCCCCATCTGCACTCTCTCAAATTTGCTGAACAACTATTGGGCAATAGAGAGCTCATGTGGATCAATGGGAAATGAGAGGCGGATATTGGACTGAAATAAAATGCGATTTTTTTTAAGAAGAGAAGAGGGACTTTTTGGATTGCGGAATGGTGAATCACGCTTCACCTTGGAGTAACCATGTTAACTAACAACCTGTTAGTTTTTGGTAAGAGTCATTTCTCCGAACTGATGGAGAACTCTTTTCACGATAAACTTTCAACCTTCGATTGTTATATAAATATCATCAACTTCCAAATGGTGTAAATATAAAATATTTTAACCTAAATTAGAACAAGTTGTTCTTATGTAAATATATGGCTGCAAATAAACGAATTGTCAGAAATTCTACTGTCTTATTTGATCGTCAGGATCAAGACATTACAACGTAAAAAGCTAGACGGATAAAATTTGGTACATAAACTTAGGGTTTAAAATGTAAATCTGTATCTAATTTAGAGTTGTTTATATAAAAGAGTGTAGAATCTGCTGATATATAAGTATGCATTTTTGAAAATACGATCGGTCAAAAACGAAAGACCTAGTTGTAATTTGTAGTTATATGTCACATTTCGGTTCCAATCGGTCGAAACAAAGCAAAATGCCAACTCAGTTATTTTTACCATCACTCTAAGGACATAACTTTTATGTGAAGGACACTAACAATAAAAATATTAGAATTCTTGACGTTGGGGAAGGGATGTAAGACTTTGAAAACATGCAAGAAAGATTCTCTGGAACAAGCCAATGGTTATTTGGTGGCTAATAGGTCACTGGTTATTTTCTTATTGAAAATGGTTATTTTCTTGGGTACGAAAGAAAATAAGTAGTCGTTATAAATAGTTTCGATAAATCTTTTATGATTTATACCACTTAATATTTAAAAATGTTTGTGAACATAATAATTTAAAAATGATATACGCTAGATAGAAGCAATTTGAATATAGTTTTAAGACATATTATATATCTGGATCAAATTTTGGATGAAAGCGATTCGTAGGAAAATCTGTTCATCGAATCCAGTATGAATATGATTATTCAAAAAGCGCAAGTAGATTAAATTTGGCGCATTGTTTTATCATCTATTCGCAGATTATAAGCGAAAGATGCCAAATAGTACCATGTTTGTGCATTCTTATAAATGGGATTGTAACAATTTTAAAGAAGTACAGACTGAAATTTTGTTTATGTTCTTTGAACTAGAGCTGTGGAAGCGCAACAAATTTGTTACAAAACCCGTAAAAAAGGCAGATAAGGCTTAAAGACTAAGACCAAACATTCTACATAGAAAAAGTGCATGTGGAAAATCAAGTTAAACGTTTTTTAGCTAGTTTTGATTTCAACTTTTTAAAAATTGTTTGTATTAACAAGATAGAAACTAAGCACTAAAAACGTTAATATGATTTGATTTAAGGATTTTTTTAGTTTTTATTATTGAATTATGCATTGTATTAGAAAGCTTAAAAAGCCAGATAATAACCTCATACTCAGTGATCGCTTTTGTCTTGTGGTCTTGTTATCTGGCTATGAACTCAAACGTTGCGAGTTCGATCTCACAATCGCCAATTGTCACAACCTAGTATATTAGGTCATCATTTTATAACTGGATCATGCTGGCAGTTAAGAAATTTGAGTTCAATAAAAACTGCAATTAAGTTATAAAATCATAGGGAATAATTCTTCTAAAATGTTTCGCATTCTCTCTGACGAAAATGTTATTCATTTTCCCATCAGGCTTAGTT
This sequence comes from Argiope trifasciata, assembly GCA_026543055.1. Lineage (NCBI taxonomy): Eukaryota > Metazoa > Arthropoda > Arachnida > Araneae > Araneidae > Argiope > Argiope trifasciata. The sequence goes on from JAPMOQ010059638.1 coordinate 401,054, forward strand.
TAGTTTAGTTATACTAACGTCTTGTTTAAAGCAACAGAGGGCTATTTTGGGACGGACCTCGTAATTTTGAGCCACGGTCAAATGACGAAGACGACACCTGAACTGGCACCCCCTTCTCCACACCACACCACACCAGCGGGAGGAGGTTTGGCCTGACACATTTAACGTGCAAGAGACCCCTTCACACGATGGCTCTTCGGTAGAATCGAATCTCGCACCTGAAACCCTCCGATTCCGAAGCCGAGACCTTACCACCAGGCCACCGCAGCCCCCCATCAGGCTTAAGATATATGGAACTTGATCAAGATTGTGAGCTTGACGAATCCTCTGATTTTTGTTTTCACTGTTTATGGGCGTCTGTGCTTTGTATAGTGAGGAGATTCGATTGTGAATTTTGAATGATTTTTTTTTTTTGATGAATTGAAACCAAAATTAGACAGAGAACTACAATCTTAAAGACAAGATAGAATATGAAATTTTATTTATCCTAAATTCCTCATTTTTTTTTAATTACTACATTTATAATATAGGTTATATACATCGAAATGGGCAAACTGATCAATGGTCAAAGTTTGATTTTTTGAATTTAATACTATCCTTTAGATTTTAAGACTGTGTGACAAATCTTATAGATAGCAAATTTAATCTTACACAGTTTGAAGTTATTGTATTCGGTTCGCTCGGATAGACAAAGAAAGTGTGATAGCTTCCTCTAAGAAAAATTTTAAAATGTGAATGCTATATGATGATAATATGAATGCTACTAATTTAAAATTTTACATAAATCTACAAACTTAAGTAAATTTTTAAAAATTTAATTCATCTAATTCAAAGATTTTTGTTTAATTATCATGACCACAGCCATAATAAAAAAAATTTAACTAAGGGATGTCTGGAATGTAGAGACTTGTTAAAATCTTGTCAAATCTATCCTTTTTTTTTTTTTTTTTTTGAAAAAAAGGGGGAGGGACTGTTTTGCATGTTTCAAATGCAAAAAATGAAAAAAGAAAAAAAAACTTAAAATAGTTCTTTTTTTAATAATATTTTTTAAATGAAAAATTCTGTGCAGTAGAGGCATGAGCGTTAAATTTTCCTCTCATAAATTATTAAATTTCTTTCTTTCGTTTTTGTATTTCAAAAATTTGTGTAAAATTTGACCAAAAAGAAAACATTTTTAATAGCAATAAAAAACCATCCATTTAAGTAGAAAAATAATAATCAGAAAATATTTTACATAGCCAACAAAAATAACATTTTTGGAAATTTAGCACACTGATTTAAAGTATGCGAGTAACTTCATGAGGAATTTTTTGAAAAACCTTCAAAAACATTTATATTTTTGTATATTTCCAGTAAAAAGATTGAAAAAGCATATATAAAATGAAATCGTGATAGTTATGTAGCAAAAGTTAAAAAAATTAAGAAAAAAGGGCATGTCTTTTAATAAAAAGAGGTATAAAGTAAAAAATTTATAATTTAAAGGTTTTTCAAATAATTTGCTTAGCATTTTGCAGGTAGATTAGGAAATATACTACCTATTGCCTGAACTAAAAAAGAAGCTGTATTTCCATACATTTTTTTAAATATTGAAGTTCCAATGATAAATAATTCATATTTTTTTCATATTGAGAAACACTAAAAAAACTAAGAGAATCTTTTTAAATGTATAGATTACTTATTCTCTACTTCAAAAACTATAGAGCATATTGAAAATATTATACCAATTTTGAACAAAAAACATGCGTTAGACTTTAATTTACAATGTTTTTCATAAGAAAATTCTATTAAAAGATTAGAATTTGAGAAACTAGCAAGCAACCAAAGATGTAAAATAGCATTAAAACATATTCAAATACAAATATGGAAATCAGTATAATTTCCAGCTGGCGTCTTGGCTTAGTGGTAGCTTCTCTTCCCCGTGATCTGGGCTTCCAGGGTTCGAGTCCCGGTTCGGGCATGGTTGTTCTATCTGTGGGATGTATGAATGTGCCTCCCTGTAAAAAAGGGCTGTGCAAGCGAATGTGTGTGTGTCATCTTCGTATGAGCTAGAAGTCAGACTTCAGTCCTTTGAACGCTCAGGGGTCTTTACCCTTTCTCCCTTTCCGTAGAAACACGGACACGACATCATCATCAGTATAATTTCCACAAAAAATAGACAAATTAAGAATGGTTTTATAAAAAATATCTGTTTAGACAGTTAAAATATTTAATAAAAAAAGTCATAATTTTGAAGGAAAAAAAAAGACTTTTTTACGAAGTTGTCTACTTTAATTTTTTTTCTTAACTACTGATTCAAAGCCTTTAGCTTTCACCTGAACAAAACAACTCTCGTGACCAAACTAAGCATTCATTCAGAATTTACGACGATTTGCTGTTACGAATGATTAGTCACTGAACGACGAATTGTCTATACTTAGTCGTGAAAAAAGATCTTTGTTAAAAATAAAACAATCCTTGATTGTACGTCCAAAATCAGGCATCATTGGGAACTGATGGAGCATTCCCTTGTCCTCCGATTTAGAATTCTCGGACCATCACGCAGCTGGGTCATCACAAAATTATCCATTGCGAGGGAAGATCATTAAAAAAAATTGAAGATTTTATTTATATTTTTATTTTAAAAGTCTAGAAATTTAAGAATATTTACAGTTGAATCGAAAAATTTACAGAAGATACCATAAAAAAAGACTTAGGGATAACAGACAAAAGTAACAGAAAATAAGGCTAAGGTTGTGACTAGGTTAAGAATGCATTTCTAAAAAAATCTTTTTAAAAAAAATCCATCAATTTTTTTTTAATAAAGTAAGTTATAGAACAAAAGTATATAAATTAAAAATCAAAAGTAAATTGAAAAGTGGAAGAAAACTACTTTTTTTTGCCATAAAGAGGCATAAAGCATAAAAATTCTATCTTAGAAGTCTATTGAAAGATTTATTCAAAATCTGTCAGGCAATATAAAAATCTTGAAAATTTTGCATTTCTTAAAAAATCTTTTTAAAAAATCCATCAAAAATTATTTTGAATAAAGTAAGTTATAGAACAAAAGTATATAAATTAAAAATCAAAAGTAAATTGAAAATGGGAAGAAACTACTTTTTTGCCATAAACACGCATAAAAGCAAAAAAAATTCTATCTTAGAAGTCTATTAAATGATTTATTCAAAATCTGCCAGGCAATTTAAAAGTACATATGATATTACTCTTGAATGATAAAACAGACAACGTTTTCTTTAAATTTCGGGATTCATTGAAAAATCATTCGTAAATTTTGAATTTTTCACATTATGTAGTCTTAAAACTAGTAAGATGTCCGACAACGTTCGAAGGAAATTTTTTTGAAAAATTGGATTTATTAAAAACTATTATTGGTTTTTAGGTGTATTGTCAATTATAAACACTATAAATACAAAAACATTATTTGAAAATGTAATATATTTTGAGAAACAGGAAAATGCGTAGTAAATTTTAGTGAAATTTAACCAAAACGGTTAACATTCTACACAAAATTGCCATTCAGCAATCCTAGTTTTCTTTGCACGCAAGTTATAGAATACAATGATGAATGAAATGAACCAACATCTAAGAAAAAATTTGAAATACAAAGAAGTTATGGGTAAAAATATGCACATATATGCATATTTTCCATACATTCACAGCATAAGTTTTCTGAAAACACCTATAAATGAAAAAGTATTTCACCAGCAATAAAACTTTTGGTTCATTTCATTGCCCATATCATTTAAAACACAAGTTGAAATTTTTATGTAAATACTTATATTAGTTTTTAAGGTTAAAGGTGCTATGTTAAAGTTATTATGTTATGTGCCATGGTTTAAGTTTTTATGAAAATTAATTTCTCAGATTATTGAGATGTAAGACAAATTTTAGCTGAAAAAAAGAATTTAATTAAAATTCCTCTGGATTATAGGTCAGGTTTTCCTTTACCTAGAAAAAATAAACTGTTTTGGAAAGAGGAAATTCTGAAATACAAGAAATAACAATGAAAAAAAATTCGGTAATGTGCTCGATAATCAGCGTGTTTAACGTAGTCGGATACCTTAAACGAACAATTACTTTCTCGTATTCATATTTTAGGGAAAAGACAGAAATCATCAAAAAAATTATAACTCGATATCATGAGGAATCTCCGCGTTCTAAACTTCCCTTAGAAGTTTAAAAATTTCAATAAAACACAATTTTGGTGAAAAAACACACACAATTTTGGAAAATGTCTCTCTGTCTATATAAAAAAATAATTCAAAAACGCTTTGAGCTAGACGATTGAAATTTGGTATACAATATTTACACCAAATACAATTTACCCTCTTTATCAGTCTGTTTTTCCAAAAACATATAAAAGCAATAATTCGGAAACGCATTGATTTAAATGTATTAAATTTAGTATAGGAATTTGTGACTATAAGTTCAATTTTATGTCAAATTTTTATTTCAATCGGTTGATGAAAACGAGTTTAAAATAAAAATTCGAATTTTGGATACTATTAATCATTTGCCAGAAATTAATCGACAAGCAAATAGTGAAGAATGACAATATAGATACAGTAAAAATGCTGAATTCATGCTAAAAGTTAATATTTCGTAACTATTGTACGCCACTGCCATCTAAAGGTTCTCTGGCACGACAAGCTATTATTATATTTGTCCCATACTGTCAATCATAAAAGAGTAATAATATATAGCAAGTCAGTGAGAGCTATGTACGTATAGTTTACAAAATTATAAAACTATATCGTCTTAATACTCTGTTAAACTGATTTTATTAAATTATCTCCATTTCAGTTTGTTAAAATTTGCTATACTTATATACTAATTGAATTAAAACTGTTGAATAAAATATTTGGTTTTGAAAGTTTGTAAGGAGAAACTAGGCCCCCAAATTTGCTATGTCTAAGGGTCCTTCACCAATTTAGCCCAATCTATATCCTTTCCTGCTGAATCTAAATGGTTCGACGGATTACTGCCGTGCCTAAATGCCTCTTAGCACGAGAAATTACATTTATAATTAAGAAATCAGCACCTGTTGGATATCTAACTTTCTAGTTTATGCAACGCCAATGATAACGATAGATTTGAGTGCCCCTTGACGATAGATTTGAGTGCCGCTATTTCATTATGGAGGAATTTGAATGATAATGAATGTCAGAATCAAGACTTAACCAGGTCTGTGAAGAGTAATATTAAATCCTCAATTTTTCTTTTCTTCTTTTTGTTATTTTTCTCTTCTCCCGTACCTTTTTCTTTCCTTTTCTTTTTTTTTCCCTACCTATAAGTATATAATTGAGATCCTTTTTGTAATGTAATATTTATTAACGAACATAAAAACAAAACAAAAAAGGTTTATTTTTAACAGGTACGATGAACAGAAAATATAGATTGGATAGAATGTTGGTAGACTCGAATTGTAGAGATGGATGGAAGGGTAAAGAAGGAAAGGAAAACTGTGGTTATAAAAAGGTCCTATCTCCGTGTTTTGCGTTTTACAATAAACCATAAATGACGCATAAAAAAAAGATGGCATTAATAACATTGCGATTTAGGTTTCTAAGATCAAAACTCATTTAAATTTGTTTTATTGCAATAAAAACCGTTTAATTGCTCTTCAAGCGGAATCAGTTCCATGAAGTAAGCTTGAATTTATAATCTGCACAAATTCGAACTTTTAGACATACCTTACCCTTTCAAAGACACGTTATAGCATAGTTGTTCCTGCATATTTCTTTTAACTAAAAAAAATTACCCTCATCTGTCTCTTCAGAAAAAATCTCGTCTTCCTCTCTTTCACTGCATACGAAATCTTCAAAGAAAAATTATCATAGCTGTCAAAAAAATTTGATTTTGAGATTTTGCTGCATTTATATGTTTAAGACTTCTTTATGTTTTAAAAAAGAAAAAAGAAAGGAAAAAAAGGATTTTTAAATTGACAAACACGTTAATTCAAGAAGCGGAACAATTTATAGGAATGCATTTGATCTAAAGTCTTTATTCCACAGTTTTAGATATCTAATCTATACTTATAATAAAGCTCAATGTGTGTGTGTGTGTTGGCGCTCTACAGGTCAGACCGTTGGACCTACAGCTACCAAATTTGGTACATTTATACCTAGAAGGTTCGGAGTGTGCACCTCGGAGCCCTTTTTTCAAATTTTTAATTAGAATTTGAATGAATTAAAATTCAAGCGAAATTTCGACGTTTTTCCGCTATAACTTCCGAAAGTATTATTGCACAAACATGATTTTTACATCAATTTAAAGATAAAAAAACTAGCTCTCTAACGGTGTCAGTTTTTTTAATTTATAACGTAAGCTTCTATTTTTAACGAATTTTTTAAAAATATTTTAACCATGTTTTTATCACGTGACTAAATAAAATAAAAGAATGCCGGAAGTTCGAGTAAAAAAAAACTATCATTGCAAAATAAATCTAAAGAAATGCTACTTTTAACACATGACTGAATAAAATAAGAAATATATAAAATGTGATATTTTCTAAAAAAATAAATGCAGAGAAAAGGATTCTACGATCGTTTGCAATATCTAAATAATTAATTAAATCTTCTTTATGGTAAACCTGATCGAATTTAAACAGGATATGCATTGGAATCCCGACTTAATGGCATATTTCTATTATCGTTTGCAATATCTGTATCATTAATTCAATGTTTTTTTTTTCATTATAAAATGTGATAGTTTCTAAAAAAATAAATGCAAAGCTAAGGTTTCTATAAAATCTGCAAGAGCACGTCAAATTGAAAAAATTAGGTTTTATCACCGTGCTGCCATCATTTTAACGGAAGTTCAAATTAAAAAAATAAAAAACTATCATCTCAAATTAAATCGGAAGAACTGCAACTTTTAGCACGTGACTGGATAAAATAAAATAAATATAAAATGTGATATTTTCTTTAAAAAATGCAAGGCAAAGGATTCTATGATCGTTTGCAATATTTAACTCATTAATTGAATAAATTATCTTTATTTATACAGGATATGCATTCAAATTCCTTTCCAATGGCCAATTTGTAAAATATTATTAATAGGCATATGTATTGTTTAATACTATTAATTTGATCTAAATAAAGTAAATAATTACATTTTATGTAGTTTGAGTCAAACAATGCATTTATGAATAATGAGTATTAGATTTCTTCATACTTTGCTCTGTGAGCCCTATTTTACAAAATATTTTTATAAATATTTTAAATAAAAGTTGCTACATCAATCAGTCTTCTTAATCAATCATTAAAACTGACTAATTTATAAAATTAAAAAATATTATTAGGAAAACGAGTTCTTTTAGAACTTTCAGTCCATCATCTTAAAGAAAATATTAATTTCAGGCCAATCAATGTCCGGAGTTACTTCAAGGCTAATGACTATGTGATTTATTTGAAAATTTTAGGACCCATTACTCATGGCGAACCAGCTGGTCGCCAAAGGCGGCTAGTACCAAATAAGGGACAAAATCCAATGTTGGTGAATCTGTCTCTTTTAGTACGTATGTAAACGTGATGAATCTAAAGCCTAATGAGCTAATTGGATGAAATTCTGTTTATCATTTTATTAGATATATATGCATATATATTCCTGTAAGAAAATTTGGCACAGGTATGTTGGCGAGAAGACGCATTATTTTAATCATCTTCGATCTTTTCTCTACATGACAAGCTTAATGGTAGCGAAACATATTATGATGTTGCTTGAAAAAAATACAAAACAAAAACATTTCTAATGTTGCTTTTTTGTAGTTATTATTTATTATCGTAAATATGGAACAAATTTCAAAGAAATATGGATATGTGTTTTAGAACATTTGTAGTGTCTTAATATTTTAAACTCGTTTTCACAGGATCTGTAAACTTATCAGGAATTGCATAAAAATTCTCAGTATTCGGAAATTGGAATTATAAAATTTTTATTAAGACTTAAAATTCAAAATTTAAAAATCTACTTAACGAAATTCTGAAAGAAGTTAAATTTGTCAATTAGGAATTTCGGAATTGAATACATGAATTCATAAATTTTTGACAATACTTCAAATTCAAAATTTATATATTTACTTAGCTAAATTCTAAAAAAAGAAAATTGTCATTAGATTGTTGAGAAATTTGAAACAGATTGTGAATTCTTAAATTTTTGACAAGACTTTAAAATCAAAATTTTAATATTTACTTAAAGAAATTCTGAAATAAACAAATAAATTTGTCATTTAATTGTTGAGAAATTTGAAAACAGATTGTGAATTCTTAAGTTTCTGCCAAAACTTCAACATTACGTAGAAATAATTATTTACAAAATTCTGAAAAAAAAAATCAGATTCGTCATTTATTTGTTAAGGAATTTTCGAATTCTATACACGAATTCTTAAATTTTTGCGAAGGTTACAAATTCAAAATTTAAATACTTATTTAACAAAAGTTTTAATAAAGTTTTAGAAATGTCATTTAATTGTTGAGAAATTTTAAAACAAATTGTGAATTCTTAAATTTTTGTCAAGATTTCAAAATTAAAATTTAAATATTTACTTAATGAAATTTTGAAAAAAAGAAAGAAATTTGTCATTTAATTATTTTTTTTTTAAATTTGGCCAAAATTTCAAAATCTAATTTAAATAATTATTTACAAGTTCTGAAAAATATTAAATTTGCCATTTATAAGTTGAGGAATTTCGTAGACAGATCGGGAATTTTTAAATTTCAAGCAAGACTTCAAAATCAAAATTTAAATATTTGCTTAGCGATATTCTGAAAAAAAAATTAAATTTTCATTTAATTGTTGAGGAATTTCGGACATGGATTGTGCATTCTTAAATGTTTTGACAAGACTTCGAAATCAAAATTTAAAAAATTTGCTTAACGAATTCTAAAAAAAAAAAAAAAAAAAAAAGTTAATTTGTCATTTATTTGTAGAGAAATTTTAGAAAAAAATTCGAATTCCTGAAAGATGAATGGAGATGGAAAGGTTGTTAAAAAATGAAATAAAATAAACCTAAGAATAGCCTATAAATTACAAAAAACAGTTGTAGTTGTTTTTGAAATAAAAAATATTTGCGTTAGATTCTTACACACACACAAATGTACTTATTTATATACTTTTATATTTGTTGAAAATAATTTTTTAAGAAAAAAATGTTTATTAAATACTGTCGTTTTCATTTCAAGAAATAAAATGTTGTTTTCTATGTTATTTCAGATGCTTATTCTGAATATTATCAATAAATAGCACATGAACTTTAAAATAACTAAACAATTAAAAAAGAACAAAATTATGTTATATTAATCCTTTCCATAAGAAAATAGGAAATTATTTTTAAAAAATCTATTTATTTTTACTATTGTTTATTTTTAAAAAAAGTATTTTGAAGAAAAAAAAAATGAAAAAGTACACTGATAATGAAAAAAAAAAGCATAATTTCGAAAATTATTTAAAAAAACTGTCTATGAATATGTCATGAAGATTATGATTGACATACCTGCACATCATTTTTTATTAGTGGCGGAATTTCACCGCAAAATCTCTTGGCGACATCAGCTGGGAGTAAAGTCCGCCAAGTCCCTTTGGCGATAATCATGCACGAGAGAGATCGTGTTATCGGCAACCCCCCATCTAAAGAGAGCAGCGCATTGGCGAGTGGGTGTTCTTTTTTTATTGTTATTTCTTTCCGCACTGATCCAAAGGAACTCAGATGCCGTGGGAAAGTGTCGGTACGAAATTAACTCCGGATGATCGGTGCGGACCCGTTGTACCGTTCGCTTGCCACTCGCGTGTCTCATCATTGGTCGTTCCGACGCAGGTTGTCATAGAAACGCGTCTCCTGCTGTCCTGCGCATTCGGCTGCTGTCTTTAGTCGCGGAGTGAAGCTAGCTGTCAACATGAGTGACATGGATTCTGAGTGTGATGATGTTTTCTCGGAGGATTCGAAGGGATACGAATTAACGGAGGGATCTAAAAGGTAAATAAGCTTAAGTTTTTGATAAATATTTGAGGAAAATGTTTTCAGGTTATTGATTTTATTTTTAAAAAATTAATTAAGTTCATTATTTGATTTGACAAATGAAGAAATGTTTTGAAATGCATGACGCCATTTATAATTTATTTTTGAATTATAAATGGCAATGAAATAAACAAATTTTTAATTTAAGCATATATTTAATTATTTATTTGAATCTTATTTAAATTAATTATATGGAATGGAGAAGAATTAATATAGGCTTGAATGTATTTCACATTTCCTAATGAAATATCTTTACGTTTGAGTTTCGTAATATTTATGCAATTCGTTAATTGATTAAACTATTTTTTATGTTATTACATTTAATTGATTAATCTATTTTTTATGT
>JAPMOQ010059638.1:411421-471100 GCA_026543055.1 Argiope trifasciata
CTATTTTTTATGTTATTACATTTAATTGATTAATCTATTTTTTATGTTATTACATGTACATAAACATTTTTTGATAGTTTTTCATTTATAAGTTTATGTTTGTTAGACGAATTTCATGACAATAATAAGTCATTACGGCATTTTTGTAAATTAATTTATAAGTAACTGGTATCTTTTTACGTGTTATTTTGAAAAGTTGTAGGAATTTTTTTTTATATAAATACTCACGAAAAACTTTAAAATTTGGTCTTTTAAATACAATAGAAATCGGAAAATTGAAAGAAATTTACTTTTTAACATTTATTTAAATAAAGATTTTTCTAAAACTGGGAAATATTAACAAAATTTCAATGAATTTTCTGTTTTGTATGAAACGAAATTTTCATGCAAATACCATTTTTTTCCCTAGCAAATGTCTTTTTAAATTGTTATTTTCACAAAACAAAAACGTTTTGTTATATGTATTCATAAAAATTAGTAATTGAAATATACCATTTGCTTTTGAATTTAACTACATAGAATATGATTGCTATTCAAAATGTGAATAAAATAGTCATTGTCCATTTTAAAAATACATATTATTTCAAAGCTGAGGAATTAGGAAAATTAAAGGATAAGTTTTAAAGCATTTTAAAAAGTCCTTTTTCATAGATTCTATTTATACTTGAAATTTCATCACGGAAAAGGTGTTCCAAAATGTGATTCTAAAGGTATAGTTATTTTAGGAAAGCGATAAGCACAATGTTTTCTGTTTTTTTAAAAGTGCGATTGGAACTGAATTATAAGCAATAATATTTTACTTGCTTATTCCTCTTAAAGAAATGGCAGTAATTCTTACAGGTTATGTTGCATTTTTCAAAGAATTCATGTATTTATATTACAAGAACAATATTATGAATCATGAATTAAAAACTATTAGTTCTGAATTGGAATTTGAAACTCCCATGCTGTGATTCACAACTGAAAAATAAGTACAGAAAACTGCAGTTTGGAAAAATAATAAGCAAATTCTGTTTGCCTAATAAATGGCATATAAATGTGAAGAAAAGAACAGGTTTACATTAAACAAAAATTTTAACTGTTATGTTTATATGTTTATTAATACAATGCATATCGGAAATTTTCATACATTTCATTCCATCTATTTAACGAATTCCTTTACTGTAATTTGTTTGACAGTTCATCAAATGGCTGAATTTTTGGTATTTAAATCTACAGTTAATTAAAAGTATTAACTAATTTAAAATGTGAAATCATTTAAAACTGTTTTGGAGCCCCAAATGTTCTTTCTGTTATATGAATAGAAATAACCATAGTGTTCCGAGTAGAATGTTATACTTAAATAGGAGGTTAAGGTTATGGATCAAGAAAGTTAATTTTGTACTTACCTGACCTAAGTTATAAGCATTTCGAACTTTTAAAAAAAGATACGTGAATTATGCATAAAATTTGATAAATATATGTTATCAATTTATTTCTCAAAGGCTTAGTGGCAGATTTATCAGATCGTTATCGCTTTCTTTCATGCAAGTTAATGACTTCACTTTTTTTTTTACTCACCATCTTTCTTTCATGAAGTTAGGAGAAAAAAATTGTTCCATTTTTTATTCAAGATTCTCTTTTTGAGGATGAGATTGTAATTTTACACTAATTAGATTAACAGCCCTATTTGAAATACAAAGACAGTGAAATACATTTTGGACAGTTATTGCCATTTTGAATGATTGTGAGTCATCACTGATAACACAAAATTCTTCATTTATCTCTCTTCTTCAAATTTCTATTTCATGTCTGTAGGAAAAACCCCAATTTCAATGGATTCTGCAGATATAAGAATCGCGAGTCGATTAAATTTGACCTCAAAAAGTGAGTGCCTGAGTGAGGTTGAGTGACTGATTTTCATAACAGCATTTTATTGCATTTCACGGGGAAAGCTGATTTGTTTTTAGAATTTTTTCTTTCGTTTATTTTGGCGATTTTCGAATAAAAAGAAGCATAAGTAAAAGAAAATAAAAAGACATTTAATAAACTAAAAGGGTAAATTATTTAGATTTCTTTTTTTTAAAAAAAAAAAGATGTAAAAAAGTAAAAATATGCCTTAAGTTAGTCATGTTGCATTAAAATATATCGAAGCAATATTAGATTAATTATGTATTACAGCTTTCAATTTTACCAAAAATTCTTTTAGCTAAAATATATAAAAACACTTCTTGAGTTTAAGGCTAAATCAAGGATGATGAGTAAAAAAAATGTGTAAAAAAGTATTGTGAATATTAATCCTATTCACTATTACAATAGTTCCTGTTAGGAAGGACTTTGAGAATGAATGTAGGCAGTTTTCATCGTAGATGACAAGGCTTATGGAAACATCAACAAGATATTTTTAAACATCAAATTCTTTTTTTCTTTCGCCATATTAAAAAGCGAAAAAAAAAAAATCGTATCATTTTTTTTCTCTTTCTCTTGCATCTGTTGCCACTCTCGAATAGAGAAATATAACTCACATGAAGTTTTATCGTGACGCAACATTCACCATCTGAACGGTTAGGTTCAAATTGCCTTTCGACAGAAATTAAAACTGTGTTCTTCGGTTAACTGCTCGAAGTTTCATCTTCATAACACAAAACTCATTTAATTCTTCCAAGAAATCCATCTAGAAGACAAACTCCCTACTACCACACTTTTAAAAACGAAGGGTAACTACCTTCATCAGATTTCGAATTACCATAATTTATAATAAATTAATTTTCAGAAATTATTGAATATAAATCCAAAAAATAACCAATTTCGTATTTTTTAAAAAATTTCTTGTATAATTTCGTATAAAAAAATCGGAAATACTATATCTAGCATGCCCTTATTCCAGAACTTTTTTGTTAAAATCATGTAATTTTTGTTTGCTTTCTAATGTGAATAATCTTTTTTTTTCAGCCCACCCTCAAATGATGACGATGGACAACACATAATGAATCGGAAAAGGCGAAGAGGAGTAAGTGTATATTTCATATTTATAAGTCACAGACATACAATTGTATTATATTGAATCTCCTACCTTAACTAAAATTCGAGATTTAAAAAAATAAACGAATTTTAATCAGCCATTTATTCTAGTTGACATCCATCTTTTTATATTGTTTACGCCTTGCTAGCGTAGGATCAGAGATTTGATGAGCTAGATAAGCTTTTTCATCCAATTTTTAATTGAAATTGGCTATGTTTTAAGAGCAGGTCCACAATACGGAAATAGTGGATATTTTATAAAAATATTCTCGAAGTAACATAATAATTTTTACTTGTGACTCAGAAGTATTTAACTTACATAGATCAGAGGTTTATAATCTGATTCCAGTAGAAGTTCATTTTTCAATGTTGGATTAAATTTAGTTTGGTTACATTAACGATCTATTTTGGAACGCACATCACTGTTTTAGAGCCAGGTTTAATGACATGTTGATATCTAAGATAACACCCTTTTCCGGATTTCCACACCGCACCAATGTAAAGAGGATGCTTGGCTTACATCAGAGTTAATATTCGTATGTATGATCGATTTTTAATTTAGTGGAGTTTCGAACTTAGAGCCTTCTAACTCCAAGAATTTTATAGCTAAGCCACTGTGGCTCCAGTCTGGGGCCAGAGAGTGCCAGAGATTATGAGGTCTGTCTTTCTTGTTTGCCATATTTTCATAATTTTAATAATAATTTTCATGTTTTTAATATAATAGAGTCGTTAATCAATAATTGAACAAACTCTGTAATGTCAAATCAATTATGAGAATAATAAATCTTTTGTATTGAGACTGACGATTATTTTTTTTTGAAACTTTAAAATCCTATACATTTGAAAAATCAAACTCAATAGCATGCTCACTCTTAGAAAAACTATATTATAGTATTGTTAGATCCTGGATTTAAAAATATGACAATTGTAATGAATTTAATTGGGAAAAAAATGCTAATTTAAAGAAATGGTTAGAAGCAATCAACAATAATATTTATATATTATTTTAAGAAATGAAATTTTAAAAATTAGATTTAAAAAAAAGCTTTTTTTAAAAAAATCTTCTCTTTAGTGAAAGAAAAATAATTGTTCAAAAGAGAAACTTTTCGTTATTTTTTTTCTCCTTCACATAATTTTCAAATATTTTTTCCATCTTTAAATTATTGTCCCTTGATACTTTTCGAATCTTATATAAAGCTTATATTTCGCCAATAAACAATTTTTTTTTTAGTTTCTTTCAAATCTTCAGAATAAGTACAATTTTAATGTTGCAGTTTTTCCAAGTTTATGAAAGTAACTGACGATAAATTTAATAAAAAGATAATTTAAAAAAAATAACAAAATTATTAACAGATAAACTTTAATTCCTTATATTCACTCAGTGTGTTGTGAAAATGAAAGCGAGCTCAATTTTGTAAAAAATAATTGGGTATTTGATAAATCATTGTTCAATACATGTAATTCAGAATGTATAATGAATATTAAAAATCTTATATTATTAATTAATCAGCCTAAACCTATTCTGGAATTCTTCATTTTTAATTCTTATACAAAAGAAAAATTAAAGATTAGGAAAAAAAGCAAGTTTTCATAAATATGTATGAGGTAAATATTACTTAGTGGGAACTGTTTAGAGTTTTAATACTGCTCACTTTCTTAAATTAATTGTTTTAGAGTTTTATTTCTGCTTACTTTCTTAAATTTTGACTACAAAGAGCCCATATGCCGGATTACATAATCATATTTTCTAACAACGTTGAATCAACAAATCTTATTATAATCCTTAGATTTTTCCATTTTAATTCTGTCTGCTTTGATAAAACTGTTTAACAATTATTTCCCATCGAAAACCTAGAAATTAAAAGGAAATTTATTAATTATCGCAAGAAATTTAAAAATATATTTATGTAAAGGTTGCGTTTATTAGCTTTGTGTTTGGTAGATAACGAGTCATTCTGATCCAAGACATTTGAGGTTTGTTTTGTCAATACTGTGAAATATTTAATGATTATTATTAATGCCTTATATTAAGTATTTATATTGCATTTGACGGCGAAATAGTGACAAAAAAAGATATTAAGGTTTGAATTGACGCCATCTTTTTTCATCCATTTTCTTGCATTTAATACAATTTCCCTATAAAATTAAAATTTTTGTTACATTCAAAACTTGCGATGCTTTTAAAATTGAATTCCGGTCTGTGCAAAACATATAACTATCATTTCATTTTCTGGTGGATGCTGTCTGAGGTTCCTTCTATAGTTGTAATTTGTCTCGTTATTCTTCTTCGAACATAAGCGCTTTGTTAAGTTTCAATAGCGCTATGCTTTCATTACTGTTATTTCCATGTCGCCATTGCATAGCAAGATTAGTGACTTTTTAATCTCGCATTTCAGACTTTTTTTTTTCTTTTACCTCTTTTTTGAAAAAGAATGGACAAATTTTCTTTTTTCTTCTATTGTTAGTTTATAATTTTTGCATTCTTACCATGTTCTAAAATTATAATTACTCTAATAAAGAAAAGGAAAATTGGATTGAAGTACAGTATTGGATTTATTGTACCTCAAGCAGAGGCAAAAATATAATGATATTGCGAATAATTATTGCTCACAAATTAGATTTGATTGGCAGAATTTTTGAAATTTTTCTATTTGTCCTTAGGTATTTCTTTCTTTACTTAAAACAACGCGCATGCCTAGTAAATGAGGTAATTGATCTGATTAAGGATTTTATGACAGAAAATCCACAAGATTCGCCAAACTACGCCAAATTAATATTTACGTATCTTTAAAAAAAGCTCATTCAGTTTCGTGAAATTTTAAAAGAACATTAAAATAATACAAATTTAAAATAGCTCTTCATTAAACAATAAAAAAAAATAACGACTCAATATTAACATTTAAACACGTAAAATTCTATGGCTTTTAAACTGGCAAAATAATAAAAACGTTCTTTGCGATGAATATTAAAAACAGGACATTCAATGGGGATATAAAGATCTGTCACATCATATTTACAGAATAGACACATAGACATTTCATATGGAAATGAATAAAAATTTAAAAATCGATCTAGTTATGTATTGCCGTACCAAAATTACAGTATGAATGCCTAAGAAGATTCTGTAAGTTTAAACCCGATTCGCCAACAAGTCAGAAGTCCGTTATATTATTGAAATTAATTTTCTATAATACATTTAGAAGCGTGTAGTTTCTTCGAAGTCTCAACATTTTGCTGAGTTTATATATGCTTTTAAATTTAGTTTCCACAACACATTTAATATCACGTAGTTGTTCATTTGAATTGATCTAAGCTTTGGATAAATGATGATGTGCTATATTAACTGGAATTTCTCAGTTTGTGATTCTATGTCTCTGTGTTTCTATTCTATGTTTTTTGCCCTTCTAGACCTAACTTATCAAATTTATAAATTATCTCAGATCCAATTCAAAAAATTATTTAAAGTTTCGTTAGTTGAACTTAAAAATGAGGAGAACGTTTGATAAAGACGATGCTGCGATAGTATAATATTTTCACAATACCACTCATAGTCACAGTCCATAGTTCAAAAAACCTTTCAAGGTAATGATACCTTTTTGATTAAAGTATGGATAATCAAAGCAATTTATTAATGAATTTGTAAATACTTTTATTTCTACGTCAAGGTGCTAAAATAGTAGTTTATCGTTGTTCCCAACAATGACATAATGTTTAAGTATAAAATTCAAAATATGTAAAGTATCTATCAGTATAAATCCTACAATGGCAATAATCTCCATTACTTACTAGAGGTTAATATATAAAAGAACTGAAATGGTCTGACTGGAATTCCTACAACATGATCAAGAATGTTGTGGGCTTGTAAATGCAAGAGCTATACTTTATTCCAGAAGTAATTTCCTATATCTTAAAAGGGTGTAGTGACCTGTGCCACATTTGTGCCTTGTTCTGCTCAGAACCCGGTACTGGCTTCCTCGAATCGTTATTTCTTGAAATGACTTCATCCAAACGACTGATGTCACACGAGATCCTTATTATGGAATCTAGTCGGCAACCTATTTTCTGGTGGAATTTCACGAACTTCGCATTCATTCGAATCGGAAATGCTAAACGTGACTTTTTAAAAGCAGGATTCGTCCCACGAAGAAATCTTCTCGATCCGACACTATTGTCTTTTCGTTTCCGAAAAACGCCCTCCCCATGGACAGGCGGCTTCTTTTATTATTTAAAATGTCTTCTTGGAATGCACCAGATTGTTATGGATAGTTTCATCGCTTTTCTTTCTTGAGTCTTTATGTACTAGTATTCAGGAGATAGATATTTTTTAATGAAATAAAACACCTGAAGAGAATTTACCTGAGGGAGGAGGTGAATGTGGAGGTGTTTTTTTAAAGAATTTTTTTTATTTTTATGTTTTTGTATTCAGGTAGGAAAGAAAGTATTCAGGGAAATAAGTTATGAAAATTTAACTTCTGGAATATTTAGTTTCTAGCTTTTGGAATCTTCATATACATGTGTATTAAAAGAAGAAAACTATTTATTTCATTATGGAAATTATTTAATACAGATATTTCTGATTGAGATTCGAGACCAAAAATAAGGGGTCGCATAGAAATATTTGGCTTTTAGAGAATATTCAAAGGGAATTCTTTTAAGTAAATCAGTATAAATAAATATGGAAATTATCTTGAAATAAAATATTTCAATAAAATGGATTGAACAACTATCTCGAACTAAAATATTTCAATAAAATGGACAGAACAACTATCTTGAACTAGAGTAGTTTGTATTCTTTATCGTTTGGAAAGAAGGCAAACTCTTTGGGATAAAATGGTGTTTTAAGCCTAAACAATGATTATTAAGTTTCAAATTAAGGAAATGAATTATTAAAAAAATCCGACCTGATATTTTTTAATCAAATGTACATTACGGATTAGATGTAATAAGAATTTGATTGAAAACAGCTTAAAAACAGATAATGAAGTCTGAAGAATTGCGAAGAAGAAAGACTGTTTGTTTTGTGATAGTTTATTAATTTCATAATGGAAAGGTCCCGAATATAAATCTTTGTGCCCGCACAATTACTGTGCATTAAATCTATAGGTTTCTAAGTATCCGTTTTTAGAATGGTATTAAATTTCTAATATGGGATATTATCTTAGCTGTAATACTCATTATTTGATACAATTAAGAAGTTTGTCACTAATACATCTATTTTAGTTTTTACATGGAACATTAGATTCGATAACCATACTTTATAGTTCCTGGTGTGAATATACTTGATATAGATTGTTAAAATCCCTACCGAATTTATTAATTCTGTAATGTTAAAATCCCTACCGAATTTATTAATTCTGTAATGTTAAAATCCATACCGAATTTATTTACTCTGTAATGGTGTTTCATGCTGATGATGTAGCTGGTTTGGACGATCATCATGATCATTGGTGATCATTGACCATAGCAATAACGATGTTTAAAGCTTTAAACGAATTCAAATAATGCATACTATTGAAAAAAAATGCCATTTCAGACTTGTGGCACTGTGCAAGACACTAACAATGATAATAATAATTATTATGATAAATTAATTGTTATAAACTTTAAAACTGGTACATTTTTATTGATGTTGAAACTACACCAAAATGAAGGAAATTGTCAGGTATTTGGGAGTTATATTAGAATACCATATTATGATGTAACCATACTGGCAAGCAAAACTAAAACAATTTATTTTATTTTTTAGATAATTGAAAAAAGGAGACGAGACCGAATAAATAATTCACTGTCAGAGCTACGGCGGTTAGTCCCAGCAGCTTTCGAGAAACAGGTAATTATTCAGTGTCAATGTAATTTTTAACTGTCAGATTTTATTAATAATAAAATATAATGAAGTCGTTAAAGCTTTCGACATCCTAAAGAAACGAATGATTAATTCCTGTCAATTTTTCCTGTTAAAAATTTATGAAAAATAAATAAATGAACTGATGGATATAATATATTGTAATTCATTCAATAACACCAACAAAATTCATATGACGCCATCACGGCTCTTTAATCAATTTGCATAAAATTTATTAATTTTTTATTGCCAAATCATGAACTTTTAACTTCCGTGTTTGAATTAAATAAAAAGTATTGTAGTCATTAAAAAATTCATTCATAATAGGGGTCTGCTGTCTAGATCTAGGTATGGAAGTAATAAAATGGTACATTAGTACAATGGTCAGTTTTAATATACCTTTACCCTATGTACAAGCGCAAACATCCTGAAATTGCTGTGGTTAGTAAAACTGCTGAAAGAGATCTGATTTAGATACTGTTCTTTTTAATTGCTATAGTCCAAAGTATCATTTACTCATACATTGCCTTTTGTTCAGACAATAAAGGAATTAATATGTCGAAATTCACTTCACGTAAAAGCTGTACGTTCTGGATTATAATTGAGTATATTTACTAATTTAACAATGAATGTATAACATTTCAAATATTGGAGCAAAAACTTTTCTAGTTGTTAATACAATTTTTATCGAGTAATTTAAATATTAATATCTTTTGTCGTAATTATTCTTTTATGTATGAATTGCCTTTGATTTTAATAGTATTTTGCTTGCTCTACTTATTTATTTTCTTGTAAGATCTGATACAATACTTTAATTCATAATAGGCTTATCATTATAAAGAAAATATAAAAAATAACTAAATAATTTTTAGGGATCTGCCAAACTTGAAAAGGCTGAAATTCTGCAAATGACAGTGGATCATTTAAGGTTTATGCATTCCAAAGGTAATTATGATGATTATAATTTACATTTTTTAGGATATATTGGCTGTTGTCAGAGCCAAATATTTGTTAGATATATTTCAGTTTAAAATTAATCAATTATTTTTAGCTATTTATTAAATTGACTAATTTTAAAAACATATATTTTAATGCAAGTAAATATAATTTGAAACGTGCAATTCCCCCCCCCCCCCATTATTCCACGATTATGGCAAAGTTTAAAGTGTAATAATGCTTTCATGTTTCATTGGTTTCAAAAGAAACATAATGTTTAATTCTTATTAAAAAAGTTTTTACGAATGTATTAATTTCAGACTTTGAATGTTTCAACATTAAATAGATACTAACTTCATTTGCGCATTGCTATGGTTTTTTTCATTTCAACTAGCAAAAATAATATTCAGAGTACTTAGTATTAAAATAATATATAGAATATTATAGTCAGAAAATAGTTATTTAATATGTTTATATATATATATATATGTATATTGTTAGGGCAAATTGTTTTAAAAAGTAAATTATAAAGAGGCTGCAAACATTTTATAAAAAGAATACAATATCGAAATGTTTTATTCACTACTTAATTTAATGATTTTATTTTGCGGTGTTTTAAAAATAAAATAGCTTATTGACAAATGTTTTAGCTAAATTTTAAAAAAGAGAAAAAATATGCTTCTTTTCTTTTTTGCATTTTTAAAAATTTTTATTATTTTATTCGTATCTTAAATTAAGTAGATTTTTTTCCCACAACTCTAGCTTCTCTTTCAGGATTAGTGAATAATTTTTAATTAAAAATTAAATAATATTAATTAATAATAAATAAATAAATAAAAATAATTTTTTCATTATTAATTATTTTTATTATTTATATAATAAAAATGAAAAACTTAATAATTGCAATTAATAATATTGAAAATTAAATAAAAATAATTTTTCATTATTAATTGTGACTATAATAATAATAATAATAAATTAAATAATATGAATCAATAATGAACAGTTAAGTAATTAATAATTATTAATAAGGTAAAATAAAAAATATTATGTGGGACTTTGAAGCTTGATATCTAATTACAATTTCTCAAAATTTCTAAACTCTCATTTTCATCTCCAAATATGGTTGACGAATTTATTGTAAATTGAAATGTGACTGAAAAATTATCTCTTCAAATTATATCATTTTTGTACCTTGAAGAGAATTTTAATTAACCATTATATTTTAATTAGCTGATTTTCATTTACATAGAATACCCTCCTTCCCTTATCTCTCTCTCTTTTTTTGCCTCAGTCAGTAAATTAATACACTTGCTCAAAATTTATTTAAATCGTCTTCGGTTAAGATTAAAATCTGTTAACCCGCATGAGAAAACCGACGTGAATAATCTCAAAAATATCATGCATATCTCTTTAACCGGCATGATATTTTTTTTAACCGTACGATTATTCCCTTTTGACTCCGAAATTACCCTTGCTCAGCGAAGTAACAAGCGTTAACATTTCACCTGCACATAAATCTGCTTTAATAAAAAACGGTGATTCACGTGTAAAATGTGAGAATTCTCCATTGAAGAAAAGGACCATCTGCCTCTTTATTTCGAACATGTGCCTGAGGGTGTTTTTTTCCCGCCATTCTTTTCCTTTTCTGGAAATTGAAATGCAAGGTAGGGAGAGAAAAAAAAAATCGTTCTAATCGGGGTGACACTCGATTTGTATTGGACGGGTGGCGAGTGTCAAGTTACAGGAACACTTGTTGGGGAGTTCGGCACCTGGTTGATCTACCTTCGGCAGTCACGTCTGCAAGGTCAGATATCGTCTGCTCAATGTACTTTTTCCCACGCCATCTTCCGAACTATACATGTCTGGTTTTGGTTTGTTATGACTACGTATGTCGAATTTTTTGATTCATTTGCGAATGTGGATGCAGATACATGCAATATAGAGATATTATGCTTTATCAAGTATGTAAAGAATAATTTGCAATCTGATGTTCGAAAGTTCATATTTAAAAACTCGTTAAGAATATTCGAGTATTTTAATGAAAGAAGTATAATATTTTAATAAAGATGATAAAAATATTCTTTATCAGATCGCAGAATTCACTCGAATGTGATATGCATTTAAATAATTTCCTAAATAGCAGGAACTATTTGTGCATTTTCTACTTCTGTTTTATTCTACAATACCATTGGAAAACTGCATTTTGAATACAAAGGGGAAAAAATCAGAAAGAAAGAAAGTAAAAGAAGAAGAAAAAAGAATTAGAAAGGAGAGAGAGCGAGAATCAGGAGAATAACGCATTGTCACTACATTGGGTTACAAAAATCACTTACGATTACTAAATTCCCTGAGTTCAGCAGGTTATTTATTAAGATCCGGTAATAGCTTTCGCGGACATTAGTTCGTTCCTTCTGTAGCCAACAGAAAAAGATGAATTCTGACGTAAGGGTATCGATAGACTGAATATACAATCGATATTTTAGATTGAAAGTATCACATATTCGGGATTCTATTCAATCGATGATCTATTTTATGAGATGGCTTTTGAAACAAAGGCCTTGATAGATCAGCATCACTATCTATATTTCAAGGTGCAACGATCACATGCTCCAGATTCTACTCAACCGAAGATTTTGTGTATAAACTTTTTTAACAATGGCCTCAATGAACCTGAATCTCATTCTGAATTTCAGAGAAAGGATCACATATTTGAAATTCCATACAATTATAGATATGTTTTCTTTAAAACTTTGTACATATTAAATCTGGCAATTTTTTTTATTGTTGTATCAAGAGGATGGCTAAGTAGAGGATGAGGATGCAACCCAAGGGAGGGGCGATGATAACCATTAAAGAAAGTTTCAGAGTTATATTGGTGCAATCTGTTTTGTAAATAAAATGAAATTAGAGAATAAGCATTCTGTAGCTGATTCCTAATGAATAGAAAATTGTTCAGTAAACATGTATTATTTGTAATTATTTATTACAGTGATTTATTTAACTAGTTATGAGAGACAAAAAAAAAAAAGGTTTTATCAAAGTAGCTGCTTAAATTATAATTTCTCGTTTATACGTCACTTGTTTTGAACCTATTTATCTAAGATTTGCTACATATGCATATGAAAAAAATTTCATATGGAAGAAAGTCAATTTTGTTATGAAAGGGTGTCCCGGAGATAATGCAAAATTAACGAAAATATAACTGGTAGTAGATAATTTTGACAGTCATTTCTACCTGGACTAAGCTTCATTTCGATATGTCATAATGGTGTTATATATCTCATTTTTCAGTAAAACAATAGATTTTTAAGGAAACTCTCCTCATCGAATTGTAATCAGATGATGAGGACTTAATTTGGGTCGGCATATGCCTCTCAGAACTGGAAAAATCTAACCCTGAAGAAATCATAAGATAGGTCTCTGCAAATTCGAATATGATATCTTGCCTGCATTTTGTTGTGGAGTGAAAGTTTGAAGATAGCGCCTTTTCATTTTTTGCACAAACCTATTAATCCAAATAGTAAAATAAAATCTTGTGAAGTGTCTTGCTTTCTATTAGTTTCTTGCTGATATCCCAAATAGTCATTCATTTTACTATCGGCATCCTATCTTACTATCTCCTTATTGACTTGCAGCAAAATAGAGCTATTTGTCTGATAATAAATATAGTTATTTCGAACACATTGCTGATAATTTCAAATCGTGGCATTTTAACTTTCTGTTGTTGTTAATTATTGCACTAGCAATAGATAAACTCGCTGACAAGTTTATGAAGTACTTATGAGGGCAGAAGTCTGACTTTTAGTTCTATATGAAGATGATATTCACATATTCGCTTGCATAACCCCTTTTTGTGGATTGGCTCTTTCACACACCTCACAGATAGAACATATAGTAAAGAACAACCATGCCCTAAATAGAATTCGAACCATAGAAGTCCAGATCAAGGATTATTGATTAAAATTAAAGGTTTTGCTGCAAAAGGGATGTTGCTCCAATTAGGGGAAATTGAAGTAACATGTACTATCACGTTGTGCAATAAAAAACTTGTTCGTTTGGTGCCAGAAAAATATAGCTCCAATCGTTAGTTCTCACGTTAAATACCCCTAGGCTAGAATGCCGATTTGAACTTTCTAGTCATATTATAGTCATTAAAACATTCCTCTTATTTGATTTTCTGCTGCTTGTGCTTCAAAGAAATTTTCAATTAAATGTATTAATAATATAGACCTAACCTAGAATCGTAACGTGGATTATCTAAGGTGTATATGCATCAGTTATAGTTTCCCATGCAATAGAATTAAATCGTTACTGACTAGTGCACATTCTGGATATCTCTTTCCATATATTTGAATTTGGTCTTTGTTTTGTACTTGTCATATCTGCTCTGAAACGACATTTATCTATTTCTTAGTATTGAATGAGAATCCTTAATATTGAAGACCAAGCATTCATTTATCAATATTTCCAAGAAGATGTCACTGAACTCGAACATTAAGGTACAAATGAAATAAAACTTCGTCGTTAACTATTAACTAGGTTATCCTCGCAGATGAATCGTACTTCTGGTTCAAAAAGAGTAACGAAACAACACGCACAAAACACATAATTACCTATAAATAAGCGAAACCGGATGGAATTTGGTTCTTCCTAATCATTGTTGAGTCTCCGAACGTGTCCTCGCGGTCGGCGCAGCACAAGGGTCAGAGCGCCATAATTGTTCCAATCGGAAGCGTGGGAAAGCAGGCAGAGTTGCGCCAAACTCGCCAATTCCAGCAACCGAGGAGCGCCACGGGCCTATTGTCTGGCTAGTCACTTTATTAACGAGGGACGGGCGATTACTGTAATTTGAAAGAGGGGCCGTACCGGAAATAATTAGGGCCAAACGTCAGTTGGGGCTCTTATCCTCTCTTATGTAGTCTTTTCTTTTATTTGCTTTCACTTGCGTAATGACTGAAGTGGGCATGGGGGTATGTCGTGTTATTTATTAACAGGTAGTTGATTTCTGAAGGTATATTGTTTTTCTTATTGTAATTTAAATCAATTAGGAGGAATAGAATATAGGATGGGAAATGTTCAATGCTTTTTTGATTTAGGTGATAACTTTGTTAACTTTCAAAATCCTGATGAATTTCCGATGCGATGTCCTGTTACATATTTGATAAGAAAGCATTTTGCTTTTTGTTGGGGTATATTGCGTTTCTTATTCTTAAAAGATTAATCATTGATATAGTGAAAAGTTGCATAGCCATTCTCTCTTAGTTTTTATATATAACAGCTTAGTTTAGTTTAGTTACATTAACGTCCTGTTTAAAGCAACACGAGGGCTATTTTGGGACGGACCTCGTAATGTTGAACTACGGTCAGATAACGAGGACGACACCTGAAGTGTCACCCCCCTCTATATAACAACATTTAAAAAGTTATTAACCATTATTTGAAAGGAATAAGGCCTTTATATATAGACTATAAAGGGTTAAAATGTTTAAAAGACAATGAAGGAATGCAATTATTTTTTAAAAACGGAATTTAGTGGTATAAAATTAAAATAAAACCACAAAAAAATTAGCAATTAAAAAAACCCGAAGCATCAGCATATTTCCTCTATAATATATTTTGGATCTGTTTAACTTATATATATATATGGATTTATGATATGTTTTTAAATATATATTTGATTCAAGCAGTAATTCGTCTATTATAGTTAAAAACCCAGATGGTGACATCTTTAAAAAGTTGTGCAGTGTAAGATTTTTTGGGCGATATTAAAAAAAACTATCACAAGATATTTTTTATGATAATTATAAAAAGAGCTAATGATAATTTTCTTCGAAAATTATTATTCTGTTCTATTATGTAAAACTTCAAATAATTTTTTTTACTTCCTTCCCCCTTTACTCCTCCCCTTCCCATTTATTACTGTATCTGTGAATCATCGATGCTCGTTGCATATATTTCAGTCTCAGAAACTATTTCTACAGTAGCACTAGTGAAGCGTTTTTTTTCTTCCATGTTTGCCGCAAAAATTCAAAAAAAAAAAAATGAAATTACTTTCACAGATGAGAAACTCATTTCACGCACATTAAAAAGATATTTGGCTTCCCCAAAACCTTTTTTCTTTTTTCTTCGCTAGTATTCTTTTGAAGTTTTGTCTTCAGTCGCATTGTTTTCCCACGAGAGCCACTTGTTTTTATCACCTCCCCTTCCCTCCCCTCACTCATGTTCGAGAGAATGAGTAGCTAGCAGCAGACGACTTTCGACAGGCAGAAAAAAAGTAGGTGAACTGTTCTCCGCGAAGTTTTTCCTCTCGCAGGATGTTATCAACTCGGAATCGCTGTTGTCTCACGGAGTTGAATTTTTTACGCTCTGATTTTGTTTTTTTGATTATTATTTTCTTTCTTTTTTTTTACTGCCACGCTCTTATCGACGTTTGTTCGTTCTCACAGTATTTTTCTTTTCACTGCCGCGATTTGCCGACGAGTTGGGTTGCAAAACAAAAAAAGATGGAGCGTAAGAATACAAGTGATGAATATAAAACATCCTGCTATTTTTTGCCGCCTTTTTTCCTGTTTTTGAGTTTCTTTCTCTTCTCACGTTGTGCTATGCCTCATCAACGTTGTCATCGAGAAAAAGCCACGCTTTACTGCTCTTTGATTTGGTTATTTTTGTCGTGAGTATATACATGTATATGAAAAGTGGATCGTGCAGACCGTTTGTTTCCTCATCACCAGGGCTTAATTATCCTTAAAATTATCTAGATTGTCCAAGAGTTCATGGTATGGCATGGGATTTCCGAAACAATTTGATTCCTGGTTCTTTTTGAGTAAAGAGGCCGCCAGTAGAAAAACATTAAACACGGGGTTTTTTTTTTAGGTCAGAATTTTGAAATGAAAACGTATAATTAACAATAGAAATTTATCACATAATTTCTATTGCGGCACATTGTTAAGGAAAATGGAACTGACGAAATTATGATAAAGTTCTGGTTCGTGGCTGACGTATTCTTGAATTAAGTTATATATAAACCTTACTGGTTAAAGCAGATATTCATGTAAGAAAATGAAAGCTTTTGTCATCATGATTAGAAATAGAGCGTATTTCGGATAAGTAGTTAAAAATATTGGGGAAAACAGATTTTTAATCAAGATAAATTTTTTGGATGTATTGATTATGATTTTAAGTATTAAATTTTTCTTATGGCATTAGTGTTTCTTCACAGTTCGTTTTATTTTAAATATAAAGATAGATCATTAATTGTTGCTGAATTAAATTAATTATCAATAATATTAACTAAAGAAGATTGCTAATGGGGAAAATGTTTTTCCTTTGATAAGTTTTCGAAGTCTAAAGTTTTTAAAAAGTTGTTCGAAGGAATTGCTTAATGATGATAAACACTAAATTGTGCTAAATGAGGGTCAGCAAGTTCGTGCGAAACTTTAAGCACTCTTAACCCCTCACCACCAGAAGAATGTATTCTTTTTTAGTCAAATTCAAACCAAATATTTAACAAAAAGTAAACACAATATAATATTGTAAAGATGGGTTTAAAACTTTTTGTGCATAGCATCTGAAATCGAAGCACAATTGTGTTGAATTAATGTCATTTTCGGTAATTGATGTAAAGTATTGTTAGCTTAAAGGACATTTAAAAAGGCCACATGTGGGATGAAGGTCCACCATTACCAACATGGGATGAAGGTCCAACAACTTACATTGTAACATCATAGATGTTACAATGTAAGTGGCATTTTCTTTTTCTTAAATTTTAAACAATCGATTTGGATATGCTGTATCAGAAATTAGAAAACAAAAAATCCTCCACAAGATTTTTTTATTTTCGTTATAGACTTAATATTAGTTGAGAAAAAGGAATGTTGGCTACAAAAATAATACATGAGATTAACCGGCAGTTCTATGACTGAAAAGATTTATATTACCATAGCTATAATAAGATTATCGTTATTTTTCGTAAAGATTCATTAATATGTCCTGCATTCTCCAATTAATAACTCTGGTAAACGTTGTTAGTTTTTATCGATTTACACTTTTGGTAGAAAATGTTGCCAATACTATGTATTGGTTAAAATATTTTTATTTAAACTAGACTACTAATATTTGTAAAGAAATTGTCGTAAAAATTGAATGCCCATCCATACTTTTATTATTCATTAAAGATTTCTTACAATGTATTATATAATATGTATGCTTAAACTTGTGTTATTTTCCAGGTATAGATGTGTTCAATTTTGATCCTCATAGCTTCGTTATGGACTATCATGGCATCGGTTTCAGGGAATGCGCTTCAGAAGTGGCGAGATACCTCGTCGGCTTTGAAGGACTCGATCTTCAGGATCCTTTGAGGTTGAGACTGATGAGTCATCTACAGTGCTTTTCCGCCCAAAGAGATATGGCTTTAAATTCTTCACCGCATCCGAGCCCATCACCAAATCCATGGTTCTCAGCCCTTCCTGCCATGCCAACCCCACAGTATCCCTCATTCCAAGGTGCCAGAAACAGTCCCAGGGATCTGTCCATGTACAGCAGCAGCAGTGCCAGTGGTAGTGATAGAAGACCAAGCAGTGCTAGCAGCGCAATGTCCACCGAAAGTAATAGCAAGCTGTCACCATCCAGAATAAGATCACAGTTGCCAATCAGTCCTGTGGCTCTGAATGCTTCTAGTCTAATTGGTAATTTCGGACGAGCTTCAATGCTTTTACCAGAAAATACAGCTCAGAGATCGCCAGTGAAGCCGTACAGACCATGGGGAACAGAGATGGCTTACTGATATTTATAGAATTTAAAATCATTCAATATTGTAATGAATGTAGCAGTGTGTACAGACTTGTGTCTCCCGGTGCCGTTATTTGAAGATAGATTTTGTTTTTGACAAGGATAGAATAAAGCTAAATATCCGAATTGTCTATCTCAGTATTTTCAAATTCTCTTTCTCAGGGCCCCAAATAAATTTGCAAAACATTTAACATTATTTTTTTAGTTCAGATAATTGCACATTTGGAATCAAGCACGGTAATTCTATTTACCTAAATTGAATGGATATTCGGATATGTTAAAATTCGGATAATAGATTAAAAAAATTATCAGTAATTAAATAGAAATGAAGACGTCAGAAATTAAAAAAAAAACATATTATCTTTAATTTATGAAATGAATCTTAATGATTATAAGGCACAGATAAATGATTGTAAGGTAACTTCTGTAATATTCGTATAAAAGTTAAGCACTTTAATTATGCATAATAATTTATTATTATACAAATGTATCAAAATTATCCATAATGTTTTAAATATATATGTTGCCTTATTTTAAATTTTTCTCCTTCCCAAAATAAATTTGGAATATTAGATATTCGTTTTAATGGGCTTCAGATATTTCAAACTTTTCTGATTTTAACTTTCAATATTTTGTTGATGTATTTAAATGATAATTTTAACTGGAATTAATTTTAGTTATGATTAAGTAATGTTTCATCGTTTGGGTCGTAGCTTCACCTATAGATAGAAATGTTTTCCCGAATGGAATAGATTGAAAAAACAATATTATCCTCATACGTAAACAAAATATTACATTCGATATTTGAATTACAACAGATAATTCAAATTTACATTATATTTGTATGATTTTTGGGAAAAATTGATAAAATAAATTAAGATGTCTTGACTATGTATAAAAGTTGGAGATGCTTTTTTAATGTTTTGATTGTACTTTAATCACAATTGATGTGTTATAATTGAGAGAGATTTTGGAGTTTGCATCCATAAAAAAGGTATTTGCATGACAGGAGACAAGGTGGCTCACCTGAAAAATGATACGGTTTTTGTTATAAATGTCTTTTAATAATATGCGATTTTAATATGTCGTATTACCCGTATCTCTACTCATGGTCTAGCAGTCCTGTGATATTCAGTTATTTTTCTACGTTTTTTTCTTCGAGAGAGGCTGTTAAACTAAATCTATGCAGCCTAGTGAGATAATTTATAAACATTATCATAAGTGCCTTCTATACAAAGTTGTTATAAACATGTTGCTTGTTAAAGTGATTTTAAAAAGGTATAATAAGGGAGTAATAAAATTATTTGATCGCTTTTGTATAGCTTAATTTTGCGATTTATAAAGTTTAGTTACTGATAAGTGGCTTATCATTTTCGTTATGTTAAGAAGATACAATAAATTTTTTGTAAGTAAAATTAAATTGCATATTACTTTATGATTATTGTTATTTCGACCTAGAATCATAATACAATCCTATGAGCACTAAATGATAAATTTGATGTGTCTTTTTTTAAAAAAAATTCAATAGATTCCTTTCATTTTTAATTAATTTATTGAAATTGAACTAACTTTACCATCCATTAATTTTTCGTTTGAAAACTAATTTGTGTAAAAGTTTTCTCTTTAGATCTTTTTAAATACCTTGGAAGATGGAATGTGTGTGTTATTACTGTTATTACAAATTTTATATAATAGTTTTCGGCAATTTCCATAATTTTAAATTCTTGAACGTATGAGTTAGAATCACCATATTTATTTATGCTTTAAAAGATTTCTTCTTAACTGTGGGTCGCGACTCAAAATATCATTCATATTTAAATGTATCTTCTTTAACTAAATTTCTTTTTATTTGTATCCTAATTAATTAAGAAACTTAATTTGGAACTAAATTTTATTCCATTTTTTGTCACAACTTTAAAAAAAATTATTTTATTGTAATGTGAAAATAGTAAATATATAGATCTCTCTTTGTAACGCTAGATCCTTAATCTGACTTTTAGAGCTCTCTGAACCATTTTTGTTTTCATGCGATTCATAAATAATAGTCAGCCTATAAATATTATCATATTAATACCTATTAAAAAATATTTTAATTCCATAAAAGTTTGATTTTAAAACTTTCAAAATTGATTTATCTGTGGACCAAGAGTCAAATTGACTCTCTATTTCCAATGATGGGTTACAGAATATTTCTATGCCTGGATTGATTGATCCTTCATTTTCTTAACTAGGTTGATTTCTTGGACTATAAACGGATTGCAGGGAAAGAATTTAAGGAGCCCTGTTTTTAATTTTTATTTTTGAAGTTGATATACAACTTTTCATTATGTATGTATGAATATTCATTATATGACTTTGTAACTACAAAATGATAATTAATTTATTGTTGTACATAGGAGAGATAAGACTTATTTTCTTCATTACGTATTT
The DNA here is from genome assembly GCA_026543055.1 of Argiope trifasciata. Taxonomy (NCBI): domain Eukaryota; kingdom Metazoa; phylum Arthropoda; class Arachnida; order Araneae; family Araneidae; genus Argiope; species Argiope trifasciata. The sequence goes on from JAPMOQ010059638.1 coordinate 432,423, forward strand.
TTTTAAAAATAAGTACGTTGTTTAAAGAATGATCTCGTTGAAAATTATTGCTAAACTGATATTAATGTATGTCATACTTTATAATAAATGTACATTTTTGTAATTCTGTTCTGTTCATTCTAAGTTTTGTACGTTACAGTTTACATTACATTAAGTTTCGCACATTACTAAGTTTTGTACGTTACAGTTTACATTACATTAAGTTTCGCACATTACTAAGTTTTGTATGTTACAGTTTACATTACATTGTTTCGCACATTACTAAGTTTTGTACGTTACAGTTTACATTACATTAAGTTTCGCACATTACTAAGTTTTCATTACAGAGTAATATTCGTTCATGGAAATTATTTTAATTTAAAATACTTCAGAAAATGTCTAGTATGCTATTGTTAAATAAATATAATTAATTACAAAATTTGTCTTTCATATTTTAACATGTGAGTGTGGTATCCTCAAAACATTCTCTGTCATGTACTGTCTAATAAAGATGCTGTTCGCCATCATAATATTACGAACCTTGAGTAAGATCTTGAAAGCCACGGGTGCTCGGATATTTTTTTCAGATTAATACACATGAGTTTTGTATGTCGTTATTGTTTTTGCTTCATTATATAGTAAAATTCGAATGCAGATTTGAAGAACTACTTTCAAATAATTAAAAACAAAATTTGATACATAATTCCAATTCAGATATCAAATTTCATTAATCTAAAATTATTGTGATTTTGAATGATTACATTTTCTTGGATGGAGAAGATCAAATCCCGATTTATTTTATTCAAAATTTGGTATTGATCTGCACTGTAATCTGTACTTTTTAGTTTTTTTACGTTTTGTATCCATCATATTCTCTTGTACTTAAGTAATCAAATATGTGAATGGAATTCATTCAAAATGATTAAAATTTACCAATTAATGTGAAGACGCAATATTAAATTTCTTGTATCTCAAATCATTCTTCAGTTATAGTGGTCACAGACAGACTACATTCCAAAAATGTCATATCAATTTTCGGGAAATTTAAATTGTGGAAATATGTCAAGACTTACTTCGAATTCGATTTTTTTTTCTTTTTTAACGATTATAACGGGGTTTTTTTCATGCCTGAGAAATGGGATGAAGGCAAGATGAAATAATTGTAACACAAATAAAAACGATTTAAATTTCATTTCAATAACGAAATGTGCAAAATTCGCTCCTCGCTCTTAGTTCCCAGATTCGCAACGAGTTTACTACAGCTACTAGTTTACGATCCTGCTAAGCCCAACTCCAGGAAAAAACCTAGGGCTACCACAGATAATGTTTACATCAATTTCCCAGCTGTAAAATGCCTAAGAATTCACTAACTATGTTATCAATCAGGTGGATGGATTAAAATTCTTATTATTATTTTGACCTCAGATAGCTACGATGAGCTACAAGCACACACAAAAAACTTTTTCCTAGAATTTTCTGAAAATATAAAAAATAACTAATTCAGTTCCCATCGAAAAAGGCACGTGCAACTTTCTATTTACCCCATAATTATAATCTAAATATTATTTTAAATCAATAATTATATCTTAATAGTTGAAATAAAATAATTCTATCAAATTTCATAACATTAGAGCTTTATTGCGCTCGTCCAAACTAGTTCAATTAAATTCAACTTTCTCTAAAGTTACAAATTAAAGTAATAATCCCAATTTATGATGTAGAGGTGATTGTGACTACTTTGTTACACCGCTGATCGACGTTGCCGTTGCTTCTAACATCCGCTTACAATATATTTTGTTAATTAATTAATTAAACACTTTTCTAATGTTAATTAAAATCAGAAGAATTAAATAGTTTACCAATGCTATTTGTAGATTTACCTAAAGTCTGCTATTTTAAGCAGTGAAAGAAGGATAAGAATATTATTGGAGACAAGTTTCGAGGCTGGCACGAAGGGAAGTCTGAAATGTGAGGATCGGTCAACATTTTGAATACGAAATTTTTGGTCATTAGTATGCTTCGAAAATGAGGGATTAAAAAACATAAGGTCGTTGAAACACTGATTACAAATAACAATAAAATAAAATAAATCCAGAGCTTGTCAAATACTTGAACAAAAATGAAAGTGGGACGTTTTATTACGTTTCATAAATTTTTCACTTGACACTAAGACATATCATGTCTGAAAGTGAGTTTCAAATATCAATAATTTTAGATCAATTCTTAATAGGAAGACAACTTATAGCATTTTTTAGCATGGCTCAAATTTTTGACTCGAAAATTTCCGCAGATCTTCACCAATCATGGTTTCTAGACACCAAAACCACCCTGCTTTATTTTCTTGAGCACATTTTCTGACATTGTTGTCCGTCAAATTATTTTCTGAAATTGAAGTTTTTCCGTGACAGTACACATAAAATCGTCTTAACGATCAGAACTAGGAACTCAAAATTTTCGTAGATGCTTGTTTCTTTAATTTTGGATTGCTAATTTAAATATAATTAAAAACTATCAGAAATATTCAATACTTAACTATCCAAAAAATTGATAATCGTGAAATTGACATTTTATAGTGATCAACCAATTTATTAAATTGATATCAGTCACAACACTAATAGTAAAATAAACTACTATTCAGATTTTAAATTATATTTTCTAATAATAATAATTTTATGTACAATTTATATTTTGGTGCAATAAACCTAAACTTTGTTATTTAAATGCCTTTTTTTAAATTTGAACTTCATTGATTTGGAACTTTTGTTAATTTGGCGGTCATTTAGCTTGATATTTATCAGATTATTAAGAATATAAATTACTCGCCCCCTTTGAAGACCAATATAATTTCCCAGTTTATTGACTTTTTAAGTACTGAGAAAATTAATATGTAATGTTTTTTTTTAAATCTCACCTTCCTTTTGATACAAAAATTTTTAATTTAATTTAATCAATCTAATGCATATTCGTTGGATGAAATTAAATAGTATCCAGCTTCGAATTAAAATGAAAATGCTGATATGAAAATCCTATTTCACGATTAATGTCGAAGAAAAGCATTTTTAAAAATCAATTTTGATACTGGTTAAAGCATGCGATTGAATACTTTGATGGATGAATTTGAATTTCAATCATAATATTAAAAACATTATTACAAATTGCATATTAATGTTATGCATATTATTCAATGCTACAAATTTATCGAAAATAAAGACAAGTATAGTGGGGAAATAAAATTATAAAACTGATCCAGTTAAAAATTATTGTTTTAATTAGATTTGGGAGATTGAAATATTTTCTCCAAATTGATGTGCGGAAGTTCTATTGTAATTTCATTGTTTGTTTGTTTTGTGTGTGTGTGTGAGAGAGTATGTGTGTGCGAGCGCGTATATAATTTAAAAGTGCAGAGTGGTTTGGGAATCATACCGGAATATGATCAAAATAGGATAAATTTTTAAAAGTTACAGTTTTTTTCAGAACAAATTGAATATGAGTTTTTTCTCCCTTGAGTACATAAATTTAACTTGTGAGAAGGGTATTCCCACAGAAGTTTTTGCATGCTGCCTAATATATTTGTTCTGTCAGAGAATAATTAACATGGCAATGGTTAATAATACGAAATATTAACCTTTTGTGTGAATTTAGCATTTTTACTGTATCTGTCTTGTCAACCTTGGCGTGTTATTTTGGCGATGAATCTTTGACATATGTTAATAGTATTCAAAAACTGAATTTGTATTTCATCCAAGTTTTTCTCAACCGATTGTTAAAAAAAATTTGTCGCAAAATCTCACGCCAAATTTGATATATATAAGTCACTGCGTTTTTGAATAATCGCGTTAACTTGTTTCTGAAAATAAAGACCAACAAACAGTTGTTGGTTTTAGTTCAAAATTTGATAGATATTTAAGCTATAAATGTTAAATCTGTGCAGGGAGTTTATCTAATTATCTTCGTTTTGTATTTATCGAGAAAAATTATATTCGAACAGCTTTACAGGTGAACGTCTGCTGAACAGATTTTACTCACAATTTGATAGAAATCTTCAAAATTGTTGTAAAGACCATATATCATATTTCAACCGTTTAGCTCAAAACATTTTTTAGTTTTCTTTGAAACAGGCAGGCAGATGGACAGGTACTTTTTTGCGAACTTAGGGAGTTCTAAAACGTACAGATTCTTCAAAACCTCGAATTCATATTTTATGACAATTACTAAAATTTCCCTATACAATGTATACGAGAAAGTGAAAAACAGTAATTAAACTTATTTAATTTAAAAACTTATTACGATTACAAAATTCAGAATTTACATAATCTAATTACCGTTTGACGCATACGGAAAAATTTATTTCTTTAGGGTATTAATTCATTTCACCTCAGCTTAATTTAGTTTGCTTATATTAAGCTCCAATTGAAGCCATCACAAGGATTGTGTTCGGACGAGTCAGAATTTTAGACTTAATTCGAACGACGTGAATACATTTATGGTGTAATCATTGCGTAAGAAATTTCTGAAAACGAATTTAAAAAATTGGAACAAAGCGAAGAGAAAGATAAGAAGTTAACGAAGTTACAAGGGAAGGCGGTACGTCTGAAGTCGCACAAAGCCTTTTGATAAATCATTTCTTATCTCCCCGCTAATTGGAAAATTGGTCTAATTTGAGTATTAACAATTATCCTCTAGACCCCATGCAACATATCTTTTTTTTTTTTAATTCATTTTTCCACTGCTTTGTTTTATCTTTGACTGTGGCCGAAGGAAATAATTTATTCATTTAATTAATGCAAACGTAATGGCAGTAGAGCACAGTTTTGACGACAACTTCACTTAAGATATAAATTATGGCTCTACATTAAGGAATTTTTTTTCTTTACATAAATAATCTAAATTGTATCTTTGGTGTCATTGTCTTAATTCTAAATTGCATGTTTTTAAATATTTTTTCTGCTATGTTGCTTAAATCTATGTAAACTAGTACGAGATATACAGAAAAATTTACTTAAATTAATTTTAAACTGATATCTGTCATTGAATTTTATTACTTAAAATTATACTTGTTGAGCTAAAAAAATATTGACAAATTTCTACTTTTAATCAAAAATATCAAACAATTTTATAAATAAATTTTGAATGGATATAAGTTAAATTTTATTTTTGGTTTGAAGGTCTCAATTCCTCATTGAATGTTTTTAAATAATTATTTTCTGCTATAATTGGAGAAATCTATATACATTAGTGTAAGATGTACGGCAAATTTACTCAAATTCTTAACTTAAATCTATTATTAAAATTTATTAATTGAAAGATTAAGAGAGATTACTAGTTAAAAGATTGCTAAACTAAAAGTGTTTATTAAAGAATTCTTTTTTTTTTCATCAAATAAATAATAATAATAAGTTAATAAAGAATTAATAAATTTTAATAATAATCTATTCGAAATAAGTATGAAAGAATATATTCATTTAGCAAAATATGTATATCCTTACAATTTTGGATTAATTTATGATAATATTTATAAAGGACTTATTTAACAAAATAAGTCTAATTTATTACTGTATTCCAGGATGAATTTTATAAATTCCTTTCCGAATTAAAAATATTTAAGATTATTTTTTTAGTAGGAAATTCAACTGAACTTCAATATTCATGTTATTTATATGTTTATACTATCTAACATAAACATATATATAACATTTTAGTTTTTTTAATTTTCAATGTAAGATATAAACAAGAGTTGGTCAATTGGTTCAAAATAAAAATCGGACATATGATTTTTAATGTTACATTTCATGGCATAGCTTTCAATTATATTTCAGTAAATTGCAGCTGAAACGTCGACAATTGATTGTAACATGAAAATTAATTTCATGAATCAATTTTAACACGATAATCTTATATACTGGTGCACATATAATAAAATCATCTCTACAAAGTAAACCGACTAAATGAATGCCATTAAATATGACTCGCTAATAGTTCTTGATTTTTTATACATTAAGAAAGAAGTTTCAAGAGATTTTTAATCAGATCTTTAATTACAAATTAATTGAAATTTGAACCTTTTTTCCAGAAACTTTTAATTCAAAAGATAATTACTTTAAAATCCATAAAATACGTTTGTCATTAAGACAAATTTTATTTTCAAGCATTTTTTTTTTCTTTAGTTTTATCATATTTAAAAATAAATCCATACAGATTTTATGAAAATAGTTTTATTTTTTCAATTTTATATTTTCAATTATTTATACCTATACGTTGCTGAGAAATTGCTTTTTTTTATGTCTGCTTATTGTAAGCTACAAATAGGTGCAATATTTATAACTTAGTTAAAAACAGAAAAATTCCGATTTACTATATTATGTAGTTAAGATATTTTGAGTTTCGAATATATTTTAACTTTAAAAAATAATTATGCATATTTGAAAACAAATTAACAGAAAAAAGTCTTAAAAACTTTCCTTTTTAAACAATAAAATTACATTTTTATCTTAATTATTTCAAACTTAGTTTTTTAATGTATTTTTTAAAAAATTTGGAAATTAATTTCTTATAAGACTAATTACCGATAGATTCCATTTGTCTAGAATCAAATTTTTATTAATAAAATGGTAATTGTTTTTAAAATATTTAAATAATCTTTTTTCATCGAGAGGACAACAGTGTACACATTTTCCAAATTTTAAGGCGTTAGGAAGTGAGTGGGAAAAATCAAAACTTTATAAATTCCATTTTAATACATTTGAAAAAAGCAAAATCAAATTAAAATATATAAAAATTGTGTTATTGAATACATACATACATACATACATACATATATATATATATATATATGTATATATATATATATATATATATATATATATATAAATGAAAAGTATAATTTGTCTAATAATTTTATAATAAATAAGGTGAAAAAGTAAAAGCACAACCATCCCATTGATGAACAAGTCGAACGATTGCTTGTTCCCAGAATTCTTATGGCCGTGAAGAGACCCATCCTGGAGTTCGCCATCCAAGGTTCGATACTTGCTGAATTCCTCAGACGCTCTTCAATTCAACAGAATTAGCTGAATTCCTCATTTGAACAGAAGACACTCCGATGACTACGTAGGTTCATCAAGAACAAAAGATCGGGGCTACTCACGGAGGTTGTGGTTCTGCTTCATGATAACGCACGTCCACGAGTCGCCAGGGTCACATACGCGAACTGGTCTAGTTCGAGAGGGAGCAGGTCGACCCTCCCGGATATGTCGCCCTGCCATCTTCATGCGTTTGGTCTCCTGAAAAGACATCTGAAAGGGAAACGCTTGAACTCGAACTCAAGAACGCTGTGAAGGACTGGGTCTCGTCACGGCCACAAGACCTCTGGGAACACGCAATCCTCCGACTCGTTAATCATTAGGATCGTTGTGTTCATTCCTATGATGTATTCTTTGAATGAAGTCTTCGTCCTTTATCAATTCTAAATTATGTTTTTTGAAAAATACCAAAATTTGTCAATTCTAAATTATGTTAGTTGACAAATTTCATACTTGTGGGCTCTAAATTACCTTATTTGATAAATACTAAAATTTGTCATTTCTAAATTATCTTACTTGACAAATATTAAAATGTGTCAATTCCAAATTATCTTATTTTACAAATATTAAAATCTGTCAATTCTAAATGATTTTATTTGACAAGTACTAAAATTTGTCAATTCTAAATTATATTATCTCACAAATACTAAAATTTGTCGATTCTAAACTATGTTATTTGAGAATACTAAAATTTATCGATTCTAAACTATGTTATTTGAGAATACTAAAATTTGTCGATTCTAAATTATTTTATTTTAGAATACTAAAACTTGTCAATTCCAAATTATGCACGGTGATCTTCAACTATATAATATTATATTTTCAATTCCAATTATATCGTCAATTCCAAATTATGTACCACAATTGTCAACCTAAGAATTACAGAACATAATTTAATAAGATCTACGTTATAATTTCGCGTTTCCCTTTCATTTATTCAAAAAAAAAACTTTATGAAAAAAGCGCTATTGTTCAATGTATTCTAGCCATCTGAACGAATATCTACAAAACTATACTACAGTGATCCACCATCTGTTGAAAAAAAATCACTTTATTCATTCCAGAAGCCTGAACAGATTTTTCCATAACAACCGAAAGTTTCCAACGGAATGGAAAAGAGAGGGAGGGTGCTCCCCTCCCCTCCTCCCAAAAAATCCACCACACTGCACCCAACTGCCGTTGCACTCACTTAACATCTCCAGTATCACCCGCACACCATACAGATGCAAAAACACAATAAAAAAAACGGAATAGCAGCAGGAGGGGGGAGGGATTGCGGGCCGCGAACAGGTGATCAGGGCCCAGCGTCGCACGTGTCTGCAAACACTGGCCACGGTTCACGTGCCCCGTCATTGTGGCGAAAGAAGGTTGAAAAAAAGGGAGCCGGAGCACGCGGACGGTGTGACAGCGCTGAGCGCAGGATTCCCACGAACCCCCGACCGGTGGCCCATGACCCCCCCGCACCAGACGCGTTTCCCCTTGGCGACGGAAAAGGAGGCGATTACGATTCAAATGTGGTAATCCTTGAAGAAGAAAGTGCGTGTTGCACTGTGAGCGATAAACTGCTTTTTTTTCTTCTTCTTTTTGACGATTCAACATCAACAAATCAGATGGACTTTGAATCTTCACTCTTAATTGACGCATTGTTTCAGGGATCCCAACAGTGGGATCAAAGAGATTAAAAAAAAATATCTCGCTTGATTATTTTCTTCTCATATTCAAAATTTATAAGCAAAGAAAGTGCCAATAATCTTCGAAGATTTCATTAGCTTACAAATAGAAATAATAAAATCAAAAAATAGACCTTTTGAAATGTAATTATAATATTTCATTTCTATATTTATTATCTACTTTCTCTTTTAAGTATTATAGAGAAAGTATAAAAATCGTCAAAACATTCGAATTCGGGATTTTTACTAAATCTCCAGCTTCAGACCTCTGAGTTTGATAAACATATTTTAGAAAATGTCCATTTGTCCGTGAAAAAACCTTTTGTTGCTTTTGTCCGTTGTGACAAAGATAACTCAAAAATATCAAATTTGCAATTTGTCACATTTTGAGCAAACTCCACTCAGAGGAAATCTCTCCGCCCTATTGTCCGAATATAAGTTAAGATATCCTCACACGAAAAGCTCGATTTTCGCAAAAAACGACAATAAAAAAATTATTTTATTGGATAGATTCAATATTCCAAATAGGTTTTCCTTTGTCTCTACGGTAATTAAAAGGCAAGATATAAACATTTTCGTAATGGTCAGTAAACCGGAAATAGACATTTAAATGAGTGGAAGTACGGATTTAAAGAGCCAAAAACAGGTTAAAAATTTGAGTAGACACAAATTTAGTTTTAAATACGAAAAATTTTTTACTCGGCAAAATGCAAAATGCTAAAAAGAGTTTCAACGGTGTTTTGTCAAAATTTGTACCTTTGTTGAGCTCCAAACCCACAAATTATGGGCATTTATGTATATAATACATTTTAACAAAGGTTTTTATCGGATTACTGAATATCCCTAAGGTTACTGGAGTGTATTCTAGTGCAAATGCAGTTAGAGAATTTTCTGAGATCGACAAAGACAGAATAAAGGAATTTAAACGGCATTCACTGCCAAAATCAAAAAATGCCTGAAAAAGAAATTAAATGATTAAAAAAGGAAAATTATTAAAAGCTGAGGAGGAAGAAGGTATAACCTATAAACGTGGTGAATTTTAAGTATGTACACACATAATTTATTATTAAAGCATGTTAATATGTACTTTAAATGCCTTTTTCTCAAAATTGATTTTTACTCTTTTTTTTTTCCTCACTTCAAATCAAAAAACTCAAAATATAATTATCGTATAACTATTAAATTTGATGAACTTTGTCTTTATGTAATTTTCTGGGAAATGAACTAAAAGAATTTATATCGGGAGAATAATTTTTAATTTACAGCCTATTGTGTGAATAATAGTATCATAAATTTACTAAAAATTTCATGATAAATCTTCGAGTGGTTATAAATTAATTTTAATTATTATAACCATATGCTGGTAATTTATTCCCTAGAGAAAATTGCTTAGTTTATTTTTGTGCATGTTTTCTTCAAATGAGAGCAAGTTTCTTATGTGTCCAATTTGAACTTGTTTAAGAATTTGCTTACATTTACGCTATTAAATTCCACTTCTCAAAAAGGTTTAATGTTTATTTCAAAATTTGACATCCTATTTCTAATTTTGAATTGCATTACACCCATAAATATGGTTAAAGTATGTCTACACCAGTTTTTTCTAAAAAAAGTGCTCCAAATGTGTTCGAATACCTTAATACGATAACTACAAAATGAAGGGAGCTAGATGGATAAATTCGGTAAAAGTATCTAATATTTATATTGTAAATGCCTTCTAAATTTTGAACCGAATTCAACCAGGAAGGGGAGTTGACCGTCTGTCTGTCTATACCTTTAGAAATATGTGAATACAATATTTGAAAAATGCAATGATTTAAGTATATTAAATTATATGGGTGATTTTATGACTACAATTGTAATTTTGAGGTAAAATGGGATTCCAATGTCAGAAAAAAAGCGTCTTAGATACAAATTTGATTTTTGGATATTACACAGGCCTGCATCGGTCATGTTTTTTAACTTTTGATTATTGATTCCTATGTAATTTTCACGCTGAATCTGAATATAACAGTTTTTTTTCATCACGTCAGGATTTTTTGCAAAACGCAATTTTCAAAATTCGTAATATGTTGCAAATCATAGAAATTTTGAAACATATTGACAGATTTAAAACGTTTTTTTTAAATTATAATTTACATATAACAAATTTCGAAAATTGCGTTTTGCAAAAAATCCTGACTGAGGAATCCTCCTGGGGAATCAATTATCAAAACATGACATAACCCTAAAAATGCACTCCTGTGTTATTAACCCAGTGCAGGGAAATAAATCCTAAAAATGACCCGATAAATTCAGTAAAATTGCCAAATTCAACCAAAAGCTAATATTTTGTAACTATAATATGTCAATACCATGCAAGACGTTATATGGCCTGACAAGTTTCTTAGAGAGTATGCGACAAGCTTTTGAGGAGATTTGTCACCCACTGATTCAGTTTTTAGGTAATCATCGTTAATAGTTTCTATTACACATAAGTGGGTCAGAAGTTTTTCTTCTCTGAAATGGCATGAACTGAAAGCGATAAAAACACAAAATTCAATGGTCTCAGGCAAAATTTCTTGAATTTTTTTTTTCACTTTATGTCCTTTTGAGGATTTTTTTAAAAGAAAAATAGGCATTTACATTTAAAGTAATAATTTAGTAAACCTACTGATTTTATAGAGCACAATTTCCTAATACTTTTATGTATAAGTTCCAATTGGATGGGGGGGGGGCATCTCGTAATTGAGGATGAGAAGTTTCTGGCATGGTTGTTGGTTCTTGCCACTATCGTGAGTACAGAGAAAGGTGGGGATCTGTTTAACCTATCGATGATGGGACGTATTTCCCAAGGGAAGGGTCGTACCTTGGCTGGTGATGACTCTTAAGACTCCACCACAATTTCCCGAAAATGTTAAGCAGCGTTCTTACGACCTGTACCTCTGCAGACTTTTCCCTATTTCCCTCTCTGGTGGTTTCCCGGAGTTCTTTGATGTTGGTGGGCGCGATCCGGAGTTTCCTACAAATTGTCGGAAAACTGCATAGACATAAAAGGACCCTTACAAACCGTAAGAGAGGGGAAAAGGGGGAAAGTGTGCCATGTCTAAAGAAGCATAAATCGTAGGAACGCGGCTTTACTGTAACGGTGATCTTGTTATTCAGAATTTTTTGTGTGTGTTTCGGGCGTGTTGGAGCTGCTGGCTTAAGGTTTTTTTAATTCATATAAGCATTGAAGTGTATTTCAATACCTCATGAACAGACTCATATTTTCCAGCATTATATCGAAACCTTTGAAAATAAATAATTGCTCAAAGTGATACAGAAAAACTTGCACCAGAAGAGCTGAATTGATTAATATTCCTTTAGGTGCGTCCTGCTACTATTTTAGAATGGAACTCATAATTTTAAATTTTAAGTCGGAAGCAAATTAGATTCAACTGTCGGCTCATCCGAATTTATGTCTGAATTTTAAAAACCATAGAATTTCGGCATACTAAAACGTTCCTTCATTTTTCAAAAGCAAGAGGAATTATCTTTTCTTAATCTAAAATGACAGCTAGTATTATTTACTGTCGAATTTCTAAGCGAGTTACAACCGGAGGCTGCTGAGAGCAGGTTGAATAGCCTCAGTCAGGTTGTTTAAAAAATGCTATTAGTTCAACTGTCAAATAAATATGCAAGATATTAATTTTTTTAGTTCTAAAATATTAGAGATATTTTATATATTTATTGCTAGATATAAAATATTAGGAATATTTTATATATTTGTTGCTAGATATAAAATATTAGGAATATTTTATATATTTGTTACTAGATATAAAATTACTAAAATTATTAATAAAAATATAAATAACTACCTTTTTCTACTTGTACTAAAAAATCAATGGGGGAAGTACCCCTAAAAGTTTTTCTTGTATTCTGTTATAAAGGCGTTACCCATCCCTCTCTGCATAAAATTATGGATCTTGGATGCGACCCTAAATGGTACAGACAAGTTACGAAATACAAACATTTGCTATGAATTTAGAAATTTTACTGAATCTATGATTCTTGGAGATTTTTTTCCAATGATTAGTTCCTTGCACGCGATTAAAAAACTACAAAAACCGATTTTATGTTTTCTCTGATCATTTAAAACCAAAATTTGAAAGAGAACTATAGTTGTAATTACAAAATTACATATATTTAAATCATTTCATTTTTAAATCATGACTTTTACAAGTTTGTGAAAATACATAGTAGGAGACGAAAATTTGGTTTCAAATTTGATAAATATCTAAGCTTTAGATATTAAATCTGTGCAACAAATTTTATCTATCTAACTCCATCTGTTTTGGAATCGTCCTAATTCAGACACACTTCATCTGAATTGATTTCTCAGAAAATTCAATAAAAATCTAGAACTATAGCGTAAACATATGCTAAATTTTCATCTACTTAGCTCATCATGCTTTTGAGCTACCGTTTTCACAAATAGATATAACGTCAAAGGTTGCAAAGAAGTGTTTAAATCAAGAATTTCCGTTATTGCAAAGAAAATCAAATCGTTTTCATTGTAACTACAATCATTTCATTCTGGATTTTTCTTTCGCTGTTGCTGATAAAGGTAAAAAGTTATGGCTTATTTTTTCCCAATGTGCGTAGATTTCTATTCGAAATATGCTCTTAATATATTTTGTATAGTTAGTTATATTTAAAAAGTTTTACGGCTTCAAGTAAGCGATTTTGATAATACATTGTTTTATTCTTAAATATTTTTGCTCTTTAATGTAATATAATCGAATGCATAGAAATAAATTACTGTTCTCATTACTTAAAAATGGATTTCTTATTGCCGAGTGTCGAATTTTTTCAAAGAATTAAAAAAAAAATGATTTTTTTTTTATTGAATCGTTTTTTAAAATATTACAAAAATTATTTAAGGTATCCGACTACGTTCGAAGGAAATTTTTTGAAAAATTGGAGTTTTTAAAAAACCATTTAAAACCATGGGTTTCAGATGGGTCAATTATAATATAAAATACTATAAATATAAAAAACGTATTTCAAAATATAATATATTTTAAGAAACCGGAAAATGTGCAGTAAATTTTAATGAAATTGAACCAAAACGGTCAACACTCTACACAAAATTGTAATGCAGCAATCCTGTTTTCCTTTGTACACAAGTTGTGGAACATAATGACGAATGAAATGAACCAAAATCTAAGAAAAATCCTGAGATGCAAAGAAGTGATGGGGAAAAATATACGTGCAAATGCATTTTTACCACATATACACAATTTAATTTTTCTAAAAACATCTATAAATGAAAAAGTATTTCCCCCACAATAAAACTTTTGGTTCATTTCATTGCCCCTATTATTTAAAACACTCCCTGAAGTATTTATGTAAATACCTCTTTTAGATTTTGAGGTATCGTGTTAACGGTGGAGAATTTTTATGAAAACTCAAGTTTTGAGAGAAATGAAAACACATTTTAGCTGAAAAATAGGTGACCCTCTATGATACGTCAAGCCTTCCTCTTCCATAGAAAAAATAAACTGCTTTGGAAAGAGGAAAGTCTGAAATACAAGAAATAACAATTATTTTAAAAAATCGCCTATGTAGACGATAACCAATGTTTTAAATGTAGTCGGATACCTTAAAAAATATTCTAGTGCCCATACAACTTCAATGTTTGAATAATTCCTTTTTTGAGTACATATTTTTAAAAGAAACGAATCTCGGGCAAGAAGTTTTTTCTTTAACTGAAGATTTTAAACTTTTTTAGTTCTTGTAGTGAGAGATAGTTTATCTTTTACTTTACCGCTGGCTCAAAAGTTTTTTTTTAAAGTCTAAGTGACTCTTTCGGCCAGATTTTGCACAGAAAAGATTGCTTTTTTGTGATCTGAAATTTATAATCGTTTATTTGTTTAAGAAATACGAACATGAAGTCTTGGCAATTATTTCCAAGAGCAAGTTCTTTCCTTTCCCTCCCCCTCCGTACATCCTGATAGAGGGAGAGTGTGTGTGTGTCAATACTGTATTATGTTTAAAGATTATATATATTTTTAAAAAACTTACTTTCGGGCAATCAGCAGCTATGTAATTTGATGATGCCTTTCAATTGTAACATTTGTTAAAAAAGTTTCGAAGTAAATGATCTTAACAAATTAATGGATAGTTAGGCTAATTTGAAAGCTTTTAATTTCAATTCATCTGCCTTGAAGCTTGAATTCTTATACTATATTAATATAATTATTCTTTATTATTATTTAATATAATTATTCATGTTAATATAATTATAGAATAATGCCGCAGTATAAATTTATTTCATTCAATTTAAATTCAAGCCTACAAATTACAACTTCAATTATTCTCATTAGCCATATACAACCGTATTTCATATACGTAGTGATAACTAATAAATAACTTTTTAAGGTCCTTAATTCCTTGATCGCTACTCCGTTTGTCCAATAATAAGAAAGACAATAAAAAAATTTAATTTCTAAAATTTTGAATAATTTAAGTAATACGTTTTTTTTATTATTAGGAAATTATTAAATATTTTATAAATAAATATCATTTTATCGTTTTTTGAAACGTCATGGTTAATTTATTAATTATATTTTATTTAATAAAATTGTTACATATATGTAATGAATCACTCATTGCCCATTTTAGTTTAAAATCAATTGTTATCCTTTGTGGCAATAAATTTTAGAAGGAATTTTCCTTAATTCTAATTTTTGGTAAATTTAATAAAGGCTTCGGCTACTTCGGTTTTTTCTTCCGTTATTTTCTTTTTTGCTGCTACTTCAGTTTAGTCAAGTTCATTATTTTGCATCACCTTTTTAACATATTTGCTTACAAGACGAGATTTATTTTAATAGATCTGTAAATATATATTGATATAAATTATTTTTTTGATGTTCATGATAAAATAATGAATCGTATAGGAAGGAAAGAGTTTTCAAACATTGGAATGAGAAATAGTATATTTTTATTTATTTATTTATTCGTTTAAATGTCATTGATGTGATAATGATTATAGTTTTTTTAAGCATTAAAATATTATTCAATTTCTACTATTAATTCACACTCTTCCTCTATATATTTATATATCTTGTTCACATTTTCAATCTTTAATAAAATACTTTTCACTCAGTTCTTCATCCACTCAAGTTGAGATGCATTTTTTAATTAGTAGGAATTGAATTGAAATTATATATATATATATTTCAAATAATACGTTTTAACTCTCTTTTTTTATAAAATCATTTAAATAATTATGAGCACTTTGATTTATATTTTACATTGATTATTTTTTAAATAATGTATTTGATGTACAGTTTATTTTCCTTTTTAATGTACTTTGTAATAGAAATTTCAATGAATTTATTTATTGAAATGCCCTTCTTTGTAAATTGATTTTAATTCACTTCTTGATGTGGTAGAATTTTGAAATTTCTCTCAAGTTTGTAGTCTCTTATAAATTGCTTATGAATTTATCAATAATATTTATATTTATTTATGAAATGATTTATCAATTTATTTTAGTTTAATTTGACAAAATTATTTGATAAAAATTATTTTAAAATTGGATAATGTGTATAATTATAATAACCAAATGCTAGAAAGGAAAACAAATATAAAAAAGAATTACGTTTCTCTGATCACTAATAAATGTGCTTTTTAAAAAGTGTTTTTTAATTATTATTATTACATTTATTTTCCATTCCAGATGAAAATTGGCTGGTAATCAGATGTTATTGAAAATTGTTTCCCTTTCAACCCTTCCACTCTTAAGGCCTGTTCTATCTATCCCAAAATAGTTTTCGTATAGCTTTAAAATAGGATATTATTGCATTGGAATAGATTTAAATACAACTGAAAATGAAACTCTTCATGATCATCATAAAAGTTCAATTCAAGTAATCCATTTGAAGTGGTGTCGCCATCTTTTGATACGTTTTCGAAGCTTCTGGCATGGTTGCTAATTTAAAAGAACTAATTCAAAGGCAGATATAATATTAGGAAGATAGAAGAGTTTTTCTACATTTTCCAACGAATTAAAGCAAAATAATCTTATTATAGGTTTTCATTTTGTATCATTGAGTTAATTAATCTAACTGTACATGAACATTTGTAAAATAATTATGAGGTTTTATTTATTTATTTTTTAATTAGAATTTTTCAAGGAATTTTGAAATTTTGGAATTTAAAATTGGTCATTTGAAGTTTCTTTAATGCAATGCACAACTTTAGAAAGTAGGAAATGTTTAATATTTATACCGACATATGCTAGCTCTCAGTAATATTTCTCTCCCTGCTTTTTGATGACTTTTCACAACTACCAGTAGTACCATCTCCAATATTCATATTAATTAGTTTATCAAGTCAACGTTTTAATCCAGTTTTTTTTTCAGTGCACTTAACTATTTTTTCTGACGAAGTCCTTTGCTCATTGAAAATCTTCCTAGCAAATTTCTGGTGGGAATGCAATTCCGTCCGTTTTATTACATAAAAAGATAATTTTTTCAAAGGGTTTTAATGTGGATAGAATGACTTTAGCTTTTAGATTATCAAGATCATTACATTACCAATCTATTCCTTCATTATTAGCATACAGATAAGAGTCAATATTGCATCGGGTCCGAGTTCCTCAAGCTTTTAAAAACACCAATAATTTTTTAGAAACTGAATCTTTACTATTCCACTATCGTTTCGGAAGACGGACAACACCAAGAAAAAATTATTGTACAGCAATGAAATTTTAGGAATACATTTGTCTAGGTAACATATTTAATTGATTAAAGTTTCAAGATCACAGGTAGAGCCATTGGCGAGGAGAGCCATTTCAAATGTGAAATGTTGGTACATTAGTAACCGGTGTAACCGCCAGAATTTTGAATGCAAGCATGCAAACGTGCATGCATTGTGTCGTACAGGTGTCGGATATCAGTTTGTGGGATGGAGTTCCATGCCTGTTGCACTTGGGCGGTCAATCCAGGGACGGTTAATGCTGGTTGTGGATGACGCTGGAGTTGTCGTCCAATGATGTCCCATACGTGCTCGATTGGAGAAAGATCTGGTGATCCAGCAGGCCAAGGCAACATGTCGACACTCTGTAGAGCATGTTGGGTTACAACAGCGGATATGAGGGCGAGCGTTATCCTGTTGGAAAACACCCCCTTGAATGCTGTTCATAAATGGCAGCACAACAGGCTGTATCACTAGACTGACGTACAAATTTGCAGTCAGGGTGCGTGGGATAACCACGAGAGTGCTCCTGCTGTCATACGAAATTGCTCCCCAAACCATAGCTCCAGGAGTAGGCCCTGTGTGTATAGGCCGCAGACAGTTCACTAGCAGGCGTTCACCTGGCCACCTTCTAACCATCAAACGGCTATCACTGCGACCAAGGCAGAACCGGCTTTCATCAGAAGACACAACAGATCTCCACTCCGTCCTCCAATGAGCTCTAGCTTGACACTACTCACGTCGCAAACGGCAGTGGTTTGGAGTCAGTGGAATGCACTGTACAGGGCGTCTGGCTCGGAGCTGTCCTTGAAGTAACCGATTTGTAACAGTTCGTTGTGTCACTGTGGTGCCAACTACAGCTCGAATTTCAGCTGCAGACGCAGTACGATTAGCCACAGCCGTACGTGGAATACGATGGTCTTCCCTCTCAGTAGTACCACGTGGCAGCTCGGAATCTGGTCTTCTTGAGGCAGTACCTTCCCTTGACCACTGCCGCCAATACTCATGCACAGTGGATACATTCCTGCCAAGTCTTTCAGCAATATCGTGGAAAGAAAACCCACCTTCTAGTAGCCCTACAACACGACCTCGTTCAAACTCAGTGAGCTGTTGATAATGGCTTCTTCGTCTTCTCAGAGGCATCCTTGACTAATATTGACCCACTACGTCAAATCTCAACTGTAAATACCGATCACGAACCTTACAGCGCTTATTTAAAGCAAACCTCATTTTCATGTTCATAGTGTCGCTACTAGCGCCACACTTTCGCGCGTAGCTCGAAATTTGAATCGACGTCATCTTTCAGATGTATAAACACGCCTACCAAATTTCGTTTATCTAGCACAGCTCCTTCCTAGTGTTGGGATTTTTTGCCATCAGTGTATATATATAATCATAAAATTATTAAAGCAACCAAAACCCATTTCCTGGTCAACAAAAATTTAAACGAAACCAACTATTTCGAAATCGAAATTTAAAAATAAAATAAAAGGTAAATGAAAGGTATCAAAATGAAAGGTAAATGAAATAGAACCAATTAAAGAAACTAATCCAAATTACTATAATTAATAGAATTATGTAAACGAAACAGAGAAACCACGGAAACGAAGCCAAAACCGGAAACGAAACTAAAAATTATTACTGATTCAAACAAGTTTAAGAATTAAAAAAGTTTTAGTTTTTAAATCAATCATTGTATTTGAAGAGTGCAAATGCAGCTACAACTAAAATATAAATGAATCTAAATTAATTAACAAAATAAGTTAAGCAAAAAGGAACACAACCGAATCAAAACAATAACCAATAGCAAAAGAATCCGGCCTGAAAACTTCGTCAAGGGCCACTTTCAAGCAAGGATTCAAAATAAGGGATTTTTTCTGTGAGGCATCGGTGCCTCACTCGGTTGTGTTCCTTTTTGGTAAGCTTATTTTGTTAATTAATTTATATATAAATATAATTCATGACTTCATGAAGATTTCAAGCCCACGTCACATTCTTGCAAATTGGGTAAAGATGTTTATTCATTCAACACCTACAATGCAACTCACTAAAAATCAATGCACGAAGACTCTCCCATCCCACCGGCGTAAATTGCAATCGAATTCACAGCTTGGGAATCCTTGTTTTGGAACATTGTAAAATATTCCCTGTGAGCATGCAGGCAATGTTCATACAGAATAATAATTAATTAGATGGTACGTTTGAAAAAGTAAAAAGGCAGATAATTTCTATAATAGCGAATAACTTTGCAATCGCTGAACTTATCACTTTCTAAATAGATAAATAAAATCAATTTTATAATTTTATTTTTTCCAATAATATAAAACCCTGATTAGAGAAGCAAAAATTCCTTATAAAATATTAGAAATACATCCAAAAATGCGTGCAAAATTTTTCGAATCAATAAAATTATGATTCTAGCTTGTCTTTAAACAAAATATTGTTATCTTTTATATGAATTCCGAGAGAATATAATGTGAAGTATTCGAATATATTTAGGTGAACTATAGATCTTTCATTTGTATATACTTATAGGGTATTAATGCAATGAAACTTATGAATTTAATTTCTTTAGTTAATAATTTTTTGAAATGTTACCTAGTTACTTGTTAACTTACTTGGGTATTTTGAAATAGAAGTTTCCAATTAGAAAAGGATAGAGATGTTTTTTTTAAAAAAGAGAATATTCTTTTTGTTACTAGTCTCACATGTTCGCAGATTTTGGACCAAATCTAATGGGAATGCTTTTCATTCCGTATTATAGAATGTATGCTATTACAGATACAGAAATTATAACTGAATCTATGAAACGTGTAGTGCCCTTTCTAATATTTTCAAATGATATTATTAGGGTAAATTTACAATAAATTTTCTGTATGGAAATGATTAGACTGTCAGGAGAGTTGGTCATAATTGGAGTGAGAGTAACTTTCATAATTGATTGCCATCAGACAATTGTTTCGTAAAATAACATTATTTTAATAAGAATTCCAATGTTTCTCTCAGCCACATTGTTCTGTATTTTAATTAAGTAATAGAGATACCAGGAATTATAATTTCCAATTTGGTCTTTGACTAGATTCCTATAGAAAAGTAATATAGGGACTATATATTTAAGTACAAAATACAAGGGTAGTGCAACTTAATCCCATTTGCGATTTAGAAGACTATTTTAGGCTAATTGCTTTAAATTTAATTAATTGATTGCAATTTTAAATTGTCAAAACTGCAAAATATGCAAGAGTAAAGGTATTTTGTCAAACGAATTTGTTTGATACTTTATTGTTCTTTATGACAAAATTTACTGAAGTTATTGTATTATTAATTTTCTCGGCTATTTTACCTAGGCCAAATAATATTACGATATCTCTGGTTCCGTTATCATCTTTGAGCGGATATTTATGTAGCGCCATCTATTATTGAATTTCAGAGTTATTATTTGTCATTGTTCACTTCATTAGTATAAGCAGTCTTGGATCGATGAATTATCTTCCATTCCTCAGGAAAGGTGGGTTAATTTTACGAGATTTCACGTCTTCTCTAATATAAATGATTAATAATCGATATTTTGAAGCAAAAAAAATCTCACAGTTTCGGTATCATTAATTTTTTTATTCTCCTAAATTTCCCTTTTTTTTTGGTATATTATTACATTAAAGGTAATATAAAGACATAATGCATTGTTTTCCAGTACAATTAAAAAAATTTCAACTGAAGTATTAATCTATTTGCAATCTGAATCTAAAATTTTCATCTTGGATGAAGTAGAGATTAACACTAAATATTTTAGAAATCTTTTATGGCATTTTGATTGCTGTTCATTTTTGTCATAAAAAAGGAAAATAGTTTTATCTGATAAAAATAAGATTGCTTTAGAATACCGATAACTGAAAATCCCAATATTTGTAAGAATATATTTTTTAAATTCTCTTTTTAATTTTTTTTTTGTATATTCTTTTTTTTTTTTTTTTTTTTTTTTTGGAATTATGTCTGCAGGGGCCGACTAAGACAGGGTCATACGAGGCAGTTGCCCCGAGTCCACACATCAGAAAGGGCACCAAATCGAAAAACACCATAGACAAGTTCTAAGCACTTCTATGTAAGTTTCTTCATTACTGAAGAAATAAAGCAGAATTGGGTGCCAAAAAAGTTTTTGCTCCGGACTATAGTAAGGCTAAGTCGGGAATTGTTTGTTTGCCTGTCTGAGTGTACGATGACTCAAAATATCTTCGAATCAAACGAATAAAACTTTTTTACACCAAATTTGTAGATTCTTATCAATTTTTGAAAGAAATCCTTTTACATGAAGTCTGTCGGTATTTTTTTCAGGATTGAATTAACAAGTTATAGAGCTAAGAGATACAGTACAGAAAACCGTCTTCTAGCATTTAAATATTTGAAATAGCTCAAAATTTTGTATCATCTTTATCGATGCATTGATTGTTTGTAAGCCTGTACATTCGAATGCAAGTGGAAATAATAAATAAAAAATAAAGACAGATAAATGAATATTAACGTGTGATATTGGTAATAAGAATTTAATTTTGCATTTTATGGTTTGAATTGGTCGAAAAATGGGCTTCCAAAATGCATAATCTTTTGTCTTTGGAATAATAGATCTATAATACAAAGAAAAGAATGCTCATTTACTGGACTCCTGAAAAGAACAATTTGAGCTTTCATATCGTTCATGGTCTTGCGCAAGGTTCACAGTTTTTATGCAAAAGGAGTATGGAGGATAAAATCTTCATTAATAAGTATACAAGATATGTTCGGGAAAATCTGTCCCGTTGGTTCCATATTGTGTTATCTGGGAATCTTTTTGCAAACAACTTTAAATTTATGATTAAAATATTTGCGTATTATTGAGTAATAATCAAACTTGTACACTATGATCACAGTTAAAGTGTAGACTTTTAGGACTCAGTTAAAAAATATTAGATAACCAAACGATATCTCATCTGGTATATATTTATTGTTATAAATTTAAAAAAACACCTAAATTTTCGCTTTTATTGGTATTCTATATCTCGGTATTGCTTGCCAACGGATTCTAAAACCTTCTCCGTTTTGCACATGCGGTAAGATGTGTTTATTTTTTCAAAATAGAGGCGAGAGGAAAGATGAAAGGGAGGATGTTTACATTTAGCCATTTAATAACTTTGGATTAATCAAAGACTGAATTAAAATAATACTGTCAGAAAAGTACAATATTCATATACACGTGAAAAAAAAATTGAACAAAAAAATTATTTAATAGAGCGAAAATCAAGGTCGATGATGAAAATACGCACGTCTTTCTGTGTCTCTCCCCTTAATGAGATAGAATCATAGAAACGTGATCGTCAAAGAATACTGAAATAAACAGTAGTTAAATAGACAAAAAAAAGTTTTTAGTAATTTTTCTGAAATTTAATGTTTTTATTTAGATGCAGAAATAAATTTTGAGAGGCTATACTTAATTCTTAACATTTAATTGAATTTTTACATATTTGCAATTCTCTTAATTATTTATTAGTTCAGAGCGCATTTCTTATGACTTTCATTTTTCTAATTGCATAATTTAGTTTACAAAGTAAATTTACGTAGAATTATTGTACCACGATTATTCTGAAAATGGCTTAATAATGCATGTGACATACACTGAAATGACAAAAGTCATGGGATGACTGTTAATATCGTGTCGGTCCTCCTTTTGCCCGGCGAAGTGCAACAACTCGACGTGTCATGGAGTCCATAAGTCGTTGGAAGTCCTCTGCAGGAATATTGAGCCATGCTGTCTGTATAGACGTCCATAATTGTGAAAGTGTGGATGGTGCAGGAGTTTGGGCACGAACGGACCTTTCGATGATGTCCCATAAATGCTCGATGGGATTCATATCGTGCGATCTAGGTGGCCAGATCATGCGCTGGAATTGTCCGGAATGTTCTTCAAACCAATCGCGAACAGTTCTGGCCCGGTGACATGGCGCATTAATATCCATAAAAATCCCATCGTTGTGTGGGTACGTGAAGTCCATGAATGGCTGCAAGTGATCTGTAAGCAGCTGAACATAACCATTTCCAGTCAATGATCGGTTCAGTTGCACCAGAGGACCGAGTCCATGCCATGTAAAAACAGCCCACACCATTATGCAGCCACCACCAGCTTGAACAGTGCCTTGCTGACAGTTTGGGTCCATGGCTTCGTGGGGTCTGCGCCACACTCGAACTCTACCATATGCTCGGAACAACTGAAATCGTGACTCATCTGACCACGCCACGGTTTTCCACTGGTCTAGGGACCAGTCGATAGGCTCACGAGCCCAGGAGAGTCGCTGCAGGCGATGTCGTGCTGTCAATAAAGGCACTCGAGTCGGTCTTCTGCTGTCATAGCCCAAGGAAGACAAATTTCGCCGCACAGTCCTATCGGACACGTCCCACGTACGTCCCACATTGATTCCTGCAGTTATTTGACGAAGTGTTGCGTGTCTATTAACATTGACCATTCTACACAGACGTCGGCGGTCTCGGTCGTTAAGTGCAGGTGGTCGCCCACTGCGCTGTCCATGATGGGATGTGATGCCTGAAATTTCATACTCTCGGCACACTTTTGATATTGTGGATCTCGGAATGTTGAATTCACTAACGATATCCGAAATGGAATGACCCATTCGTCCAGCTCCAACTAACACTCCACGTTCAAAGTCTGTTAATTCTCGTCGTGCCGCCATAAATCACGAAAAACCTGTTCACATGAATAACTTGAACACAAATAAAAGCTCTGGAAAACGAACTGCGCATTTATACTTTTTCGCTGCGATACTACTGCCATCCGTATATTTTCATATTGCTATCCCATGACTTTTGTCATTTCAGTGTATATCTTCGTTCAGTCTGATTTGCGATATTACACGATCTCTTAATTCAACTAAATTGCCTATATCCAGGGTATTGCATGGATTCTTTAACTCAACTCAACTACTTACATTTACACAATAAACAAATCGCTTTATACAATTCCATAACCAAAATATCAAAGGGAATGAGATCAAGGAAGTAAAAATGTTCACTTAAGATTATTTAAGTTTTGGTCGAAAAGAAAATAGATAGAAATTTAATTTTTAAAATGCTTACTATCTTAAAATAATTATTTATTATGAGCATACTTTTAATAATTCGCTTTCTTCTCTGTCTTTTGGTCGCAATTGATTTTAAACTAATTCTCTGATGAATTAAAGCTTTAAAGCTTTGAGTATAGCTTAGAATGGAACGATAATGCAAAATTGACTTATTTTTTCGCTTGTAGGTTTCTTCATCTATTCAATACAAATTTTACAATCGATTAACAAGTTTAATTGTCGATAGATAACAGCATGACAAGCTTTTAACTCATTGAGAAATGAGTTCAAAGTCGATAGCAAAATTTCGCATATACATGACAGAAAAGCAGAGGAAAATTATTTCAATTTTTAAAAATTTAATATACCATGTCTTTAAAATTGATTAAAAAACATAAAATAATTTTTCTTAGACCAGTACAGATTTAATTTACATTTATAAATTATTTCATACTTCTTAGTCTTTTTTTTAAAAAAAAAACGTGGCATATATATATATATATATTGATTTAAATAATTGTTTTAGTTTTAGTTTCCAAAATAATCTGCGAGGCTACTTTGGTTAGAGAAGCGTGGATGTCTTCCTCTTTATACATAGATTTTCTTTAATATAAATTCAGATTGTAGATATTCTTAAAAGAAATTACAACCATTTTTAATAATATTTGGTTACTTAAAGTACATAAAATTCTGTTATTTTGTTGTGTAACTAGTTATTTTAAGAAATATTTGATAATGATTATTTCATAGACTGCCTAATTATAAAATGAAATAACATACATATACAAGGTGGCCAGAAATAAAACACCCCTACTCTGACCTCCATGGATATCGAACTACTCAGTGTAAAGGCTCAAAATTTTGTACACATACTATTCAAAATATGGGGAAACGGATTTCACGAAAAAAAAATTAGTTCCTGAAATCACCGATAGGTGGCGCTGCACAACTGGAACTATGATCAAAAGACACAAATAATAATAAAAATTAAAATGTTTATGCGGAATGGAATGCTTCCATGCTTCCTTTTTAATTTTTCTGCCCCTTATGGAAAATAAAAATAGTAAAGAAGCTAGAACTCCCGTTGTAACTGCAATTTCATACTGTAACCAGAAAAATTTGCATAAAGCATGGTTAGAAGCCATGTTCTGGGTATAAAAGAAGTTAAAAGGTGGGGAATGTCATTCTTATTAGTGATGGCTGTCACGCTGCCAGAACGCGCTTTGCTTGTGAAGTTGTTTTACGAGAATAAAGGAAATGCTCCAGCAGCACTTCGAGAGTTTCGCCGACTTAAGGATTTGCGTAAGGGACCATTGCTTCCACAAGCTCTCAGGAGAATGATCGCTCGATTCGAGGAAACTGGACATCTTGGAGTTCAGCCTGGTCGAGGACGCAAACCGGTTCGTTCAGATGTCGTTGAAGATGTTGCCACCGGTATTGTTGAACAGTCAATGGATAATGTTTTAGGCTGCAGTAGTGCACGTGCAGTGTCACGACACTTGGGTGTTCCCTATAGCACAGTGTGGAACGTACTCAGAAAAATCCGCCCTAATCAACAATTGCTGGCCACAGACAGGGAGATGCGACTGACCTTTGCATTGACATTTCTTGCTAGAGTTGAAGTGGATGCATCGTGGCCGTGGCAGATTCTGTGGAGCGATGAGGCCCATTTCCACCTCAGTGGAACAGTGAACACCCATAACTGTCGCATATGGGACACGACAAACCCCCGTACCTTCCAAGAGATTCCACTCCACTCACCGAAAGTTACAGTCTGGTGTGGATTCACAGCCACATTCATCCTTGGACCGTTCTTTTTCGAAGAGGTTACTTCCAATGGTCTTGAGACATGTACCGTGACGGCCAACAGGTACAAAAGGATGCTCGAAACATTTGTTGTACCCCATTTGCAGCAGCGCCAATGCCTTGACACCATTACTTTTATGCAAGATGGAGCACCTCCACACATTGG
Organism: Argiope trifasciata; assembly: GCA_026543055.1. Classification (NCBI taxonomy): domain Eukaryota; kingdom Metazoa; phylum Arthropoda; class Arachnida; order Araneae; family Araneidae; genus Argiope; species Argiope trifasciata. The sequence continues at coordinate 458,947 of JAPMOQ010059638.1, forward strand.
ACTCCCTGTGCAACAGTTTCTTCGCCAACATTTCACCACTGACAGAATAATCAGTCGCGCGTTTCCGACAACTTGGCCATCTCGTTCACCGGATCTTAATCCGTGTGATTTTTGGCTTTGGGGACACTTAAAAAACCTTGTTTATCGAGAACGTCTGATAACCTTGGCAGATTTGAAAGAGAGTATCAGTCTGCATGTGAGAAGCATCTCAGATGACCAGTTACGATCCGCAGTTGAACAAGCTGTCCACAGACTTCACATTTTACATCTTCAGGAAGGGAACCATATTGAGCAGCATTCCCTGCATCGATAACGTCCTTGTTTCATGTATGCTTGGTACTTTCAAATAAAATGTGTTTAAAACGTGTTTTTGTGTCTTTTCAGCATACGTCCAGTGGTACAGCGCCACATATCGGTGATTTCTGGAACTAAATTTTTTTTTCGTGAAATCCGTTTCCCCATTTTTTGAATAGTATGTCCACAAATTTTCAAGCCTTTACACTGAGTAGTTCGATATCCAGGGAGGTCAGAGTAGGGGTGTTTTATTTCTGGCCACCCGGTATAACATATATAAAAAAGATTCTATATTTTACATAAAAAATGGCATTGCTTTTGACTTAGTTGTATTCCTTAGTTCATTAAAGGAATTAATTTTTTATGCTTTTAAGTGCGGTGGAACATCTAAATGCCTTCAGTTAAAATTATTTATAGAATTAATAATCATAATTAATAATTTTTGCCAGGACGTTTCTATGGTTTCACCATCTTATTGTACAAATGTTAAATAACAAATTGCATAGTATAAAAAATCCATTTATTAGAGAAAATATGTACAAAAGAATGAATAATTGCAGAAATAAATACATACAAAAGTATAAAGATGTAAAATGATGATGAAAATTACGTGAATTTTAACAAATAAGTATAAGCAAATATGATGAGGATAACAAATATGAGAACATGTGCAATTGTTAGCACGATAACAATATCAGAAAACAAATAACATGCCTGAGAGAAGCAAAGTAAACAATAATCTCAAAATTTTTAAATAAGAAGGATAAAATAATAAAAATAATATTAAAAAATATACATAATATCACATATCATCTCTTTTTAAAAATATTTAGTCAGCAAGTTTTTGGTTCTCAATCAACAAATTAGACAGAAAATACTATTGGTTTAACAATTTTTATTATTTTTCTACTTTCACAGTAAATAATTAGAAAGCAAAGAATCAAAATTATGCATTCTATATCAGTATATTTTATACTTTCAATAAAACATAGCATAAGCAGTCGAATTTATATTATGTAAGGATAAATACTTTTTTTTCCACTTATGCTTTAAACATATTTTTAATCAAAATTAATTCTAAACTATTTAGAATAAACATATTTTTATTATGAGTTTAAAAACTATTTTTTGAATGAAAAATTCTTAATATATTAATACTCATTTCCCTAAAATTTCTCGTTGCTATATTTAAGATCCAAGAAACATTATGATTAACATTGGCATTTGTGTATTATTTACACATATTTGAAACCATATTTTAATAGTCTTTCAAGGAGTCATACTTGACCACGCACTTTCTGGACATATGCCCTTGATTCTGTTTGTCCGAATGGCAACATCGATTATATCATTTCCTAGAAAATAATCTGTTGCCACAATATTAGCCTTTTGCCAATAAAGGTCTCTGAACCAATGCGTGATATTTCTGTTGATTTCCTCCGCCAGAACTCGGAGGCCACTCACCGGATGCAGGATTATGGACTTGGCGTTCGGGGTGATTTCTGCCATGGAGGCCCACAAACCATGTGGTGTGGGGTTTTCGAAAAAATCCCTGAAGTACTCTTTCAGCCCTTCCGCAGTTTGCTTATTACCCCACGCCCTTGGAATGCTGGGCCAGAATACACTAGGGAAGAAAGAGTTTCGAGTATCGCTGTCATAGCTCACTAGAATGTTTTTCTTGCGTTCCCATAAGTCCCTAGGAAAGCAAAGATGCATATTAGCACACATTTTTCATTTATAGATTTAATTAATATTTTTCAGAATTTTGGAAACGATAATCTAAATATTTATACAAAAAATATTACATTATAGTCAATGACTTCGGATTTTTTGTTTTGCAGATTTTATGCCTATTGCTACTCGAATTCATTGTGCGATGACATCTTTTCCACTGACGGTAGAACAATTAGAACTATTTCTTTTATATAAATTCATTCCTCATGATCTATAGAGATTTGAATGAAATGGCTCTACATTCACACACTACGTGTAGATCGTGAAATCTCTTGATCACTTGCTAAGTAATTTTTCATAACTAAGCTTTAAACACTTTGATTATGACAACATTGGTTGTCGATATCTTTATTTAGGAATCAATAAAACCAGTAGTGTCTTAAATAGCGTAAGTGACATTTGGATATAATATGATTCTTTTTTCGCCTTAATTCGTCTCTTTTTAGTGATAAAAAATACTGTTTGAAAATTCAGTTAAAGCAAAAATAAAGGAGAGTTCTTTGTAAAGAATTATTTTTAATCCTTTACAAAAAATTTCTTTAAAAAATACATTTATGATTCCTGAAAAAATCTCTTTCTTAGTCACTTCTCACCCGCCAAAAAAAAAATCTACAATGTAAATTCTTACCCGATTGTAGCATTTTCAAATTCATCTGTGAAAGGTATGATGTAGGATCCCAACACAGAAACGATGAGTTTTTGCAGTTTCTGGTGGATCTTCTCACTACGAAAGCCATGAGGGAAGTTGTGGAAGTCCAAAATGATGATTTCTTTTGGACTTAATGACAAAAATTTATGCACCTGTTTACAAGCAAAAAAGAATTGTCAAGAGATTCGAATATAGTTGAGTAGTGTTTTTTAATACATTCTTTCAGCAAACCGTCTTAAAATATAAAAAATAAGTTAATGGTTTTCTCAAATATTCACCAGATACTATTATGGATTATTCACCTGATAATATCTTCATATTTAAACCCTGGTGAACATTTGAAGTTCGATTAAATTTTAGATTTTACATAAATGGCCATTTGCATTAGAATACTTCAATGTACTTTAATACTCAATAATATTTTTGTGCTTTAATACTCAATAATATTTTTGTGCTTTAATAATTAATAATATTTTTGTACTTTAATACTCAATAATATTTTTGTACTTTAATACTCAATAATAAAAATTTCAATTCCTATCAATGTTAAATATTGAAAGTCAACATATGTGAAAGTTCAGTACTTAAATGTATGTATTCAATATCTCTCACGTTGTTTAAGTGTTCTACAAGAAAGAACATTAAAATTTCTTTCCATTTTTAATTGACTAAAAATCTAAATAAATCTTTCAAGCATTTCTTAATTACCATATACAACTGACGAAGCAATGATATGCCAAATATGATATAAGAATTCTGAACACTTTTTTGTATAATATAGGTCGCAATTTACAAATAGTACATTTTATGAAATAACAAAGACAAACTTATGGTGATCAAAGCATGAAAAAAAATTTGAAATCTAAAGCGACGTCATTTTTAAATATAAGTATATTGTAATATTATAGAGCCACTGAAGTCATATTAGAGTCGCGAGAATTTATTTTTTGATAATTCAAAATCTGTATTTCCATTGCTTATGTAACTGAATAGATATAAAAGTTTTGAATTACTTTGAAAGTAAAAAACATATATTTTAATTAAAAAAGAGATTTTTGAAACTTGCATTAAAAAAAAACTTTACAAACATTATCCATAGCCCATAAAAATAAGTATATTTAAAAAATATCAAAATTTTAGTTAGGGAAATTGAATTACAGTAAGTTGATGTTGTAAGAATTTAAAGTTCCAAGGGACACTTACTTGCGAAGTAATATAATGCTTCTGAAATAGTGTTAGAATTTCAGAAATTTAATTAAAATCATTTTTGTGGCTCCATTAATTGAATTATTTTGGAGATAGAGAACATAATTGAAAGGGGACTTTTGCAATTTATATATAGTATGGTATTAATCTCTTATAGTGCATTAAAAGATTTCCATTCATCGAGTATGAATTAAAATGACGGCTCACCTCATGTAAAATAGTCTTCACTGTGTGTTCCGTCCTCAGAAAATTGTGGTTGATGTAGAACTTGTCCCCGTAATGTCCCACTCGCAAGTCGAAGTAGCGCAGACCATATACCAGTTGGTTGAAGATAGACACTTCTTGCGCGTATTTGTATTTGGAGAAAGGTTCGCGTTCCTGGCCAAAAAAGAAACTGCCGGAATCATGGCTGCCCGGGATCATGATCTCACTCAGCTGCAGGTCAGTAAGATGGTATGAACTCTCGGACATCCACTTCGGTTGAGTCCGTAGGCATGTCGAAGTAACCATGTCTCCTGGAAGGAAATTCCATTTAAATAAATGTGTTCATGTGAAGGTGAAGTGAGGAGAAATAAAGGATAACAGCAAATAAGAAGTATTTTTACCTTAAAATAAAAAAAGCATAAAAAAAAGTACCATTGCATCAAATTTGAATTGTTGTTCTAATAAGATTTTCAAATGCTCAGAAAAAGAACAGGTAAAGCCGCAGCAAAGGTAAGTGAACGAAAATGATATTTTCTTCCCATGCTATTATTAATAGTAAAGTTAGTAAATGGCTCTGGAGCATGGTATTAAATTCTCTTTCCCCGCTTTTATTCTTATTATCATTAATGCAAATATTGCTTACTTTAAGAAAAAAAATTAAAAAATTGTCATTTTGGCGAAATGTGAGAAGTAAAGTGTTTATTAATCTACTATTTTGAGAAGAAACATTGTTTTTTATTTTTTTGAACATGTATGTTATTGTCAATTGGTTAAGATATTAGTCACTAATTCATTATTGTCAACATTAATTGATGGAATATAGCCAATATCAATTAATAGAGCAATATTATTTTAACATAAGTGCTGCTTTTTCAAACTTTTCTTTTCTAAAAAAATTATATTACTTCGGTAACATGCGAGATACAAAGTTTTTGTTATTAGTATATGTTTTGGAAAAAATATTGTTTCATTTTTAAAGAAATGTGTGTATGTTAATACCATTAAATTGACCGAGATATCATTAAATAATCCTTATTTTAATGCTATAGGAAAAAATAGGCATTGTTCCACTGTATTTGCTTGGCTAGGAAAATTGTTTAGGAACTGTTAAAAACTGAACTGACTTACAAACTGTAAGTCATACAAAAGAATAAAAGATAGAGCTTGCAATGAAAAAAAATGATAAAATTTATATGCTATGTTATAAGTTATGTATTCTTTCCTAATATTGCACATGGTATAAAATAGGGAATGCGTTTAGCTTATTTTATCAATGAAATAATTTTAAATAAATTAGAAGTACGTTTTACATTAATGTTGCTAATTTATAGTTTGTCAAAATTATTATAAGATGGTCGTAGAAAGTACTTTATGAAATTGATATTGTTGAGAGTTTTTATAGTTTATTCTATGAAACTGTAACAGTTAGAAGGTTTTATAGTTTATTTTATTAAAGTGATACAGTTAAGATTTCATAGTCCTCTTTAAACAGCTAAAATTATGGCAGTGAATCCTTACATATAGATTACAGTCAGAAAAAACGGTCAGATTACTTCTATAAAAATGAAACATTGAATACATGCAATGATATACATCAAAAGATGGAGTTCATGATTGGATTACATTATTAGTCAATTTGTCTGGGAAGTCATGAAACGTGCTCCGTTGAATATTTTCAATTAAAAGCAGAAATCTGAATGTCACCGATAACTTATCAACTGAACAAATAAATGATGTGGTAACATATTATTTAGAAACAAAAGCAGCTTTTTCATATCTTCTATTACAAATTGCTAGTAAATCAGTTAGAAGATCAGGACTGTATATTTTCTACCAGTACAGCCATTATAGACCTATATCTTGAGATGGAGAAGTGTAGATCAAAATCTCAATAACGAATGGTGATTATTCTTTATAAAAGAAAATAAGAATGAGATTGTTAACCAGAAATTTGACACAAAACTCACCGTTTATTTTTTTGTAAGTGGCCCAGTATCCTAAACACGGGTACTTAGACGAGACTCTCAGATTCCTGGTGTGGACGGATAATTCAATATCGGTTTTGTAGTAACCACCGGGGTAATCAATTGGTTCCAATGAGAGGATGGGCATTGCTTTCGGGTCCCTCACTGGATCAACACGATAAATGTGAATGCGGTCACTTTGGATTGCTGGAGGCCCGACCCAGTTTACCTCCAGGTGGCGCCTCACGACTCCTTTCGCTGTGGTGGATGCGGTGAGTGAGGATACGGTAAGGAAGACCCGTACTGCCATAGGGCTATTCAAATAACAATCTGGAAAATGAAAAATGGCAATTGGGTTAATTTTGAATAAATAGTTTTTTAAGTTGAAACAAGAGAGAACATTTTATATAAAGAAAATTTTAGTCTGAAAGTTGATAACATAATAATGCTTTAGGCTTGGTTCGTTATCTTAATATTACTTAAAAATTTATTCTTTTACTATCGCAACCACAATGTACATGCAAATATGTATGCGTTTATTGTCATATCAGCACGCGTTTGTATAAATGCTATAATTAAAACAAAGAAATGTATTGTTCTAAATATACTTGAAAAAACTTTTAAAAAGTTATTCATATTAAATTAAATTAAATTGAATCACAGAAAATACAATTTTTGTTTATTAAAATTATTTGAAACTGCTTTTTGTGCTAAATCTAGAATCCATCAAGTGGATGTATACGAATAATGACGCTTTCTTCCGTACGAAAACACGAAACACTGATAATAAAACAGGGACACGGTGTTCAAAAAAACAGCACTTTTAGTAAACAATAGCACACAAACAGAAATATCTTCTAAATAACAGTAGCAGTGTTCAAAATGCTCAGTGAAACTTTTTGGAAATCTTCTAAAGAGACTTGCCTCAATTTCTGACGATTCGATTGACTCTCATCAATGAAACTCCGTCTTTTGTAGGTTCTTGGTCATGAGATAGCATATTCTTGAATAAATACTATAATTCGAGTCTTAATGGAACTATGAATCTTTAATATTCGGGATACTTTTTTTTAATCCCAATTCGCCAAGTTTGTGACCAATGTAGTGAGCCAATAACTCTGTATCCATTCGAGATTCATTGTTAAATCTTTGAAAACATCTTCTTTACTAAGAAGTTTACTGTACAGGGAAACATTCTTACAAATTCATAGCATAATATTTCAAAAATATTGAGAAAAGCAATAACTATTTTTTTTAAAATAGAAATTACATTAAAAATTTAAAAATCTATTTTGATATGCATCTACTACCTATGAAGTAAATGTATGCGAAACTCGGTGAATTTATTTTTATTCCTATGGTCTGCACTGTAGAGTGTTTTGAACAATTTTTGTGTCATGTATGTCACTTGAAGCTGTACGTAACCAACAACTAGTATTTAGCCAATTAATAGTATCATGTTATAACCTAATCTATAATTGATATCAGTTTTATTTCCATGCAAGTGATTCTCTAATTTTGATAAATTTTGAAAATTATTCTTGAATATATTTTATCACATTCATTTTATGAATTTTCCTTTTTTAGTCGGATGAATCAAGCTTAAAATATCCTTACACATCTTTACTTTGAAATGTTTCGGAATGGAGATTCGAATCTCTTTTCACCATTTTTTTTCATCCTAGATAGAAAAATATTAACTGATTACGCTTCGCAAACCTTTCATAGTGTGCAATATTTCAAGCTCGTAGAAAGCCAATAGGTGAAATAAAAACGGAAAAAAACATTCTGATTTTCTTTTTTTGTATTAAAAAAAATCATTTTATTTTACAAAAATATTTTACATATATTCGCTACAATTTAAGTTTGATTTTATACAATGTAGATGTACATCCAAATAAAATATCATAAATTATTAGCTGAATGGATGAATTTCTTTAAAATTTATTATATTTAGTCAAAATAATGATTTAAATACTGGTTTGAAAATTATGTTCCTTAAAATATGACATTTAAAAAAATCTAGCCTTAGATTTAAAACTATATATTTTTACTTTTGACATTTTCGTGCTTTTTTCCTTATACCTCTCATTAAATTGGTAAAACGAGTTTTGATTCTTGATCGTAAACAGCACAGTAAAACTCACTGTTAAAACAATTGAAGCATGATATAACTTCCTTGTAACGTAAGCAACGTAAAGAAGAAAGAATTTGAACACATATAGAAAAAAGGAATTTTTGAGTGCATGCTTATTTACTCAATGCGTCTATGTAATCACAAAGTCATCATCACGTAATCAGAATTGGCCTTTACTCAGCCCAATTAGACCCGCGGATTAAGAATCCCCATGACAATCAACTCAATTCAATGGTTTTAATTATCGTTGTATTAAGAAGGACAAATACCCATATGCGTTTTCAAAGAACGTCAAATTAAATTTTAAAAAAATTAGATAAAACCTTTCGTAGTCAGAAAAAATGTATCATTTTTTTTTCTTTCTTTCTTAATTCTAAATCTTTCAGGGTACGGTGGCCTGGTAAGGTCTCAGATTCATAACCAAAAAGTTCAAAGTTCAAAGTTTCAAAGTTTTTCCGATTCCACTGAAAAATTGTCGTGTAAGCTTGTCTGCTCAGGTGTCATCCACATCATCTGGCTGCTGTTCAAAATTACGAGGCCCAAAATATCCCTAGTGTTGTTTTAAAATGGGAAGCTAATATAACTAAACTAATTTTTAAATTCTTAAAAGAAAGAAAAAAATATCAGTGAACTTTCCCAACCTTTTTCGTATGCTCTCCAATAAAGATCCAATTCAATTCCACCAGCAACAAATTGTGAATTTCAATAAAGTCGCTAACGCCTTACATGACACTACAGTAAGGTGGTACATGCATTTTGGACATGTAACATCACGTATTATATGTATTTTAGACACCTTTTTGCCAACTGATTGAAATTAAAATTTGATACAAAACTTCAGTTATAATCACACTACCACACATACTGGATTTCATTAATTGAAGTCATTACGCTAAGGAATTATTATGTCCACATGCATGCAGATTTACAGATCAACTTTTTGACACATTTAGCTCAAAATTTGATAAGAATCTTCATATTAGTTCCTAAACATGAGAAAATTTATCCTTCTAACTCCTTGTCTATTGTAGCTATCCAGTTTCTTGTACTTCAGCAGCAAAACAGACAAATTTACTGTCAATGAATTTTGATCAATATTTGATAAAATTCTATAAATTTGATCTTAAGCCCATATAGCAAATTTCATCTCTCTAGATAGAAGTATTTTTAACTAATGCAGTTTATTATTGCAAAAATGTGTGGTTGGTATTCAGAAACGTCTGAAATGTCTAAATCTCCATCAAGAGTGTTTTTAGGGGGGGGGGAGTGATTATATTTCTTTGAGTACTTCGTTCAGGAGGGGGAAAAAATAGGTTTTTTTTCTGGTCGATTTCCGCTCCTTCTAAACATCAGTCAGTTGGTCACCTTGAGTTAAATTTGTAAGTAACTATAATAAACGATTTCCATTAGAATTTGGTATGTTTTTGTTTATTGTTTCCATTGGCAGTTATGTATTCTCTTTTCTTACGTTATGCGCTTGTCGCTAATCGGCATTTTTTGGTACTAATTTTTTTCCTTGGCAAATCGAAACCGCATACTTTAATGTGTGTTGGCAAATTTTGTAATACATTGTCCAGTACATAGCACACTACAGGACTCTGAACACCTCCTATTATTTCTTGATCACCATGTATATATAAAATAGAAGTACAAGACAGAAATTCGGTAAATATAGTTAAAATGTGGCTACCTAATGCATATTTATATTTCTAAGTATACTTTATCTGTATTTAAGTATCTGACGAGAAAATTCTTTCAAATGAATAATACTTTGTACACAATGGGAATATTTTCGAGGAAGTGTAAAGCATTCAAACTAATAATCTTTCTGCATTTCCTCTAAAATTTTCTTTCTCTTATTGCTTACACGGAAATTATAGCTATTTGTAATTCGTATAATCATTTTGAATTACGATTACTACTTTCCTTGCCCAAAAATATAATTACATATTAAAAACAATTAAAAATGAACGGATAAAATGAATGATTTAACAATGAAACAGCCTTGATTTTATCCATGAGAAACCTTTAGTAGATAAAAAACAAGGAAAAAAAAGATTAAATAATGAGTATAGTGTTGACAAGAAAAATATTTCTTTTGGTATACTAAAATAACACATTTTAGGGTTATTTTTTATCTAACTGGTATTTTGTTGAAAGTACTAAAATTTGTAAAGATGAAAAAAAGGGAAAAACTAGGATCAATGAACTGGCAATGCTCTAAGATTTCATGTATCAAAGAGGCAAACATTTCACCGTGAAAATCAGTTATAGTTTATTGTACTGATGAGTTGACAGCTGCCCTCAGACAGATGAATACATTTGCTGAGAGGGTAAAAGCGTAAAATGAAAAGCAGATATTGGAGAAACAATAGGATTGTAGTAAATACAATTGTGCTGAACTCGGGCTATTCCTAGCTTTTCCACGAAATGTTGTTGACGGATTTGATGTTATGAAGCAGCAAAACACGGCGAAATCCATCAAATGCTATTTCATGTCTATCTTTTAATTTTACAAAATGGAACTCGTTGAACTCGTTACAGTCAGTGTTGGATATTGAACTCGTTACAGTCAGACTATATCAGTGAAATGAAACATTGTAAAGAAGACCTAGATAAAGTCAGATTTCATTTCAAATGAAATTACCTCATTACTTATGCTATTAATAAATTTATTCTACTTAATTAATATTTAAATAATCCTAAATTTGCAAAACATTTATTTCCAGATGTATATCTTATTTTGATGGAAAAAAGTATACTTAGTTTTTATCTTCATCAGTTAGATGTTTCTGTGGCCTAAATGTAGTAATGTTGTTGTTATGTTGTGACTTATGGCACTTTACAAACCCGCTGATTAAGCAATTTAAGCAGAGGGAGCGTCTCTTATTTTTCAATAACCCCAACTAGGGCCCAGAGTACGACTTGGCTACTCATGCGTCACAACCCTTTTTACTGGTCGGACTTCATACATTTCATTCACTCATCTACAGATCGTAATTTAGACCTGAATCAGAGAATGATCACCTCTGAACCAGAACCCTCAGTGATGTTACTCTCGACATGGAGGACTTTATGAATACGACCGCTTTATGCACATGCCAGTCACCACACACGCGGACATTCTTTCGACTCACAACCTAAGAAATGCGAGTCCAACGACCAACCAACCAGGATATCTCGGCCCTAAATGTAGTTATAAAGACCTATATTAAATAAGTGATATTTTTAATTCAAAAATTGTAAATTTTGAACCATTCACTGCATGAAGCTCGTACAACAAAGATCAATTATAAAATGTCTCTAACTGAAACATGACTTTATGAATTTAAAATGAACTGAATTAGAATGAGCTTTTAAAAAATGAAGAATAAAAATATATATCAAAATAAATCAATTACATACTACATTTGAATCAAAAAGTGTCAGCAAAATATTCATATAAATTATTTTAGTATAAAATTCACCTTGTTCACTATTGATGATGTGATATGACTGGGCGATTTGTACAAAGTTAAGATAAATGAAAAAGCCAAAACAATACAGTAGCATTTCTATGAGGGCTTCGAAAATTTTGAAAATATCTGAAATAAAATGAATACAATATTTATAACACATACAATAGTAATCAATACAAAATAAACAAATTATGATAAAATTAATAATTATTTACTAACGTCATACATTATTAAATTTCAAAAGCTGACAGAGCTAAAAAGAAAGGTAGATTTATTTATTATAATTTTAGTCTATATAATCACAGTTACTTAATTATTATCCAATAAATCAATTAAATTCAATAAAGAATTTTTTAAAAAGAATATCACTACATATCCTTTATTGTTATCACAATAATAGTATAAAAATATAATCCGAAAATCATGTTTTTTTTTGTAATATATTCTCACTTGTATAAAGTGATTATGAAACGTTTTAAAATTCAAAATTATATATACTTTTTAATTT
>JAPMOQ010059638.1:471200-483581 GCA_026543055.1 Argiope trifasciata
AATTTTCTTTTATATTTTAAAAGTATGTAGAAATACAGAAACGATATACTTATGTTACAGTAAATATAATCAATCTAGTGATTATTTAATTACCTGTGATAATTCCCATTACCGCTAAACGTATTGGTGATTATGATCCATTAATTCATAATAGAATTCACATTAATCTCAGGTAATTCACATTGATTAATTATATTTATCAATTTAAGTTAGTTTTGTCACCAGTTTATTATTTTTGCAGTAAATATGCGAAAAATTCGCTTTTAATGATATCAATTTTATTTCTCCACAATTTTTCTCTAATTTTATTGAATTTTCTAAAAATTCTATTCACTTAAAAAATCTCTTCATTGCTTCAATAACTGCCCATTTTATACTCACGCGTGTTACAACGATTTAAAAAAATAATTTAAAGAAAGACCAATTGCGCTTAAAATTTTATGGTGCAACGATGTTTTTTTCATGTCAGAGGTTTCAATATGTTTTAAATTTGATCTGCCTGGCTATTGCAATTTCACTTAAATTTTTTACTGCATCGTGATGTTTGTCTTTTTCGTCTAGAAAACACATAAAATAAATGGTCGCATTTAACTCATTTTACGTGATCATGAATTTGTTTTATAAATACGATAAGACATGAGTTCTGAATTTTCACGCGACTTTTATGCGTGAATGCATATGATGTTATTCCGCATAAAATAGTTAGTAGCTTGTAAACACATCCCTTTTTATCCTTATTTGTGAAGACTCAAGGCCGAAATAAACGCTACATATTAAAAACACCATCCTAAAAAATAAAGATGATGTACTAATTTTAATTAATTTTTTATGCATAGTGAGCTATTAATAATCTCTCAAGAAAGTATTTTAAAACATCAAATTGTCATAAATATTTAAGATGAATTATTTGAATATACCTATTCGTTTTATTGTGCATGTGAATTTCCTTATCGAAGTCAAGTCATAAGACTACACAATTGCGTACGTCATGTAACATTTAATCGCACATTGTCTATTCCAAAATAAAATGCACCAGGGTTAAAATAAAAATAAGCGTTTTATTTATATCAACTGATCAAGCGCATCCAACAGCATATTCATTAGATTGAAAATACTAATAAGAAAATCAAAGAACAGCCAATTTAAACCATCAATGCATCGTATGTGCTACTTAATCTTTCTATATAAATTTTAATACCCTTTTGTTTATTTGAACTTTATACAATTCCACATTCCTTTACAGAATTAAATAAGTTTAGCACACATATTCTTTAGCACGCAGACGAATTACGTATATATCAAAATTTTGCTATGCTCTTCTAAAGACAGTGAAATGTATGTAGAAAGATTTTACGTTTTTAAGCCATAACTTCAGATAAAAAATCAAAAGAAAATTACTTTTTCCCCATCTTCAAATTTAAAAAAGTGGTTTTATATTAATATGGGTTTCCTTTCTGTGTAACTCTGCGTGTTTAATCAATTTTGCAAACTGATTAATATATTAATTTATTTCGTTTGTAAAACCGTCTTTTTTGGTATGAATATTTTTAATATAAATTAATTAATCTCTATTCAAAAGCTAGGATTATAGTTAAAAACATATTAATAGTTTGAATGCAAAAATATTAAAAAATTGTGTGACGTAAAATATCGATTTATATATATATGTGTGTGTGTGTGTGTGTGGAGAGAGAGAGAGAGAACAAATAAATGCAAGTGAAACTATGAATACAGAGGCATAAGACTTTTTTTAGTATTTATCACATCGAAAAATTATACAAATACACAAAAAAATACACAACAATTAAGCTACTTAATAAATTTGTATAAGCCAAAAAATGGTTTAAATTGTATTGCAGCAATGAAAAAATATTAATACAAATAAAATATTGTTAATCTTTATCTTATCATTATAAAAATATCTTTGAAAATTATCAAAATTCAGAAAGAAAAATTCCACTTCATCTAAATTGATATGTTTTAGAAATTTTCTAAAATTTTAAGATGGCTAAAAAATTGGATGATGTTTTCAAAAGTTATCAGTGAGAAACGGAAAATGTTTGCAAAATTTCAAATTAATTTTAATTAAAATTTTAATATATACACATTTTTGTCTGTAAAAATATAACACTGCAAAATTTTTGTTTAATTATAGCACTCTGTCTGAATAGTCACAACGCACGCATAGACTTACTCGTTATTATTATTAGTTGCGCTTAATTTCTCTACCTTGCTCTGTATATATGAAAGGCAATTGTTTCGAATCAAAGCAACTATGTCTTACATTGATAAATTTATGTATCCTTCCCATGAAAATTTAGCTTTAAAAACCTTGAAAATTAATGGAAAAAGTAAATTATTATATAATCTGATAGTAATTAATATAAACAGAAACCATTAAATAACCCGTGACAAATAACAAATATTTGCATACGATTAAAGTTTGAATTTGAATAAATAATTCTGTAATCAAATAGCCTAATTTTTATCTGATGCAAATCTTTAAAAAGCAAATGATTAAAATTCCATTAAACTAGAATTTCGACAAGAAATATATCATTCATTATAAAACTAAACAATATCTCGTTTATTTATGAAATAAGCGATCTTGACTAGAAGTTTGCTTTTCAAAGAAATGATATTCAATAAAATTCTTCACATACATAAGAAGAAAAAGCCTTGAGATAAGACTACCGGCATATTTAGTATGTTCTAAAAATTCCTTAGAGAAAGAATATCAAATTCTCTTACCAGAGCAACCCCTAATGAACAACTTTTGAACATAATTGATATGGCATACAAAAAAAAGGTTTCATTAAAATGTCATACATTTATTTCAAATCTCTAATCATGGATACGAATTAATAACTAGTCGCCTATGGCGACCAGTTGGTTCTCCAGAAGTATCGGTTGTGTTTAATGTTAGGCAAATCGTTTCGATATAATTACATGTATATGTTACCTTCGAATTGACTGGCATTAAAGTTGTGCTATTTTAATTTCTTACATATTTTCTGTCCACTGTATGTGCAACTACTGTAAATAAAGACTTTCAAGACATCGCTATTAAAAGCAGAAATGTTTTGTTCATCTAAGATATATTTTTCGTGCTGTTGTAACTTCACTTTTTTTATTTGTAAACTACACAAATATTAAATACAATCCTTTTTCCTTAGCTTTCAATAAATATAGAAAATTATTTGATTGAATATATGACGAAATGATAAATACAGTTTGGGTTCCAGATCAACAATATAATAAGTTATTGGAAATTAAGCGAAAATAAATAAATAATTTGCACAAGTTAGCAAAATTTAGGAAACAATTTCTCGCTTTTGAAATCAGTATCATTAGAGAGGTATCTTTTTAAAATTTTTAATAGCCTGAAATTTATTTTTGTGCAATACTATTTTTGGAAGTTATCGTAGGAAAATGCCAAAATTTAGCTCAATTCGTAATTAATTAAAATTATATTTAAAATGTAAAAAAAAATCAAATTAAGTCAAATTATCTGGTTTGTAAAATACAAGCACACATTCCTCTTTATTATTAATAGAGAAAAGCTACAATTGCAGAGTAGATTCTTCATAGACATAGAATTAATAAAAGTAATTGAAATCTAAATTGCTCTTAATTGTACAGATTTCAACTCATATTGTCCAGTTGTTCAGAATCGGTGAACATGAGATTCTTGATTTTACAAATATTTTCGACATTCAGATTTTAAAACTGGCATATGAAATATGTCCATGTTAGGAAGTACTTATCAATACGGGTGAGTGATTACTTTATCTCATAAAAATAAAATAAAAAATTATTTCCCATCAAATTCAGTTACAGACATTTGCTGCAAATTAATTTTGAAATTAATACCTGAATCAATTCTGAATCTCGTAAAAGGATTCGTATTGCAATTGAATTCTTCCTATAATATATATTTACTATCGGAGCAGAATGTTGTACAGAGCTCCAACGAAGTAAAATTATGCAAATTGGCGCAAAATGAATTTTTATCATTAGAAAATTATGTTAATTATCGTCCCTCGAAGAAATGGAACTATAAAAAAATGCTTAAGTAAAAGAAACGCCGATTATCAGAAGAGGATGGAAAACACCGACTTTGCCATCGTCATAATTTTTAATGCTCCTTTTTAAGACATAATCACAGCCTCTGGAAAAACTTTAGATGCTTTTTTCTCCTTTTTTACCTCATGTTTTATGAACTTTGGTTTGTTTATTAGTCTTATGTTAGTATTTGTGTTTCAGTAAAAACCAACATTATTAGATTTAAACAATATTCAAGTGAAATTGCTTGTTATTTCAAACTGTGTTTTTATATACTATCAGTAATATAGCTCCATTTAATTAATAAGGCAATTAAGTATAAGCGTATGCCATAAAAATAATTTTGAAATACATATTTGATTTTTTTGATAAAGACAGTAATTATCAATTTTTAATAAATTTAAGTGAAATGTTATTTAATTTAAATTGTATGTAAATAATATTTGAGTATTTTTTTTTTCTTGTAGAAATTAAACTTGAATTTTTAAAATAATTTTATTAATAATATTTTTAATAACATTAACTGATACAATATTTTAAAAAGTACTATTTTTTATGAGGTCCCAACAAAAGCAAATCGGATGAATATGATTAAAATATTCTGCGATGTTTAGGATTAAGCAAATATTTTATGATGTAAATAAAAGTTTGAATCTAAAATTTTATTTACTGTAATAATCCCAAAATCAATAAATAACTAATTATGTAGAAAATAATCATGATGTATGAAAAGGATCATTACGATAAGCACATTATGTAAATCATGAAAGAAAATAAATTGTAAAGATTTTTTAACAATTATGTAGATTATAATCATGTATTGGAAGATTCATTATGATAAGCACTTTCAATAATTCATATAAGAACATTGTTGCAACGATTTTGTAACAATTATGTAGATAATAATCATGCTGTATTGAAAGAGTCATTATGATAAGTACTTTCTGTAATTCTTAAAAGTCATTCATATTTGTTATGGTGTTTATCACAAAGCGATATCAATAAAACCTTTTATACTAAATGTCTTAATTTTCGTTGCGTATGAGATAATATTTGAGAGATTTCCTTTTTCTTATAAAAAATTAAAGCTGAATTTTAAAATTAATTTAACAGAAAAAAATGTTGGTGTAAAGAGAAAAATCCTCTTCTTCATATCCAACAAATACATCAATGGTAAAAATGCATTTAAAATATTCGTCGATACTTAAAAATAAAAGGAATTCTACAATAATAATATTATTATATTATAATTTTCGATTAAATATAAAAGATTAAATAAAAATTCTATATGAATAAAAATTTCAGCTCGTAAAATTTTATTCAAATTAATAATTACAATACTAAAAATAACAAAAAACGTGTGATAAATAAACGTATTGAAGGGTTTATTATAGTAAACATTTTCACTAATTCATTAAAAAAAATCATAAAGCTTACCTTTATAGCAATCAATGTCAGGACCAACTATCGATAAATATTCTGTGATAAGAGCTCAGAGGAGGCATGGATGAAACAAAAAGGGCACCATTGAAGGTATGAGCATCTGTCGGCTCTTTTATAAAGAGAAATGGGCATAGTTGTTTATTATCTTATCGTAATTGAAGGAAGTAAATAAATTGTCGCCAAACGGGCATTTCATCGCCAGGAAAGTGCAGTGAAATTGCTGTCGGTCAAAATATCGTGCGCCGGAGGAAAGGAATTATAAGTTCTTAAACGTGTCGATAATTAGGACCAGATTAACTCCTGTAAGGATCTTAAGACAGCGTAAGTTTCGTAGTATTCATTTTAATGAAATTTCTATACAAACAATGTTTTTAGGTAATAAATATTATGAAAAATTGAAATAAAATACGCATGATTGAAATAAATTCGACCATCTTAAGGAGTTTTTTTCTTTGTTTTAAGCACAAAATAGATGTAATTTTTTTTTTTTAAATTCAATACTATCGAAATGTTCTAATGTAAGGCTGTTCACTTTTTTTCGATCAATTTATTTCAAATCAACTGTGGAAGTTTCAAGCAAATGTGAAAGTTTGAAAAAAATCTTAAGAATGTACTGAAATTTAAAAGATAACGGATTCTAATTTGAATGAGTTCATGCCCAAGGCTCTTATTAATAATTCTTAATAAATGTGTCTGTGTGTTGCAAATTGAAACGAAGGTGACATCGTTAAATAAATCATTGTGTATGATGCCATCGACTATAAACAACTAGAAGATAATGCACAAGTAACCTGTCCATGTTCTAATGTCTGATCAACAACTTTTGAACGAAGAGGAATGTCGACACATAAAAGTTGTGTAAGAAAGAACTCTCAACAAGCATTTAAACCCTTTTTTATTTTTACTTTCTCGTATATGAAGTACATATAACAAAATGTTGTGATTATCAAAAAAGAAAAAAAAATCTAACTAGAGATTTTAACGAATTTCCAAACTTCAGACTTCTTTGAATTTAAAAGACATATTTTTGGAATTAGTTGTCTCGCTGTGAACACAATAATTCAAAAACACTTTGCGCTATATAAGAAAATTTGATATGTGTATTCTCAATTTGATGATTTCTGTCAAATTTTGAATCTATTTAAAGGAAGTTTGTCTGCCAGAGTGCAAGTGAAAGAATTGGCTCTATAAACTGTAAGGTGTTACAGTTTACAAAAGTACTATAAAGAATCAGTTCAACGGTTTGACTCTAAAATGTAGACAATTATAAAATTTAAAATCAAATCGTTCAAGGGCTGATCATCTATTGAATATTTTCACATTGATGTAAAAATGCAATGTCTGAAATAAATTAAACTTGGTATGGGATTTTATGATCGAGACTGTAATTCTGTACCGAATTCTGAATTCCATAGGGGAAAAAAACCAAATAAAAAATGCATATTTGATTCACTCGCAGTTGAGTAAAAATTAATTAATTAATTAATTAATTTAATAAAAATTAATTAATCAATTAAAAATAAAACACTCATTAGTAAAAATAAAAATTTGAGCAGTCATGAGTGGCACGGCCTTGTTTAAGGTTCCAAATTTTTTGCGGGAGTTAAGGAATAACATTTTTTTAACATTTTTGCACATTTTTAAATTTCTTAAATATGTGAGGAAAAGTTTGGGAAACCATTTTCAATGCGTTTTTAATCCTTAAATTAAAACAATAATTTTTTGTGATTTAATTAAAATAATATGGCCTCTCTAACATATAAAGAAACCATACTTCCAATGACATTTTTTCCTAACAGTAGCAATATCATGTGCTGATAAGTCATGGAGTTCAAGAAATCCTTAATCTAAAACATGTTACATTCGATAGCTAAAGTTCAACGGTTTGGCAACGGTTCCAACAAAACATTTTGAACGAAATTTGCATGAAAAATGTCGCAATCTATAGAAAGTACACCAGTCTAAAAAAACCATATCACGGTAAAATAAATCAACAAATATTTTCCTTTTTCACTGAACTGTCAGTCACAGCATTGATCTCTGCGGAAAAAAGCAAAGATAAAATTCATATCTGACAAGCGATGCTACTATCTTTTGATAGCGCAACAAAAGATCGCAAATAAACAAGTTTTGTCATTTCAATCTCGTGTTGATTACGAAGGATTTTCCAATCGCTATAAAAACATATCTCTTTTAATGAAAATGAATTTATTTATCAGATTTTTCATATGTGTCTTTATAACTTGTTTGCATAGCTTAGCTGATCAAGAATGAATCGGACAATGATTTCAGAATTAGCAAGGTCAAAATCTGGGAGTATGTGAATAAAATTTTTGTCAGCAAGCCGGAAAGTGAAGGTAGATTTTTTTTGTTCAGAAATATAAGGAAAAGAACATCGCACTTCATGTGTCGGTATCACCTCTAATTTTTCAAGAGTTGTTGTTATAAAAATGGAGACCAGCAGGAGTCCTCTTATTCTCTAATAAGCTTGTCATGCCATAGAACGCCTTGCCATTGGAGTACAATAGTTACAAAATATTTTTAGCCCAAATTTGACATTTCTGCTAAATATATTGTGTCGTCCTTTACAAGGCTTATTTTAATGTGTGATGAATTTCTGTCTTGCCGTTAATAGTATCCGAAAATAGAATTTGTATTTTTGACTTGTTTATCCCAATGATTGAAACAAAAATTAAACATAAAATTTCACTTGTAGTTACAAAACCCCATATCAAATTTAATATATTAAAGTAACGACGCTTACATGATTCTGAAAGCACAGACCGACAGACGGTCAATTCCTTGTTAGATTTGGCACAAAATTGAACAGACACCTATACTACAGATACTAAATCCAAGAATCTTATCTATATAGCTTTCTTTTCTCGTTTTGTAGTTATCGTGTTAACTTATATTCTAACTTCCTCTGAAAAAATTTTACAAAAAATTTGTAGAATTTTCGAATTTGGTGTAAAGACCGTATACCAAATTTCAGTCTTTAAGCTGAAAAAATTTTCTAGTCGCAGACATACATTTTCCAGTTTCCAAAAGTTTTTTTTTCAAACTCAGACAGGTTTAAAACGTGGAGATTTGCCAAATCTGGAATTCAAATTTTTTGACTATTACTAAACGTTTATTACATTACGTATGCTAGAAAGTAAAAAAGCGCAAGTACTTATAAATGTCGATGTCTTTCTAGCAAAACAATCAAAAACATTAGACCGAAAATTTAAACCGGCATGGTATGAAAATGGCGTGTTTACTTTGACTGATTGTATTTTTATATTTTTAAGCAATTATTAAGCCTTTCACATTATAAAAATTGTATGGCGTATATAAATATATCAAGTATTCCGTGGCTTCAAAATAATGCAATCAAAACAATAAAGCATTCCCAAAGCAGAAGATAATCCCAAATAGATATCATTTAAAATAGAAAGCAAACAAGTTAAAAGGCTGAGTGAGATTCGAATTTGGAGTGCAAAATGTGATAGCATGAAAAGGCTTTGCCTCGCTTTGTAACAGTTTTTTAAAGAAATCCTACATTATAGCAACGAGAATGTGACCATAATAAATATATTTGATTTCATCCCAATGCACGTATATAAACGCAGCAAATCTAATACTAAAATACGAGGAATGGTTGCCAAGTCGAAAATCACCCCAGAATTAATAAACTCCGGTAAACTTGGGGGTCTGGGGTTTTTGGCCACGAGGAATCGATTGGCACCGGTTTTGGAGCGCTACGGTCGAGCAGTTCGGAGTTACAGATAGGATATTTTCAAACTTTATTAGTTCGCCATAATGGCTACTTAAATTTTCAAGCGGTAACGGGCTGCCATCTATAGCCAATATGGCGAACTAATAAAGTTTTATGTTTATGCTGTTATAGGTTTATAATATGTTTCTTATGTATGTATATATGTTTGGTTTTTCTAAATAAATTTGTCAAAAATATTGAACTTCAACACACTTCAATCTTTACCTTTACTTTACCTTTGTATAGAATAGTTCCCTTTCCAAACTCTAACTTTGTTTAGAATAGTTTACAATGGTGCACTTTAACCGGTTATCTTTTCACCAATGGTTTCACAAATTTTCTTATGGCATGTATTGTTTTGATAAATCACAATTGAAAATTTAAATCTTCGAGTTAGCTTCGATACCTGTTTTCTCCGAGCGGAGCTCGGTCACCCGCTGGTAAAGCAATAAAAACATCGTAAAATATATTTAAAGAATTTTTTAAAATGTATTTAATTTAGAGAAAATTTGTTCACAACTAAAATTTATGTGACCAAAAAAAAACAAGTGTTTGGATTTGACAAAGTAGAGTAAAAATAAATCAATGCTACTCATGAAAAAAGTATAAAAAAATTCGAGATTTCAAAATTTTTCCAAGTTTTAGGCAATCTTTTCTTCAATTTTGGCGTAATGCCTTCGGTGAACATAATAACTCAATAATATTTCAAGGTAAATGGCTGAAATTGGTATACGAGCTCTATAATAAATTTTTTAATTTGTATTGAATTTTGAGCAAAATTCACGCAGGTTATGCAACTGAATTTATATAACCTTAAAAACATTAAGGACTAAACAGATGAATTTAGTATATGAATTCAGCATCTAAAATATTGATTCTTATTAAATTTTCGACAAAATATATCAAAAAGTTGAACATCTCAGTGATTTATTCAAACAAAATTCGATTTCATTTTAAGAAGCTGACAAATTTTGGAAACTATTTATGGTAAGGAACACATTCGAAATCTGCTTTCATTTCTTTCCCTGAACAATGAAGTTATGTTGTCTTGGCAAAATATAAAAGATTTTAAGATATTTTCTTTAAAAAAAATCAATAATTTTATGCTTCGGAAATTTAAGTTTTCTTTAAATATAGTTTTCGTACATTAACAATATTTTATGACTTTGTGTGAAAAATAATACGTAAGTAAGCAAACATATTATAAATAAAAACCTTCGATTTAGCAGGAATGGATTAAAGTTTAATATCTTTAGCTCTCTAACTAAGAAAATTGCTTTTCTCAAGTAATTTATTTCTCCATACTCTATCACATATTATCTAGATTTCTTTACAAAAGATTATCATCCGTATGAGAACTTGATTTTTCATGTCCAATCAATTTTGGATTATCAGAAAACATAATCTCATTGATACTGAGAACTCTATAGGGAACCCGAGATTAAGGACCAGACTGGCACGCATTATCAAATAGAGATCAACTGCAACCACAGCAAACAACAACAAAAAAGAATGATAAATCAGTTTCTGAGACGACCATGCATTGCTTGATTGTGCATTTAGGTTTCACTATAATTACATTCTGTTTGAAATAAACACAGGAAAAGTTATTTTGGGCCTCGTAATTATAAAAACCTAAAACCCGGTCAGACGAGGAAAGCAACACTTGAACTGGTATTCCCTTTTCCAGGTTTCTGCACCATACCCAAAGGAAGATATTGTGCCCACGACGTCAGATTTAATATTCACCAAGCCCACATACACAATTGATTTTCAATAGAACAGGATTTCGAACTTGGAGACTTCACTTTTCCCCTCTCCCCAAAGAAGGGAGCTTACTGTTAAACCATCGTGGTCCCAGATTCTTGTAGATCCTTTAAATATTGATGGTTTGCCAAATTATGTTGGAAAAATGCGAATTATTCTGAAGAAGTAAATAGAATGTTCATAGTTTGCAACTGATTATGAAGGATAACTGATCAAAGGAAGTCAAGTAAACAGATTTTTCTTTCTATGCTCAATATTTTTAAATTCTTTTCCGCTTTTTTTGTTTTTTTATGCCCTACTAGTCTCCAAAGGCGACCAGTTGTTTCAGCAAGAATATTGGCTGCATTAAATTTCTATTAAATCGTCTATGCATAATTTTATAGCACTCTTTTAGCTAATTCTAAGTATTTGTTATAACGCTCTTTCTAGAATCAAATACTGATAGAACATTAAAATCATATTACTGTAACCACATATCTGTTCTGTTTATTGTGCATATGAAAGTTTCTAATGCGTAATATCATATTTTCCTACAGATCTTAACTGCTCGTAAATCTTAAGGCGCATTGCAAGCTGCCTTACTCAATGCCAAAATTTTGTTTTCTTATTATTTATATTAAAAAACGCAATAAATTCTGAGATTAAAAAATGTGGTTTATTTTATATAAGCACATCTAGCGTGAAATAAATGTTACGTGATAACAAAAAAGGTATAGACTTTCATCACATCGAATACATTACGTAACATCACTTCCTGATAAGATCCATAAATAAATGATGAAAGAAAATCTAAAAGAAAAAATCATTATGACATTGCTGTAGAATATGAAAAAAAATATAAGGAAATTCTTTAATTGCTTAATTTTCAAGACAAATGTGTGCGTTTCAATAAAGAAAAGTATACGTTTAAATATTTGTTGAAACAATGAAAACGAATTGAATTTTATTTCAATGATGAAAAGTGTATTACATTTGTTGGAAAACTGAGTCAGCAGATTCATATGTTATAACCTTGGCGCCCACGCGCTCTGCTGACGTCAGTAGATATTCCTTCCGCCAGATCTTCAGATGCTTGAGAGATTTTGTACGAGACCGACGTATCGTTAAACGTCGGAAGATGGCCGAATTAATGATCATATAAGCGCGTTGTAAATAATGCATATATATATTATTCATTATCATATTATGTCTGTGCCCTAGAAGAAATAAAAAAGGGATTATACCGAAGCTGCACTCTTTTTCTTCAAACCTTATTTACAGAGATGTTTTTATCGATGAACCCGTGGCAGCAAAGGTAAGAAATTATTTACCTTTTATTTTATTGATTTTGGATTAGAAACTCAAAA
>JAPMOQ010059638.1:483591-557623 GCA_026543055.1 Argiope trifasciata
TTTTTCGTTACCAATGTTGCCTCAGCACTAAATCCACGTTCTGCTAAATATGAAGAGAGGAATGCTATCCGAAGTCGTTGAACAATCGACCATAACCCTGAATGCACTTGCGAAATAGACTTATGCAGCCAAAATTCTTGATAGCCATTTACGAATTTAATTTTTAGATCCTCATTTGTCGTCAGTTTTATTAGTTCTTCTTCTAACAGAGGTGATCCTGCTGTGTTGACATAGGAAAAAAGATCCAAAACCCAGTCTGGTATGCCCATGTTTAAAATGTCCTGGAATCATTCCTCGAAGTTATTGTAACCTATTTGGTTAATCTTCTAACGCCCCTTCATGCCATATCAATGCCTCTAATTTTCTCTGGGTCTTTTACCGCCCCCCTGAAAGCTTCAAACGTCCACGTTAGGAACCTATGCTCTAACCGATATTACTCAAAATTTGATAAGAAGTTACAAATTTGATCTGAAGATCGTATACCAAATTCCATCCGTCTAACTCAAAGCGCTTTTGATTTACCTTTATCATAATAGTTCTACGTTGCAAAATAAAAAAAACGGACAGGAGGACATTTTTCAAAAAAAAATTTTTTTTTCGAGAGGTCTAAAATTGGAGATTCGCCAAAATCTCGAGACCGATTTTTTTTATTAATCTACTTCCTCTATATTTCGCACACGAGAAAGAAAATATGAGTTTTTACCGGATATTGCTGCGTTTATCTGGGATATCTATTCCATAATATTACTTATTTTAGATAACAATTATCCAAAATAGTAATTTTTAAACAAGAGAAAGAATATTAAATACATGCAATGGAGAAACTTCTGAAACAAAAATTCAAAGACATTTTCTTTAAATATTTCTTAGTACAACTAGAAAATATAGATGCTCTGTAGTTTTGTTAATAGCATTTCAGATAATTATTATATTGTGGTTTTGTTAATAGTATTATCATAATGATGTCTATTGTTTTTATCTCACAAACGTGCAATTCCCTTTTCGGAAAGCCAGAATTTAAAAGTAGATTCCTTTATTCTGAATTCCTATCTGGCAACATAAATTATATATGTTAGGAACAGTCAAAATTAGGATTTCGAAAATAACTTTTCTGCTCCTAACTTGTAAGATATTGCTGCTATGGAAAAACTTTAAATGCTAAAGTTGTTCGTCTTAAACTGCGCTAATTTGGCTAATTGGACCTATTTTTCTATCTGCAATATTAAAAGAGCTATAGAGAAATAAAAATTTCAGCTTCGCATCTATTTCCATCTCATTTGAGATAGATAGAGCATTTACAAACTCGTCCTAGATTTTTACATTTCCAACTAAATTTTCCAAGCCAGTTAAAATCTAAACAAAATTACACTTACTGTTCTTTTCACAGAATAGCATGCCCACACACGCATGTATATATAAGAGTGTTTGGGGTCTTAGGGACTACTATTGGTAATGAAATGCAGAAATTTTTCTTTGGCCTTGTCATGAGAACCATTTTAATAGATAGTCTTCCTATAGGAATCTACTAAAAATTATGAAAGAAAATATTAACAACATTTTCTAACTGACATGGAAGTGAGAATATAATGAATCAGCATAAAATTACAGATTTCCGCGCATCGACCTTTACTTAAACAAAACGTAAAAATATAAATAAATGTGGGGTTCACAATCCCATGATTAATTTTTATTCGTGTTTATCTTTATTCTCAAACAGATAAATCAGATAGTTTATACATTTAAAAGACATCTCCAATTCTGTTGACACCAAAGTAGTGTTCAAAATTTGCGACTTCTATAATAATTATTGAATAGGAAAGGGGAAGTTTTTTTTTCCAGCGTTGCAGCAGACGGTGGACAGTTATATATATATTCATAGTATTCCATTGGAACATGCATGCCTCACAAGGCTGAAAAGAGTTAAACAATATTGCTGAATAAATTTTATCCATTATCAATACCACCAAAAATAAAAATGAATGATTCGTTTGATCTATAAAGTTGATAACATTTATTGCAACATTGCTGTTTGTTAACCTGAAAACACTGCTTTTCACAAGTTGCTCTTACATTCTCTCCATAATCACACGTGTTTATTTGTTACGCATTAATCAGTGGTGGCCGATACCGCAAGGTCAAAGGTTCGCTTCACTATTCAGTAACAACGATTCACGAGACGGTATTTGACAAGCCTACTTTCTGCAGCTGTGCTAATTGGCTGTTATGTCGTTTTCACGTGGAACACGCCTCCTTTTGCTCCACGTGCTCATGACTTGGCGACGAATAAGTGTGGGACATCCCATCTAATCTCAAGATAAAAGAAAAATTGATAAAATATTTCATATAATTCGTTGAAATTCCTCTTTTCCACGATAAGACTTAGATTGGTATTTGTTTTTGATAATCAAATGCGAATTTGAGATGTTTTTAATCTCTAGGCAAATATTTTTGAATTTGAAAGAGCAATCATTAATTAACGCTTAATATTGTTAATGATTGCATAAAATAGTAAAACCTTTTTTTCTTCTTCATATTTTTTCGGATTCTTCGCACTGAAGTTGCTTCTTTACACGATGATGAAACTTTCTCGTACATTCCCTTATAAAATACTGCCCCCACACGTCAAAAAACTGTGGTAATTAATTTCAGAGTCCATCCATGAACGTTTTGTACTTACGGGAATAATGAAAAAAAGTGAAACTATTTTTCAGAAATCTTTTTTTTATCTGATTGGAATCAAAATTTGAAACATAACTATAATTCTGGTTACAAAATACCCAATTTCATTTATCTGAGTCTTCACGATCACATGCATAGGAATATATAGCATTCTCATTACTAATATCATTTTAGTTCGGGTATTTCAGAAGACTAGAAAGCTTGAATTCCTCTTTAAAAAATAACAGAAATTCCTCACCGCCCTCAAAAACCGCCATAACAGTCTATGTTTTTAAGATATTATTACACGCACACACACAAACACACACAAATCTGCGCTTAGCTCCTACTACTAAGCTAATGCATGCTCGGAGATCCTTTAAGTGTTAGAAAACTTTCTTTTTCGCTAAATCTACAAAGACATCCCACATCTCCAAAGAACAAACGGGCATTCGATCAATCGCACTTAATGAATAGGAGATGAATTTTGCATTTATATCAGGATGGCTTAAGCTGGCCTCATAATTTCGTTGAAGGACCATTTGAGATCTTCCCGTATTGAAAGAGATAATAGATTTTTAAAAAAGATTAAAGTTCATATAGGTCAAGCTTAGAATTTGATATGAATTTACATTTTAATATAAATAGCAAGATTTTATGGATAACAATACAGGTTTGGAAAATATAAAAATACTTCTCCAACTTTACTGGAAGTTATATCGGCAATAAATGAAAATATTGGAATAGCTTCTAAATATTTTAGATATGTCAAGGTAATATCTTTAGATATGTCAAGGTAATATCTTCAGATATGTCAAGGTAATATCTTTAGATATGTCAAGGATCTTTAGCGCTAACCGGTGGACTAATATTATACAAATTCTCACAGAAAAAAATGTATCCAGTTACTTGGCAAATATGATTCGCAATTTCTTGACTAATATAGTCATCATTGACGATGAAATAATATTAATATCAGTATGATGTTAACGCGCTCTTTAAGACCGAAACTGGCGATATTAATATCTGATAAGTTTAAAAAAAAACTAATTTGGAAGATGGATACAGAGTCATTATATAACCAAATAGCACAACATGTTGCATAGTATTGCAAAATATTGGCTCATATTATATATCAATCAATATTCCACAATATTATACAATATTGCGAATATATATCAACGCCTTACACTATTGTTGAGTATTTGTGTACTATTGGAAAGTGGGTTCTCAATCACATTAACCGCTAGGCAATAAAATGTGATCTTCAAATTAATTCAACAAGATCAGTATATGCTATTTTACTTTTAAAAAATTCCTAGAAATGGACATATTTTGCTACAGGATAAAAATTTAGAATATATTACAAAAATAAAATAATTTTGCCTTATTATAAATATTATATCTTCTAAACCTTTTTAGACACCATACCTGAATTTCCTTAAATACAAACTAAGATCTGCAGATTCACAAGTGCAACTAAAGGAATTACACCCAAAGATTTAAAAGAAATATAATTCAGAGCTAGGGAGAAACTTATTATTTATGAAATTGAACTTAATATAAAGATACCATATATATAAAAGTAAGGTTTCATCATTATTATATTGTATTGTATTGTATTGTATTGTGCAATTATACTTTATCTGGATGGATTCATTCGGAACAGGAGTAGCAAAATTGGGAGCTTCAAAGAACTTCTAATCCTATGTCATTCAGTCACAATGGCAAACGCATTTTCAATGAAGGAGTTTATGACGTCTGGTCAATTCGGGAGCTACGGTTGATATGATTGCTGAGGTTTATGTAATCTATAGTGTCTTGAAGTCACAAGTGTTTCCCGGCCTGTTGTGTTGGTGAGACTACAGGAGGATGGGCTTAAGTAAATTTTTTTCTTGTGTTTTACAAATCGGGATTTATTTCTCCCTTTGATCTCACAGTTTTATGGAATTAAAATGTGCGAAATATTTCATATATTTGACTTTTTTATTTTCTTAATTATTCCTTTCACTCACACTTTGGCAAATAAATAAGTTCTCTGCGAATCAAAAGATAACAGAAATCCACAAATCCATGGAAAAAACCACATGCCAAAATTCTTCATCCAGATGAAAGAGTTTTTGAGTTCTCATGTTTAAGATTAATATTATTATTCTAAAAATGTGTTTTAGAGGTTAGGATGATCAAAAATGCGAAGATTTGTCGTAATCTCAAGTTTTAGCATTTTGACAATTATATTTTTTTCTCTTTATACACTTCGAAGGAGAAAATAAATACCTACTATGTAATAAATTTTTTCAGGCATTGCTTGAATTCGTTTCATTAATGTTCTGCTGTTGCATGTGCAGACGGGCAATAGTTTAAAAATTCCTTTTATGTGTTCTTCGACATCAAGAAGAAAGTGAAAGACATTATTTACTTCAAAAAATGAGTGAAAGATTTAAATTTACTTTTAAAATACTACTAACCTGAAGAAAAATGTCATACTTTGTTTTATGTTATGAATTTGATAACATTGTTAAAAAACTAGAATAAAATGAAATATTATTACTTACGTTATTTAAAACCATTTGAAAGTAAAACTAAAAACTAATTGAATTCATGAACCAGAGAAATTTGTTTTAAATAATGTTTTGAGACATTACATGAATTATAAAAATATTCATAGTATACATAGGATTTAATTGCTGGGCGATTCTATTTTCTGCATTCATATTTTTAAAAAACTGGTTTCTGCAAGAAAAGTTTTTATATTAGTTGAAGTTTAGTTACTCCAGCTTCAAATTCAAGTTCAGCTGACAGAGTATATATTTATATATATAAAGAAGCCACTGAGTCCAAGTTAGATAAAATATTTAATTGAAAATTTCACCGATCATCAATCTCTGCAGACCACATGGTCGCTATAAGTGGCTATTATTTAAATAAAATTGAAAATAAAAATAAGATAAATTAGATTGTACTTTTATAAGCCTGATAGACGAACCACTACTAAATAAAAATTAAGTTTTCTCCTTTTCTAAGTTAATACGGCTAATAATACTCCATGATAACTTATGAGCCATACAGTTTGTTTTTCCATAAAAATAATTTACATTAATCTAAAAAAGGGATTTATGAAAACAAAAACAAAGAAAAAGGGAAGTGAGAGAAATATGTGACCGAAATGAGAGTATGAAAATCCCCCACCTTCCCCGGATCCATGAATAAGTTGCTAATTTATCGTCCTATAGTTGTGTTGTGTTCATCCTTTACATAAAATTTTTTGTCCGGTATAGAAATATTTAACCCGCTGAAAGATTTTCATCAAATCTGATGCATATTTGCAATTATGGAGTAAAAATCATAGATTAAAAGCCTTCTATATGTTTTATAAAATTTATGTGTTATCAGTTACATTATTTGTTACAGCTCTGGAGTTTTTAAAAATGTCTAATGTTGAAAGAAGGACTGAATGTTTTTCCTATATTCAGTATATTGCACAATCTTTGACATTTTAAATAAAAGTTCACAAGGTATAGAGTCATTATTTATAGTTGAGCTATTGTTTAAGAATAATCGTGTGGTTGGAAACTAACTCCAAATTACGCACTTTTCTCAAAAAAGTTAAAGAAAAAGGTTTTCATCTTTCATTCATCAACTCAAATTATTGTTTTGCGTGTAGCTAGCTGTGCAATTGAAACAATTTATTATAATTCTGCTTAGAAAATTTTACAATTTTAAGGGAAGTATGTAGAGATGAAACCACAATCTATTCTATTGTTTCCATTTTATACTAATAAAATTCAGGAAATGTTTTATGAACTTTCTCAACTCATGGTAAATTCATGAAATCACGAACTCCTCAAATTTTAATAATTCTATTCTAAATAAACTGTCTGCATGCACGCATGAATATAGATCACTTTCCAAAAAATGGATTACTTCTGGTCTTTTTCAAATCGATACGATGTGAAATCAGCATATATAATTGTCTCCCACTGTGTAAAATGTTGGAAAAGGTTTTAAAATATCTCAGTTTCTTTTATCTGCATCTATATCGGATGTACTTTTCAGAACTTCTCTTTCGGAGTTAAAAAATGCAGTCAGGTTTTTTTTTCTTTTTTTTCTTTTATGTTTGAATTCACTAATTTATTGGTATCTGAATAAAGCTAAACATGAATAAATATAATTAATCAATGAACTCATATCGGCATTTTTAGTATAGATTATATCATTTTTTATTGACCGAAATGAAGGTCGTTGGTAATTTTTATTCCATATTTTTTAATTTTGCATCAGGCATTGAATTTATTTTTTTGTCAATGGATCACGATTTTAGAGATTAACCTTGATTAGAATGTCAGTGAATAAAACGGATAATAAAGATCTTATTACAAAATTTCTAACGGGATTGAATATTTTCATCTAAAGTATACTGCAATTATTTCTTAAACACTAACCCAATGTGCGTTATATTTTATAAAATTTCCATTAATTTATCTTTGACAATCAGATCTGAGATTTTGTAAACACGATAGCAGCTTATCTGGTACTTTTAGTACTAAAAATAAACGGTAAAAAAGTAGATAGTTTTTTTTAATTATAAATCTGCTTTCCTTAATAGTTAATCTACAATATCGAAAAGAAAATACGTATGTCTGTGTCTCCCATGCATAATGAATAGCTGGTGCTTTTTATTAAAACGTCCTTAGTCAATCTACAATATCAAATAGAATATATCTATCTATATATACATATGTTTGTTTATATCTGCCATAAGAACTTCTATACGGCGAGCCGCAGCAACATGAAATTTACGCGTGTCATTCTGGGATCCATTTGTAGATCAACTGTGCTACACTGAAAAGCCCAAATTTTATTCCTACACTGATCTACAAAGAGCCAGAAAAACTTGTACACCCACCAGTATCAAATATATACCTCACGAATACGAGAAAAATCACATGACGTGGCATAGATTCAACGCCTGAAAGTATCCTGAACACAATTTAGACCATGAATTCCTCAGGACAGTCCACAAATCTACAGGAATGCCAGGTGATTGAGATCCTGTCTGAACAATATTTTGTAAAGCATAACAGATATTTTCCTTGGGATTTAGCTGGCCTCTAAAAGATATATTTGGGGATTTAGATGATTACGCTGTATCCATTCTATAACATATAGATGCAGTGCCAGAATAATCGCCTCTTCATATGATGGTCCATGGATTCATAACCGACACAGATCCATCTCTTCTCCCCTGATATCCATTTAGATCATCCATATCCATATGGATTCCCTCCCCCCGTTTAATAGAATTGAAACCAAATTCATCAGACATAGCAACCATAGTTTCCAATCATCAAAAGAATAACATACCAAAAGCGGTGTTGTAGGGTTTAGGTGAGACATAAAGATTTGTGTTTTGCAGCTTAGCAGTGATGCATAAGAGGATGTGATGATATCTTAATAAGCCAGTAGCAGCAACTAGAAACCAGCGATCGCTTTTGTCGAATGGTTAAGTTACGCGACTTCAAACTCAAACATCACAGGTTTGATCCTTGGCGGAATTTAACCTCCATGTTGGCACACTTCCAGCCAAAACCATCTCCAAAAAAGACTTTCGATGATTATGTGAAGATGGAATTTAATTTCTTCTTCTATTTTTTACGAATTTTGAAGCTGTCATAATGGTTATTATAAGGTCATACAAAGTTGCTGAAGCCCATTTTTATCAAAATGAAAAAACTAAAGAGGAAAATGAAAGAGAATTGTAAGGGCTTAAGAACATTTCAAGTGCAGAAGTATCAGCAAGAAGAAAATTGAGCTGACGATGAAAACCTTTATTTGAAAGAACTTTTATTCTTACTGTAACAATGATAGGGAGGTAAAAATAGAGACTTGTATAAGATAATCAATTTTACCCCCCCCCCCCCTCAATAATGTTTTAGCTGTTAGACGTAGGTTCAATTCTTTTAATAGAGTGACCGAAAAATCTTTGCTATTATTAAATTTAAAGATCCATAAATATTACAACATAAAGATTTATTTATTTTGAACAACCTCCGGCATATTATCTACTTGCAATTATAAAATATTTTTCAGATGAAAAATTATTTTTTAAAATCCTGGGAAAATGATAAGAGTTCTATACAGTATATAATTCAAATTGATTATACATAAATGTCTGACTATAGGGCATTAAAAACATTTTTTTGTCTTTCTGACAAGATAGCTCATTATTCCTCCTTTTTTAGTTGCCTGATATAAAGAGGAACATTTATTATTATTTCTATCTCATATCGCATAGAACTTGATTTCAGGACGTGTATTTCGCAAAATGCAGGATTGATGTTCTCTAATCTAACATATGGTATTCATATAAATATTTATTGCTCGTCGTAGAACTGTCGTATTTCCATCAGTAAGCACTGTCTTTTGTGCGTGCATTTGTACAGCGTTTATAAGGAGAAACCATGAGAAAAATAGCCCATTATGTTGCGCATAATCTTCGGATGAAGTACGTGAAGTTCAGCTTTTATTTTCATTTCCATTTACTACAATGTCAGAAATATTCGAGACGTGGAAATATTCTGTCTTGTCAGGCCTCTGATTTATTCATTGAATTATTTTGTTCAGTTTGGCTGCATACATGTCGCAGTAAAGAGAATTTATTTACCCTAGCGACCATGCCGCGCCTTATTTGTTTTTCGTGGATTTGTCATGTATCCTAACGAACTTTTGTGTAAAATTATTTTTTTTATACATGTTGAAAATAGTTAGAAAATGAAGCAATTACCACAAATTGTGATATTTTTGTTGGTGCTGTTTGCTGTTATTCATAAAAGTATGTTATTATTTTCTATTTTGAAATATAAAACGCAAAAATGTGTTCAGAGTTTAATCATGATTTTCGTTAGTTTTGTTTTTTAAATATTTCGAATTGATTAATTTTTTTTTGATATTCATCGAGTAATATTTAATTTCAAAATCGGAACTATTTTCAGTTAAAGATTTAATTTCTGTTGATTTTAGTTAAATTTTTTTTAATTATTTGTGTTTTAATTCCTATGAATTTCACTTTCTAATTAGCATGTATGCATATAGGTTTGTAAAAATTAATAATTGTTTGAATCTTGAAGACTTTTTAATACTGTAATATTATTGAGCTATTGAACTATAAAATGATAAAAATTTTCTCTTCAAAACGACTAAACGATTAAGAAAATCATTTGAATAAGAAATATGATTAATTTTTGAATTCTTTGAAATTCAAAAGAAATATTAACTGAAAGAATTTAAAGTTAAAGTAATTAACTTAAGAAGTATTATTTGAAACTTCGAATTTGTGTTTAAATAAGTTAATGTATTTATGCTTTGCCATTTTTCTCTCACAAAATATAGATTTGAAGTTATTAGCATATATAATCTAAAAGGGGAGAATCCCTATTTAATGGAATGTAAAGCAAATAACAGTTGTTTAATTGATTGTTTTTGAGATCTTCTTTATGTTGACTGAATTGGTGATATTCATCTCAAAAGTTGAATTGGGTATATTCAACTTTGATATTGTGTTGCTTAGCAGTGGAAGAAAAGTGTATCATATCCATACATTACTGGCAATCTATTGGTTATCAAAATAATCTTCAACATGTATTAAAGTATAATCTCTGGAGGGAAGAAGCATCAATTATGTTCCATATTTATAAAAACCTTAGTCAAAGAAAAAAGCAATTTCTCATTTTTTCCTCCATCCATACCTTTAAAAGATGCAATAAGGAATCTATTTTAAAATGCATATTGTAAGATGTAACTGTTTTTAATAAATATTAAAGGGGAAAAATTCTAATTATGAATCTTTAATAAAAAGTATATATTATAAGTTTTTTCTACAACAAAAGTTTGGAAATGTACGATTACTTATGATTTTGCACAAGAAATATACAGAAGAAAAAAAAATCTAATTGTGCATGTTTTAAAAGTTGAATCTAATGTAATAAAATCATTTATAATGCAATAGAAGTTACTACTTTCTTTTTTATGCTTTGTAGAAGAGTTATTCATCAAATGAAAGATTTTGAAGTTTGTTTAAATTTGAAAAAGTTCCTATTATCTATCTTACAAAATGAGTAGATATATTTATGTATATAAATTTAAATGTTATATTCTTGAATATATTTTTCTAAAGAAATATTATAAATATCTGAAGCGGTATTTGCTTAAATATTTGAAATCTGATATGAAAATATAGTTAATTTGTTGAAAAATATGTACAAATTTACCATTTGTGGATTATATACATTGTTTTTGCATTTCATTATTTTAATTATTACATTTAATTTTATTTAATTACATTAAGCTTTAACAATTATATCTAATACTTATAGCATTAAGTAGTACCAAAACTAGAACTATAAAAACATGGATATATTTCAGGGACATTCTAATATGCATATTCTTTTATAAAGATGTGCCAAAGAAGAATTAACTTTGTTTGCATAGTCGCATTTGCATCTATAAGTTCTTAATTGATGAGTTTACTTACCATATTTAATTTTTTACTGATATTATTTGCTAATTAAATTGACATTTTTCTTTATCTTGATGCTAAAACATAAATTTTGCAACTTATTAGGGTAATTATAATCATTATAATATAGATCAATTTATATTATAATACATATCAATATTCTGATGATTAGGTGTGTGCCCAAAGTGACGTTACACCAGTGAAAAGATTACAATTACAATTTAAAAAATAGAATTCAAATAGCTATCAAGACTCCCTATTCAAACATAACTTCCCCATGCACATGTACAAGATGCAAAAGAAGTTAAAGGCAGTGCCAAAAAAACATCGAAGTAAAATAAAAGCATAGAGAGAAATAAAATAAAAGCATAGAGGGAAAGACAAAAAAATAATGCGAAAAATAAAAATAAATAAAAAATTGAATAAAAAATAAATAACATATAAATAAATATCAATATATAATTAAAAAGATAGTCCATTATCCAGAACAAAATGCTACAGATACAGAGTTCTTTTCGTAATTTTTCATACAGAATATTGTCCACTTTTAACAATGCTTGAATTTCTCTGTGCAAACTTCAAAGAAAGGCAAATAATAAAGCCCATTTAAAGTCTGAAACTGGTGAAAACCATTTACACTAGAAAAATTGATTTATCACAAAGTATAACCGAGAAAGAGAACTTTTCCTTTAGCCAAAAAAGAAAAAAATTTGAAGTGCAAAGGTTAGTCCAGATAGTGGATAATAGGACAAATTATTATTCTGTTTGGAAAATTCTGCTTTCGTTGTGATACAGGAAATCCAAAATATTTTGGGCTTCTAAAGACAGTTTATTATTGGACGAAATTTGAGAGATATGTTGTTGAGGTTTAATAAAATTTCTGAGATGATGAAGAATAGGGTAATGGAAAATGTAGTGGGGAATGTTGTCATAATCATTACTACATCTACAACTACAGTTCCTTAAATTGAATCTTTTAAGGTAATGTGGGGAAAGTCCATGGTTTGTGGTTAACTGGGCTAAATATTTATTGTCAATACATCTATTTCTTTTCACTTGAGTAAATATATTGAAAGTAAAGTGGCCAGTTTCATTATTTTCCCATCTTGATTGCTATTCATTGATGAGAATTTTACAAAGACGATTTGTGATTGATCTGTCGGATTCTCCAAGGTCATAGTCTGTTGTAGGTTTTATCGAAGCAGCTTTAGCACCCAGATCAGCTAGTTCATTGCCTTTGATATTAATGTGGGCTTTAACCCAATGTAATGATATATTACCATCTACCAGACTTTTAACATCTTCTATTAAATTATTCTTTGGATTAAATTTTTAATTACTAATCAATATATAATATAATATTATAATATAGGTAATTTTAATCATTTTGGATGTATCAGTATCGTGATATATCCTAAAATAAGTACTTTTGTTAAATGTGTGCATTCACAAGTTACCATATACCATTTTGTAATAGGAGACGGGAGATGAGTGAAAAGAGAGTGATGAGATTTAAAGTGATTGGTAATAAAAAAGTATGTCTGTTTTAACAGGCTTCCTAGTTTGCTTTAATTTTTTGTATATTGCATGATTGGTACTATATTTACATTGCATTTAATATGTTCATTCATTCATTAATAGTAATTTATTTTGTTTCTTAATATAGCATCAGCCATTTATTGCTATCAATGTAATTCAAATGAAGAAATATATTGCTCAGAAGTTTTTAACAGAGAAGGTTTGACTTTAGTACCCACTGTATGTGATGGAATTCACGAAGAAAAATATTGCATAAAAGCGACTGGCATGTACGAAGGTAAACATTATTTATTTATTCACAACTAAAGATTAAAATCTCCCATGTTAAAATTAATTTTTTTAAAGTAGTTTATTTTATTTAGCTCTTCTGAAAATTATTTCTAAAAATAATGATAGTGAAAGCCTAAAAATCATAATCTTTATCTTCGTTCAAAAAGAGTTACCAGAAAATTATAGCAAACATACTTTTGTCTGTTATTCAATATTCAAAAATATTTGAAACAGATAGGGTAAAAGTTAAAAAAAAAAATGGAACAAAGAACAATTTACCAGAAGGAAAACAAACCTAATAGCTTAGTTACCTGCAATTCATTGTTTCAACAGTAAAATATAGCAAAACTTCTCTGATGTCTAAAAAGTAAAAAATGTTTTTTTACACAACCCAGATAAGAAAAACAATGGCTGTCAGCCTACTATATTCTTCAATACCAACTAGGCTTAAACTATAAAAGTACTGTGGTTTGTTTGATGGAATTCTCGAAATACAGAAAGTCTTGCTAGGTAATTTATAACTAGATTAATTGCAATTGAAGAATTTTAATGCCAACTTTGAAATTGAATAAGCCAGATTTTGTCTGAAAAGTATCTGATTGAATATGTTTCTGAAAGGGCTGAATGTTTCTTTTATTTAACCCCTTCTAAGTCCATGGGAAGTATACATCCCACCAAATTCATCAATCTGTATGAAGTTATGTATATTGGTGTAACTCTTAAAAACATTTTCAATGAGACAGAAACTTAGATTTTTCAGTTCCTTATCTCACACAAAATGTCTTGATTTGTCTCATAATTATTAGCTTGTTAAATTTATCTAACAAGCTGAATGAACACTTTTCCTAAACCAACTTGATTTTAAGAACATTTTATATACCATGACTAGAAAATTGCCTTTTAAAAGATTAATTTATTAAAAAAAATTGTGTGTAATACATTTGATTTTCTTTCTGTATTCTGTTATTTTATTATCTTTTTTTATTGTTGTTCCAACATTTCAAATAACCTTGATCATAATTTTCACCTTTATAATTTTTATTTACTTGTTTCAAACTTTGCATATTTCAAAGTCTAAGCAAACAGATCTGAGTTAATAAGGGCTATAAAAAAGATGAAGAAGAAATGTTGTTTCATTTAAAAAATATATTATTAAAAAAAAGGAATAAAGACTAGAGTAATGGTTCATTTAATACTTTCTTGCTGATATTTTTCATCTCTTCTCATTTATATTGACTGGAATTTCTACCATTATAGCTTCATTGCATTGCTTATTTTTAATGATCTTACTCTTCATAACTGGAAATTTGTCATCCGTTGGTAGTATGAAACAATACTAATAGTTGGGTTTCAACTCTGTGTATATTATTATTATTATCATTACTATGCATGCCATAATCAAATTCTGCACGTGCTGTGTTTTCACAAGCTTGTTTTAATTTTAGGAACAGTTGGAACTCGTAGATTTTGCTCTTCCAGGCACCATGGAAATTATTGTGAATATGTTAGACGACCAGGAGATGAAAGAGAATATAGATCCTGTGTCTACACATGTTCAACTGATGGCTGCAATACTGCTGGTAGTGTTTCGGAATCAAAGACTTTGTTTTTTCTTTCATTGTGCTCTATTTTGTTATGGTGTTTGGTGAAATGGTGAATTATTAATGTTTCCATTGTTAAGATCTCTTAAAATCCGTCCACAAGTGTGATTGTATGCAATTCTGTATACACATGAGGAAATGCAAATTTTAAAAGTTTTGCAAATTGGACTATTTTATGTGACCTGTGTTTTGAAAATCTAATAATAATAATAATAAAACTGAAAACAATGGGAATAAATTTGAGGATTTTCTATATATACATTTATAGCAATTTCTTTTTTCTTTTATAAGATTTTTCTTTACATTTTTCTATTCCATAATAATTAAAGATTTTTTAATTAAGTAATTTTGATTTTAAAAAATTCATATAGTGTATACAACATATGTAAAATTATAACTTTTCTATGTATGTATAATTTTTGTGAATAATGCATTTAACTCCCAAGTGCCTGTAACAAGGGTGTTTCGCTTTTATATATCTTACAAAATGTGATAACAATTTTTAATAGATTACACCTGTT
The DNA here is from genome assembly GCA_026543055.1 of Argiope trifasciata. Classification (NCBI taxonomy): domain Eukaryota; kingdom Metazoa; phylum Arthropoda; class Arachnida; order Araneae; family Araneidae; genus Argiope; species Argiope trifasciata. The sequence goes on from JAPMOQ010059638.1 coordinate 498,696, forward strand.
GTTTCTAAATTTTGTTTGATTCTCAAAATCCTGAATTTTTTAAAGGTATATCCTCTTTACTCATATATGATTCCTTTTTGTATGAAAAATATGAATGAACTTAGAAAAAAAAATTCAGCTCAACTTTCATCATAAAGTTTTTACTTTGGACAATTTTTCTCAATTTGAAAATTTAATTAAAATGTAGCAAACTTTATGTAATCTCATTTGTTTTAAACAATAATGTCCATTTGTGTGTGATGTCAAATGATGATCTTGAAAATCTCTTTGTAGCTAATTTCTACTGAATTTACTTGATGTCGTGACCTATGAAATGGAATTAAACACCTAAAGAAAATTATATAATATCTTATATTACTCTGAAAAAATGACTCCTCCTCTAGTGTACATTTTCAGAATTATTGAATTATGTTCTGAAAATTTCTACAGTATATTTGTGATAATATATTTTGAGATAAAGTAGGCAATCAAATCTATACTTAAGAAAGTGTCATTTCTCTTTCTTCTCAAGAAAGAAATGTTTCAGAATTTAAATTTGTAAATTAAGTTATTAAAAAGGGAAGAAAGTTGTAGTTGAAACTTACATATTCACTTCATTGCATTTATTACTTATTATAAACTAAAAAAAGTAATTTAATATAATAAAGTACATTTAAAAAATATAAACTTTCTTTTAAAGATAGCAACATATTATCTAAAGCATTTTCTTGATATTCTAGTCTCTTTTAATATTATCTTCTACTTTCTAACCATTTATGTTTTATCTTGTGAAGATTTTCTAATAACCTTATCATTATTATCTTCATCATAAGTAGATAAGTCAGTACTTATCTTCAGTTGTGAAAATATATTTATAGTTTAATTAATATGGCTGGCAGTCATACAAATTTTTATCTCTATTAATAATAATAATGAAAGTGTGATAGCATTTTGTTGCCAAACTTAGCACTATATGCTTTGGAAAGTGGAAATATATACCTAAAAATAACTATAAAAAAATTTTAAATCAAAGTTTTTATTTAACCTCATCAAATTAATTAGTTTTACTAGTCATTAAATGCAGCTAATAAAGTCATATTTTTACCTAGTCACTAATAAATATATATAATATAATATAAAGTCATTAACATATCGATGAAGCAAAACTGTGTTGAAAGGTTTAACTATAAATTGATCAGCTTATTGAAACAGCAAGTTCATAATGTTTTCAGTCTTGGATCATTAAGTGTTTAAGTCCACCACTGTTTATTCTTAATTATTTTTCATAAGAGGATTTAGTCATGCTCTATAGGATATTCAACAATCACAAAGCCTTCATCAGCATGGAGAAAATTAGGAAACTGCATATGCTCTCTAATAGAGAAATATTATCCATAGCTCAGATTATATGGAAAATTTCTTTGAATACAAAACTTAAATTGCTTTTAAGAAACTTTAAGATCAATAATTGTATTCAAAACTTTAATATAATATTTATTAATTGATTTATATCACAAATATATTAACATGTCAAATTTATTTTATTCAGTTTTTATCATTCCATTCATAATCATTACATGTTTGTATGTTGATATAATTCATTGTGGTTTTTCTTATATTAGGAATTTTATATAGTATGGTTATTTTTTAAGGGTTAATTGTTGATCATACAAATCTACTTTGTAAAAAAATGTTATTTACATTTTGTTATGTGATTATGTTATTTGTATAATGTTATATACACACATTTATATTTATAATACTACACATAAATCTGAAGAAAATTAAGCTACTTTTAACTTTCTATAAGAGAGCAACATTTAAATGAGAGCTGTAGGTTTGTAGAAATTTCATTAAATTGGATATTTTGTTAAATTATATATTAATTATGATATATTTAAATCATAAATGATCATGCCAAGTTTGCTTTTTATTCACTTTCATTGATCATTCAACCTTTAATCATTATCTGTATTTGTATCTTGATAAGGTTTGCTTACTGTTGTGGTTTAAGGAATCTCATACATTACTGGTGATTTTTTTCAAGGGTTTACTGTTGGTTATACATATATATTACTGGAAAAATGTTGTTTATATTTTATTATAGAAAATATAGTACATTTATTTGTATAATGAAAATAAAATATTTTATTGAAGATATGCGTTTTGTATTTTCTAAATTATTTTTCATGTAATTTTTTAATATATAAAATGAATATTGAAATTCACATTCATGAATTTTGAAAAATTCTCATTTAATTTCTGCTGTGCAGCTGAAGATTTTATTTACAAATGAAAGTACTTTAGCAATTTATCTTTAAATCATATTAAAGTGTTATTAAGCAAGTTAAAGTGACAAACATTTCTCTCCATATTTTGATTCATTTGCAAAAATCATTTACCTGCATTTATTAAATTATATTCAAACCATGAACATTTGTTTAGCCATTGTTAACTTGATCATTTACATAAATTACAACTGAAGCAAATAAACCTTATATTTATCATTTTATCTCTTGATTAAAAAGAATAGATTCTATGACAAAACTGTTTTAAAAAGTATTATTATTAATATTAAAATTGCTGTTACAATACACATATATATAAATACTAATGAGAATAATGATACTTCATTCCACAAAGAAATTCAAAACAAAACTGAAGTGTTCATAACAACAAATATTTTCTGAAACCAACAACACATCAGTAACTGCAAATTTCTGATTAAATGTATGGAATTGGAATAAAACTAGCGAAATGTGGTCATGCGAAACGAGTCACTGTGGCTGTTATACATTTTACATTTCATCTTGATGGACAGGGCTACTTTTAATCAAACATTATTCACTTATTCTTCAGGAAAATGAAAGAAATAACTAAACTTTTAAAGGTGAAAAATTAATTAAATATTTAATCAATTAGAAATTTTGCCAATTTCTGTAGTAACTTAAGAATGTTTCCTTGCATTAATTTTGGAACAAATAACATTTAAATGCTTTCTTAAAGGCCATAATTTTACCATTTTATTTTAATTTCATTTTTGCACACTATTTCTTTTAATTGTTATAATTTTTTTAACTCTTTTGAAATAAAGCTACAGGATTGTTATAATTAAACTTTCCCTATAAACAGCGTCCTACATAGCAGACAGGTGAACGGATTGCAACGAAATTCGATATTTAGACTATAGATGCACTCGCAGAATTTCGAGCAAATAATTTTTTTAGCCCCAAAATGTCCGTCAGAGGGCGCTTCCGAGGAAAATAAATTTGATACAATAAACGACGGAATACAGAAACAATATTAACATTTATTGACCAGTTTTGGGCAGCTTTATTATCTAACTACATAAAATAAAAGTAAGGAAAAAATAACATGCTATTTCAGGGGGAAAAAGCAATTCAGTTTGCCGAAACAAGAATAGATTAGAACTTAATTGGACAAGAGTAGCGTATGTTAATAGTATCTAGGATGATCCAAGGAATACTCTCATTCATTTGCAGAATTTCAAGTCGATGGACAATTTGTTCAATTGCAGATTGCAACTGATCTGGTTATGCTAAGGACATGAAGCGTTAGAAAATTTTCTGCTTTTCACAATTTTCCCCTTTATTACTCACAGTTCTTCTTCAGGACTGTTAACATTATTTCTGTATTTCGTTTTGTCCATTTATTGGGTTAAATTTAATGTTTTTCGAAAAAAGTGACATCTGGTGGACATTTTGGAACTAAATGGTTTTTCCCTCGAAATTCCGTGAGTACGTCTCGTGTAGAGTCTATATACCAAATTTCGTTGCAATAAATTCACCCGTTTGCTTTGTAGAATGTTATTTATAGGTGAAGTTTAATTATAACCACCCTATACGTCTATTGTTTTTTTAATTGTTTTATTTTAATGCATATATCTTTTTGAAGATTTTATACTTAGTAAACATAATTCTTTTTCTGGAATGGAAGTAAGAAATCTAAAAGTCTTTGCGAGTAAATGAACTAGATGCACTTAAGTTGTAGCCGCTTGAGGCTGTGGTAAGTTACCCAAAATTTTGCTTTCCTTCCAAAAAAATTTCGTAGCAATTTGATCCCAATAAAATTTACACCGTCATTTTTGTGACCTTTTTTCTTTCTTTCATTTTTATTAATTTTTTCTTAGAAAATTTAAACAGATGACTTTGAAACTAAGAAATCTGCATGTAGACATTTTTTTGCTGCGGAACGCTAAAACTTTGAATTATTGTGTGGTGGTACGCTCATAAGCCAGATAAAAACTTTGAGATCGGAGTGCACATTTTTGTCTAACGGTTAAGTTACACGGCTAGGAACCCAATGGTCTTGATATCGAGTCTCAAAAAAGCACAAGTCGTTCAAGAAGTTTTACAAAAATTCTTTCTGCGCTTTTTGTGAATACTTACAAAAGGTGTCGATTATTAAGTAAGGAAGTTCCTGGAATAACTATTAAATTATTCCGCAGACTTTTATGAAATTTGTAAAGCAGAATAAGGAAATGGTGCAAATTTTATTTAGAGCAGAAAGAAATTAGTTTTAAAAATCACCACCAGATAGCAGGAGACGCCTTTTTACAGAACAAGTTCCATGCATTACCCAGCATTGCTATTTGAAAGCGAGAAAAAGTATAATTGTGGAAAGCAATGCTTTTAGTGGTATGTTGCACACATGACTAGCTAGACTGTCATTTAGACTGGAGTGTGACATAATGTGATTTCGATAGATCAAGTATTTAATATATTCTTGGTATAAAAATAGTAAGAATTCAATTTGGAGATCTGACGAACCAAACCATTAGAAAATGACAGCTGATGATATGATTATCAGTAAAAGGGTATTGTATGACTTATTTCATGCCATGAAACACTTCATAAAATGATTTTGTGCTAAATTAATATTTCATTTTTCTACACTGTGAACTTTGTGAAATTCTGCAAAATTGTTTTTCTGGCTACTCTTCGAATATTTCACATTTAATTACAGATACTCTATAAACAATCTTTCGAGGAAATCATGCATTTTTCTTATTTATTTGCTCAAAAAAACTGTTCTTTAATAAAGATCATAAAAATGTTTGATTTTCAGTATATCAATTCTAATCGTGACTCAATTTTCAAACAGCTGCATTCACTATGAGGTGAGGAAATGGGCTTAAAATTCTAATACATTTTATGTTGTTTGAGTCAGCAAATCAGTTGTTAAAAGAATTAAGTCAAAGATTTTTTATAATTTCCCTGCCGTTTTAATCATATTTAGTAAAATACTCTTGCCAACTATTGTTCTTTAAAAAAAAGTTTCACATTTTTGTTGCCATAAGTGCAATAACCCAAATAAAGAAAACATATTACAAAATGTACTTAAAAAGATTTTTAAAAAGTATATTAAAATCAAAGGAAAAAATGTACAGAAAAACTCTTTAAAAATAATTGGAAAATTGGGACAGAAAAGTGGCATTACAGGACAACTAATCTTTTGATTATTAAATCGGCATATCTCTCAATTTACAAGCAGCATTCAGCGTATAGCAAATTTATCTGTAACAGTTCTAATACAATCGAACTGCAAAATTCAAAATGACATATATCTAAAGAACTCAATTAACACAATTCATCAGCATTACAGGTGAAAAGTAGTAGCGCCATCTAATGAGTCATTTATAAAATAAAAGATAGTCCCTGCTGATTTAAATCTGCGTAGTTCATCCATCTTTTTATAAATATCTGGAAGTTCGAAACGCTGATAGCTAGTTTAAGTATCTTTCTCCGCAAATAATCAAGCCAATATCGAATTAAGAACTTATCAAGGCAATCACCAATAATCGAAATTATATCTACAAATAATAATTACAGATTGGTACTAATATAATGAACCCCGAGAATTAAGCTGCTGTTAGAATTCAAGCGTTATAATTATTAAGTTATTATTCATTCAATAAAAATATGCACAGTCTAATATCTTGACATACTTAACTAGTCAACCAATTGACAAGAAGAAAGGTGAGATTTTACTCCTTCTGCCGAACGTAATTGGTTATAAACTACACTCTGTCTTCTACATTATTTACCTTAAAAAAGGGTTTTTTTTCCCCCTTCAAAAGTCTTAGTGAGAAAATATTGTTTAAATATTACCAATTTCAATCATTATTTTTTATTCATGTCCATTTTTCAACAAAATAAAGTTATTTCAAGATTTTTAAAGATCTGCTTAATCTAGGATTTTTACTTCCACTTATACAAATTTTGTAAGAAGATAAATTATCTTAAACATCAAAAAAATTAGAATTTCACATTTGACCATAGATTTTGAATACCCCTCCCCCATTTTTTTGGAATGATGTTAGTCTACCTGTGAACATGATAACTAAAATATTCTTTGTGTTACACACAAGGAATTTGCTACATTCAGCGTCAATTTTGTAAATTTCTAACAAATTTTGAACGAAATTCATTTAGAGAAATTCTATCAGTTGAATTGTCGTATTAGATGTGAATACGATAACTATAAAAGGTGAAGAGATAAATAGATAAAAATTGGTACACATCTAAAATATCCTTAAAATATTTGTATCAGATTTGGAAGTAAATTCTTCACAAAATTGACTTCTATCGATCTATACATTAAAAAACATGCATTTAATGATGAAATAAAAAATCTAAAGACATGATATTATAGTTGATTAAGAATGACTTTAAATGCTTTTAATAGATTTTCAGACTCAAGACTTTCATTGTGAACTTTTTCAGTTTAATCGCGAATTAAGTTCTCATTTTTATACTTTTTTACATTGTGTATTCATTCTTCCTTATGTAGAAATGATGTTACATAACCGTAAATCCTATTAATTCGGCTCCCTGTTGATAATATCAGCATGACGTAAATAATGGTCGCTTCTCATATTTTATATTTTTTGCATTATTTTATGTAGTGTAATTTAATTTATATATCTCTTTATACAATACATAATATATTTTTTATGTATATTATGTTATATATCGCGTAATACTACACACTCTGCCAATCTCTGACAAATAAGCCAATTTACTTTTAATTCACAATGATTAGGAAATAGAGCCAATCAAAGATTTTCTTCAAATGTGAATTAAGACTATTAGATTGGCAAAACTAACAATCAACTAACCAGCTGTATTATTTTTCTTAAAATAATGGGAGATATATTTTATTAATCTATTGGGTGAACTCTTTAATAAAAAGTTAACAAATTTTCACTCAACAGAATTAATATCTTCGACGATATGTTCTTACATGATTATCCTTTCTCGGAAATGAATATCAGGCTTGTTTGATAAAGGATATTAGAGGCAATTATCATCCCTTCAGTTTTAGCAACTGGCACAGTTTTTACAACGTGAGACCACAAGTACAAATCGTTTTGCGGCCACTCCAATCTATAATGTCATAAACTTACTGTCCGTCTAATATTACAATGAGCATGGAATAAAACAGATGCTCTCCAAGGACTCGATGCATGTGGTGATACCTGTGTGGAAAACCGCAATTAGCCCTACTTCGTCATCTAATCAAGTCCGAGAGTCAAGAGCAGAAGCATTAACAGGAATTGGTATCCCTTGTTAATCAAAGTAATTTTGAAATCTTTAGGTAATTATAAAATCGAATTCAGATCTAGTTTCAATATATGGAAGTAAGTTGCCTTTCTAGTAGACTTTCTAGGGAAACTGACTCTCATTTAAAGTACTTATTCAAAAACATTCTATGCTATTGCTGGTCTCCAAATGATTTGGAGCAAAGGAATTTGAGAAGGGGCAAAATGCATTTCTGCTGAAAGACAATTGAATCCGAATTTTGCAGAATTCTCTCAGCGATTTTTTTTTTTTTTTTTTTTTTTGATACGGTTGCGAACGATTGTTTTGAATGGAAGAAAGCCTCAAGTAGCCTGAATTAACTCCCTGAACACTTCATTGCCGATATTCATGACTGATAATTCATTTTTAAATTGTCCTGTCTTCGCTTAGAGAATTGAAAATTGAACCTCCAACGTGTTCGAAAATGAATCCACAACTTTCATCCCACAATCCGTGATCATTAGCAATGTCTTATCTCATTAGACCGTTTGAAGAGTAGAAAGATATAGCAGAAGTTCGTAACGTATCTTAGATACTGAATTCCTATCAAGCATTTTCAAATTTAAAAAACCAAAAAATATTTAAATGGTGTAATGTTTCAAAAATCCCATAATGACTATAATCCCAAAACAGAATTATAATATAATATTCTTTGGATGATTATTTATTAAAAAATATTCAGCAACGTGCCGTATTACGATTTTCAATCACGAGACTTTAAACACTTTGTTATAAGCATCAATATTTTTGAATCTTTCATATGCAACATATTTTTAAAAAGTCTGTATTAATAAAGCAATCGATCCAACGTTGGCAATTATTTACAGATGGCGTCTGGTTCAAAGTTGATAAAATGGCTTAGTTCTGTCATCAAGTTCGTTGATAGCTTCAGTATCGAGCCAGATGCAGAGTTCCCAGAGCTTTCCGAATACTGCAAAAATACTACAGCAAATTTGTACAGGATAGATAAACCATTACACTGCAGCACACCGATTCCACGAACTGTTTATTGCTTGCATCCTGAAATGATGGATAACAAGCAGATGGATGTCACAGAAAATTCCACTTCTCTCGAAACACCTTACATTACGCAAGAAAATGCAGAATGCAGTAATATTCAAATTTCGCGAAATGAGTATTTTTCAGATTGTGGAATAATGGATCGCAACCAAACGGATGATGGAACACAAACCTTTGTGCCTAAATCCACCCCCATTATGCTGAAGGATGCAAAATGCTGTTGCACTCCGATTCCAGGAACTGCTTGTTGCTCTCATCCCGAAATTATGGACCACAAGCAAATGGATACCGCAGAAAACTCCGCTTCTCTCATTAACACTTACACTATGCAGGAAAATGCAAAATACAATACTATTGAATTTTCGCAAAATACCTACTGTTTGGATTCCGGAACAATGGTTCACAGCCAAATGGATAATGAAACACAAATCTTTGAGCCCAAATCAGCTACTATGCTGAGGAAAGCAGAATGCTCTAGCACTCTAATTCCAGGTGCTGCTTATTGCTCTCATCCCGAAATTATGAATCACAAGCAAATGGCTGTCATAGGAAACTCCACTTTCACAAAACAGGAAAATACACCATGCTATCAGGAAGGAAATTTTATTCCAAGTAAAGTAGATTAATTTGCAATTTTATGAACCTTTCAGTTTAATTGTAATGTTTTGTGTTAACGTGTATCGCAAACAAAACAGCAGTATGTCATAGCCAATAATTTGTACTGTTTTGTTACTGTTTATGTTCAGAGCCTAATTTAAGGTTAATGTTAGGGTAAAATTCTATTTTAGCCCACCTCTGGCGACTTTCTCAAAATCTCGTCAAATTGGAAGTATTTGAATTAAAAGGTTAAGAAAAAAGAATTCTTACCTTTCGCCAAAAAATTCTTATCATTCGCCAAAGGTGGGCTAAAATAAGATCGACCCAATGTTAGTAGTCTGTTGACACAATTTAGATTTTTTGGAGCGATTTTTTTGTCAAATGCAATCTTGATATGTTTTATTGCAATCCCAAAAGTCATTTATCACCAATTCACCATACCTTTTTGTCATCTGAGGTAACACACTTTTGACGAATTTTTGGAAGGTAGGTACGATGTTGTCATGCTTGGAAACTCTCTAACATTAATCGTACGTTTTATCACATGCAGGCCATATTTCGCTTTCACTTCTATCTGAGACCAGCCTAAGAACAGTGTTGGTTCATCTCAGTTAAATCAAATCTTTTGGGTTTCGATTTTTTAAATCAAATATGGTAATCTTGATAACTTTCATTGCAATCTAAAAGTCATTTGTTATAGTTTTATGAAGCCATCCAAGATAACGAACTTAAGGGAGTTTTTCGGTTGTCATGGTGCTAGACAGGAAATTAGAAACTTATCTTGAATTTTATCTTATCCCACATAAGAAAAGGGTTGAATTATGCTTTGGATCCCCTCCCACGCCAACTTTGCGATAAATCAGTAAACTGGACCTACTGAGCCCTACTACCCTATGAGCAGCAACGTTTTTGCGTAGTGTTTCTCGGAGCATTCAACTTCGGGAGACAAGAAAGGAAAACGCGCCAATTGCGGTTTTTGAAAAACGAACCTAGAAGGGTAACCAAAGCACATTTTCACCAAGAAAAGTATTCAGTTTTCTATGAATCGATGTACATTTTCACGATATGGCCTTTAGAATGGAACAAATTCGCATTTTTTAACTTTTTCCAAAGATTAATATGACTTTAAACCTGGCAGCTCTACTATTTTAATATCAAAACAGGATATGAAATCGAATTTAATAATACGATATCTCATATTGGATAAAAAAGTTTGTTTGATGTACCATTTTTTTAATTATTAGGTTTGCGTCCTACATGCAGACAAACAGACAGATTAAACGAAGGAACGTTACTTTTCCATTATACCAGCGCAAATCTCGCCAAGTAGACGGCTTTGGTGGCAGCACACAGTCGCTATTTTGGCTCGGGCGACATAATGGCCGCGACTTGCTTTAAATATGTGGCGGTAAAAGGTCACCAGCGACGATATTCCGTTTGGCGATGGCTGCATCATTATTGGTGACTTTATCTCCTGCGCCGGTATAATGGAAAAGTACCGAAGGAACTTCTGAACATCACTGAATTTTGTTTCCAAATTCTGTAGCATGGTAATAACTGTTCTACCTAAAAATTATTTTCTGTGATCAGCCTCTCTCATCTTTTAATCTTTTCTGATACGCATAATTGAATCTTTCAAAATTTTGTAAATATCAACAATCTCAATATTAAAATTCTATATCAAATTTCGACCAGTATCTGTGTTTTTAGACTATCGTGTTCTGGCATTTCCTTTAATGCAGAAATTTTAAGCGTCATTTGAATGAAATCTTCGATTTTTGTTTTAAAAACAAATATTTATTGTAACTTTTTTCCCCTTAAATTTTATACATCTGATCAAGGTAAAATCCTATTTTAGCCCACCTCTGGCAACTTTTTCAAAATCTCGCCAAATCGAAAGTATTTGAATTAAAAGGTTATAAAAAAAGAATTCTTACCTTTCGCCAAAAAATTCTTATTATTCGCCAAAGGTGGGCTAAAATAAGATCGACCCCTGATCAATTTAATCGACAGATAATTCAAATTCGAATAACATTTTGGTTGAAATCTAGCGTAGTGTGTCTTTTCACTCTCTAAGGATGCTAATAACACCTATCACCAATCAAGATGCTTGGTTAGACAAACAGTGCTGTAAAATAATTATTGTTAATTATCTTCATTTTTAACTTTAGCAACGAGGTCATGAAGCCTTCTAAATTAAATTTAATTTTACCTGTGTTTACGCACCAGTTTTCATTTCACAATTTTGAAGTTAAGAAAGTCCATCACACAAAAAATAAATAAAATCTCTAATTTGAATTTCAATTACTGCAGAATATTAGCTACTTAAAAATAAATGCAAACAAATCAGTGTTAAAAAAATGTCTGACAGTTTCGCTTTTTGTTAACCATTACTTTTAGCCACCCAAAATTGAAGACTTACGGAGAGTTTCTTTGGATTGTTGGCATGATTTTTTTTTCTTTTGGACTTGTGGGAAAACTGATACTAATCTTTGCAAAAATCTGGATAAATTATTCAAAACCTTAATCAGTTATTTAAATTTGAGTAAATTACCTATAAAAGTAACTGATTACTCAACTTTTTTAGAAACAAAAAATATTATTTACTGATCTTTTTCTATTAAATGAGATTTTATAAAACAGTTTAATTTCACTAAATATATTTTCTTGATAAAACATTTTTTAAATTAAAGGATTTGTATAAAGAAAAATTGGTTAATCATTGATATACAGTCATTTGACGTCCTGCGAGGTTGGCAATTTTTCGGTGGCGTTTTTGCTACCGTTACGCTATTGCTGCCGTTTGCGCCACATTTCGCTAAAATTTGGCGATAAACCATTTTTTGGTGAAAAAGATAGTATATCAAAACTGTTCCAAAAATTATTAAGAAATACGAAACACGCTTTATATAGGAAAATAAAAAATTTATGACATTTATCAGTTATAGAAAACTTGAGGAATCATATTTACAATCAAAGTTTAATTTCAAAATCAGGTAATGGTAGAAATAAATAAACGAGCAAAATTTAAAACTCTTCTCCTTTTTTCTGCGAGGTAATTAGATGTATAGTTATATAGACAAAAAATTTAGGTAAAATGCTTAGCATAAACAGCAGAACTCTATAATACTGTAAAATAGAATGAGTTATATATTAACTAAAATTCGAAGTTAAAAAATATTTTACTGAGTAAGTTACAGAAATTTTTAGCCACCATCAATGCCGGTGAATTAAATGGTCACTAAAGGTGTTTATAATCCATTAATTGAAGGATCTGACGTTTTTGGATTATATATTTTTTCCTGAGATTATTTACAAAAACAGTTGCATCATTTTCGCTGATTTTGTTAACACTGCTATAGTTTTTTTTTTTCATTTTTATGTTTGTTTTTTATTTATTTTTGTAAATTGATTTGAATTCCCGGGTCGATCTTATTTTATCCCACCTTTGGCGAAAGGTAAGAATTCTTTTTTCTTAACCTTTTAATTCAAATACTTTCAATTTGGCAAAATTTTGAAAAATTGACGAAATTTTGAAAAAGTCGCCAGAGGTGGGCTAAATAGGATTTTACCGAATTCCCAATTTTATGTGAATTTTACAAACATTTTCTGTGCGAAGGAAGGAAATGCGACCATCCGAAATTACATATTTTTTACACCTTACAATTCCAATAAATGTGACATGAAGAAGCGAACTGCAGATCGCTTCATATATCTTTGAAAAACATGATTGACTTTCCGCTATTTAATGTAATTGTTTACAAATGTTGTGGTGAATAAATAATCAAAATATTAATTATGACCTCGTATCTATGACATACGTGATAGCCTTCTTTGGATGATCTGTCAGGGAAATTAAAAGCAGTATATGTACAGTATAACAGTATATTCAGTACTCCACTATTTGAGAGTTCATCAAAACGTCAAAAGCTTGGCACACTTTGGCTGAAAAGGGCACTGTGTTAATAACATTAGCCAATAAACCGACAACAGGTGTCCGAAAAAATTCTGGTAGCGTTTGAGGACGCCCTTTTGTGTAGAAGCTGGATGGAAGTTATCCGAGAATGTCCCCCCCCCTTTTTTTAAACAAAAGATAACCCACAGTAACTTTTCAGATTTGTCAAACTCCCGTGATGATGATGATGTCGTGTCCGTGTTTAACACAAAAAGGAATGCAGTATCTTCTGAGGGTAAAGACCCTCAATATCAAAGGTCTGACTTCTAGCTCAAATTAAGGTGATACACCCACATTCGCTTTCACAATCCCTTTTCACAAGCGGAGCAGGAGGGAGTGTCATTCACTGACGTGCAATCAGACTCTCGTGGACAAGATAAGTCATCACTAAATTTTCTGTCATACCTGGAGCAGGAGTTTTAATGGCTTTCTCTTTAAATATCAACAACCCAGATTCAAATGATTTTCGAGAAATCAGTTAAAAAGTCTGGGACGAATGAATTCGTTATGCACTATGAGAATTTAATACCGAAACATGTACCAATGATAGATAATAGGCTGATATTAAAGTGATAGATTATAATTTAACAAAAAACAAAATTTCGCTTTTAGATAACTTTATTCGTTCTATAAATTTTTACTCTATAAAATCCTATAGATGTTTCTATAGATTACATGAGTGATAAAATGGTGTATATATATTTTTTCTTTTGATCTGCATGATAGTTCGAATTAATGACATCTCATACTGCTCATACATTAGAAGTTTTGAATGACTATTTCACGGAAGAATAAAAAATAAAAAATCCTATGAATTAATCCTATATCAAAACATTAAAAATAAATTCATCTCTCCTTTTAAAAAAATATATTAATAACTCATATTAATTAAAATATATTAATTAATATGAGAGCAATCTCCTCAAAACTAATGAGGCATTATTCTTTTACTTCCTCTCATTGTTTTTGTGACTTACGGCACATTACAAACCCACTGATGGTTATCTGTCAGTGATTTAAGCCGAGAGAGCGTCTCTTATTTTTTCAGTAGCGTTAGCTAGGGCCAAGAGTGTCACTTAGCTACTCACGGACTACATTCATGCCTTTCATTCACTCATCCACAGTACCCTCTACGGTATTACTCTCGACGTCAAGGACTTATTAATCAGCGACAGTTTGATTCGTGCGTCTGTCACAATACATACTATAAGTCATCGACCGACGGGGCGCGAATTCACAGTTTGAGGGATGTGATCCCAACGGCCTACCAACCTGGCTATCCCGGCCTTTCTTCCCTCAAAAAATTGTTGAGTTTGGGCAAAACCGTGAATGCCATGAGTGATCAGATATTTATTCAGAATCTTGCAAATAAGAGCTTTGGGTTTCTTAATATTGTTACGAAAATTGAACCAAGTGAAGGTTTGGTTCTGAAGTGAGTCAATGGCCTCAAAGTATGTGCTTTGGAGGAACTTATTGAAACCAAAAATTTTAAGTGCAAGATGATATATCAAATTTTATATGTTTGATTATGATTTGAATTTTTGTACAGACACGCATGTGAAAATACAATAATTTTTCTTTGTGTACTTGTCATAGCTGAAAATAATTTTTTTTAAATAAATTTAGTAATTTAGCAAAATTTAACTATCCACAAATCTGGAATCGACAGAATTTATTCATATTACATTTAATTTGCAAAATCTATAAATAGATTTTGCAAATAAATTATATTTATTTAAATTATAATTATAATTTTCGCAATATGACTATAAAATAATCAATAGTACAGTTGTGAATATTTCATTAATTGTCAAGCTTTCTTCCACACTCAAACTCGATCTACATCAAAAGAAATTTCCCTTTTCGACAAGTTTTTTTAATTCGACATTTTCGACTGGATTTCTTTTTCTAATTCAATCTATATTCAGTGAAATATGTTACAAAATATTTCTTTAACAATTTTTTTCAACAAGATGGTACAAGCTTTGTTTAAATGTTAGACAAAACCAGGAGGGAAAATCCTTAATTTCAAAACAATTAATTACTTTAATTATTAATTTTTTAATTATTAATTATTTTAATTATTAATTTTTAATTATTAATTTTTAATTATTTTAATTATTAATTTTAATTATTAATTTTTTTAATTTTTAATTATTTTAATTATTAATTTATTTATTAATTTTCAAACAATTAATTCACTTCTCAATCATTAATTTCAAAACAATGGCAACTATCAAAAACTATTCGCATCAAAAATTGTCCGTCATGATTCATCGATTTGAATTTTTTTCTGTAAATCAGTTCTTATTATTAGTTCACCCTCTCTCTATATATATTTTATTTATATATCTTGTACAAATTTTCAATTGTTGATAAAATACTTTTTATTCATTCACACAAGTTAAAATACATTTTTAAACTTGTAATGGTAATGGTAATTTTTAAACTTGTAATGTAATGGTAATTTTTAAACTTGTAATGTAATGTGGGTATGTAAACGGTTTTCTGACTTAAACTAGAAAACTCATTAAAAACTCTTAGTTATATTTTTGATACTATTTTGCTTTCTCTTTAATTTTTCGTTTTTAGTAAAAAAAATAAAAAGACGATTAGCTCATTTTCAGTTTTTTTTAAAAGCATTACAAAACAGCCAACAATAATAAGACAATACATCGCTGACAAATAAAAATGAATCTTATTTTTTGCGTGACCACCCACTGGAAAAGAAACTACGTGAGCCACCTCCATTTTTAAAACTCATTCAAACATAAACAGTCTCCTTTATTGAACCCTCATGTTTCCAAGTCATACTTCTCGCTAGGCTCAGAGTATAACTTCAGTGGATTTCTTTTTGAAACGCAAGTGACTCTTGACGTTAATACAGTTTTTCCTTTTCAAATGTTAATTCATTCATTACATTTAATCAATTTTAATACTTTAAATAGAATTTAAACATTTTGTAATTAAAATCAAAATAAACAGGCAGTAGCTCAATTGGAAACATGCAAGGTTTTCAGTATTTTTCACGTGAAGGTTAAGAATGCGAGTTCAATTCGTGCCAAAATCAGAAATTTTTCGACACTTAATAATTTTTTTGATAATTATTTAATAACAAGTAACTAAAATAAAAATTTCTTTGTTGATTTAAGTAGGAATTGAATTTTTTTTAAAAATTACATTACTTGTTTTAGTAGAAAGAGAGTTAAAGAAAAAAATGGACTTTTCAGTTCTCAACCCACTACACAACATCATGTTCACCTCTCTTAATCTGCATGATACATTTATACACAATCAAAATTTTTATTCATCCTACGACTTATTTATAATTAAATAATTAGTAGTGACATTTTTTAAAGAAAAGTAGTTAGTAGCTATTTTAAAATACAATACAATTTTATTATGTTTTCGTTTTATTTTTAAGGATAATAAAAACGTTAGGTTGCATTTTTTTTAAAGTAAAGACGATTCCAGTCCATGGCCATTCTAAGAATATCTTTGGTGAATGCATGCTTTCCTCCATGAATTTCAGTTCGTAGAAAGAGCACATCAAATTCGAGAAAAAACTTGATTTGTAACTTCGGTAATACTCTGATTGAGGAATGCATCATATCTCTACTAATAATAAAGATGAATGTGTTTGCTTGCTGCTGCAGAGTTTCATTACAAAATTGTACAGTAACATACGCAGGATATAACTGTACAGAATAATGAAAATAGACATTTACAATTTTTATATATCTTTGTTGAGAATTTCAACGCTCTTTTAGTCAAATAAAAGTGAAAAAGTTAATTAGTGTAAGTAGTGAATCAAAAGAAATTTTTTAATGAAGTTTGATAACGAAAAAACTCGAAGCGTTTTGTGATTTCTTAAAACCAAGTCCTATATCTTTAAAAAAGTTTTTACTTGATATTAATGTAAATCAACAGATAACATCAAATCTTCAATGGGATTTGTTACTTTTTGATTTCTGAAAGAACTTTTTTTTAGGTGAACAAACAATCATTTCTACTCTGTGGTAAGCTCTTGATTTCTCCAAGGATTATATTTTCAAAAAAATCTTAGACGCAATAATCCGTTATTTTGGAACACTGAAAACTAAGACAAATGATGTTACCTTTTGTTTACTGCTTCTGTGTCTAGCAGACACAATCTTGATACTTTCAAAGTTACAAAAGGGGTATGCATTGTACTTAGTTCAGACAATTTGATTTATTACAAAGTCAAATATGGTAACCAAAATCTACAAAAATAAACATCTGTCTGAATGTAATGTGTTCTGTGCAACACATTTTTATATTCAGGTTGTGAGTTCGAGTCCTGCCGGCCAAAAATTCTCCACGTGTGTGTGTGAGGGGGGGGAGCTAACGCGAGTATAAATCTGTCGTAGTCACAAAGTCCTACATGTTGAGAGTAATATCACTAGGAGTAGTGGTTCAGAGGTGCTCGTTCTCTGATTCAGATATAAATTACAATCCGTGGATGAGAGAATGATATACATAAATAAAGTCTGCTCCATAAAAAGACTGATGCGTGAGTAGTTAAATTCTACTCTTAGCCCTAGTTGGCTTATAAAGTGCCATGTCACAACATGTATCTTTATATGAAAGGTTTTGGTTTTTGTAAAGACTGCAGTTGCTTTTTCTATATGATGTTCAGTTAAATTTTATGATACTTTTTTACAGAAATATCTTCCCCTAGATTGTGGAGAATCGTTCAGGAGTGAAACAGATGATACATCAAGTTCGAGGACTCCGAGTTTCGAAGAACATTCAGAGATCTGGAACAATACACAAATTGGATGTCTTTTAAACAGCGATTTGTGCTCAAAAATGTCTGAACAAATTCCAGAATCATCCAAGAAGGATATTGCGCCATTTTTCCAAACTTTTTTGCGACGGATCACCCTGCAAGTAACAGAAGGAATGACTCTTTCGGAAGATACCGTCCACATTATTGGAGTGCTTTTAATGAAAGTGTTAGATACAATAGTAAGCCGCGCAGCCAGACTTTCTTCTTACCGGAAGAAGAAAACGTTAATGAAAGAAGACTTACGAATGGCTGTCGAATTAACGTTGCCGCCGAAGATGGCATTTATGGCAGATCGGAATGCAAGCTTAAAAATGCTAAGGAAAGGAGGTCAATAAATAGATAAGGCATTTAAAAGAGTTATCTCAAAATTTATTTGTGAATTATTTGCAGTGTCTTCTTTTTAAACAATGTCATTTAGCAATATTTATTTATTTGCTTGCATGTTATAAAGTTGCATATTGCATGTTATTCAATAAACCATGTTAAAATTAATAAACACTCAAATGGAAACATGCATTAAATAGACTTGTTAAATCAGCGAAAAGGGGTCTCCCTGAAGCTTTTTCATTTACTTTCTATTAAAAATATTGACTCTCCCCCCCAATCTTGCATAATTCTTAAATTTCAGCAAGAATGGTATTACTGATACTCAAATTTTTATTTTCGATTATCTACATTCGAACTTTTTTTTGCTTATGTGTATAAAATAATAAAAAAACTAAGTTGGTATTTTGGACTTTTATTTCTTGACCGATTAATGCAAAAATTTGATATAAAACTACAATTTTGTTCAAATATTATCACTTACCAAATTTTATTTATCTAAATCTTTGCATTTCTGTGTTATCGCTGTTCCATGCATATGAAGATGGACAGATGAATGTACAAACCCTTTGACGGATTTTTTTTGAAATTTGATGCGGAATAACAATTTAGATACAGAACTATATATCAAATTTTATTTCTCTAGTTCTTTTTGATTTTATTGTATTCATATGCACTTGGACAGAGAGGCAAACTGATTTTCTCTTAATCGATTTTGTTCAGAATTTGATATAAATCTGTAAATATCCCATGAACATTGCATATCAAATTTCAATCATCTGTATAGAAGAACATTTAATCGTCAATAGACAAATTCACATTACTTCAACCAGTGGAAGTGATCTCTTTGTAACTTGCTAATATATTATCCCATCCACCTGCTTCAATGAAACTGTTCATAAGATAAACAATTTCATATAAACTGCAGCTGCAAACAAAACATTTTATTTCATTAAACTGCAGCTGTTACAAAATCGCCGAATTCATTGATTTAAGTAATTGTGTTTATGAGCTATTGTGCATTCATGCGAAATTATAAAACGAAAAATAATCAAAACGCTGAAAAAATTTGTTTTCAAATTTGATAGATATGTGTATTTAAGAAATCAAACCTGAGTACCAAATTTTAATTATATACCTTTTTTCGCTATAGAGTTTATTTGTAATCGGCCAGCCCAACAGACAATGTCTGAATGGATTTCATTCAAAATTAAATTGAAATCTACAGGTTTAATCTCAAATCCATGTATCAAATCTCATCCTAACTTTAATCCATAAAGTCTCATTTTAACTGACAGCATCCTAACTTCAATTTACCCTTTCTGGCCACATGATTTTGATTTATAGTGTTCATAGACAGATGTAATGGCAATGTATTTTTCTGCCTGAGAATAATCCCTTTAAAATGAGAATAATCGTTGAGCTTTTGAGGCCAGTTTTCTTTTGGCAATTATTATACTTCTTGTGTAAGGGTGTAAAATATTAACTGTTTAAATGAAATTACAAGTTATAATTTGCAAAGAACCAGAAATCACTGATTGAGTTGAGAATGAAAACGTACTAGTCACCGCAATTCCCATTAAAGAACAATTAAAAAAACACTTCCAAAAATTGTTCCAGAATGTTTTTTTCTGAAACCTTTCTTCACAATAAGCCATATGTCTTTATTCAGACGATTATTTTCTTATGTATTTATCAAATCTTTCTGGCTTATTTTATTCCAACTAACTGATAAAGTATAGTAGTCAAGAAATAACACAACTACCAACATTGGACTACCATACTGATAATCCTATCAGTAGTTACGCATGTTTCTTATTCAGTGTGGTTTTCTGTTCACCACTTACTATCGATCTCTGGTTGTAAATACATTAAAAAGAGAATTGCACATGTGTATACAATCAGTGACCCATGCAGTCGCATTCTTTGAAGGAATTCCGTTCTTTTCAAAAAAAGCACAAACACAAATGCTCCCTTCTTTATTTGGATCAATGATATTGAAAACGACATTGTTAGTAATCTAAACCTTGCTACAAATAGAATATCTATGGAAAATCATTAGAAACCATAACTGCTGCTTCACGTCCTATAATTTTTCCTCAATAAAACAGGATAAATAATTTTTTTCTGACATACAGTAATAAATGTTGACAACACAATTTCTGAAGATTCAATCAATTTTAACAATTATTTACTAAGAAAAAAAAGGAAAATATTACGAAAATTCAAATATTATTTTAAGATAATCATATATTGCCTTGACAAAATATAGTTGTATTCTGTTTATTAACTTATGAAACATACTCGAAAAAAATTGGTATTATTATATTTTTAATTTTAAAGTAATTTTATAAAATAATTATTAGATTATAGTTTTATTCAACTTCGAATTTCTTGAAGAAAATCATTAAAATATCAATTTAATTAAAAATCTAATTGAATTATGTCCATTCTCAGTAAAAGTCTTTTTTTTAAAAAAGTAATTACATCCCAAATTTACAAATAGCTATAGCTTTAATGCATATTTAGAAAAAGAATGGAAGTTTATAAAATAGTTTTTGAATTATCTTCTTTATCGCGCAATTCAGAAATTACATGTTCGTCTATAAAATTTATCTTGTACTTTTTTTTAAAGCTATTTTCCCAAAATGTTGCCTTAAAGTGGCCAATATGGCAACCCTACACTAGGATAAAATGTATTCCAACGAACCAGGGGAATAGTAATTTACTACGGTTTTGTATAAAATGCGGAAACAGTTGGGCTGCTTGTTTGAAGAATTTACCTAATGGGTGGCCTGCGAGGGGAGGTACCACCTGCCTTGTTTATGAAAACTATAATAGATTTCACGTTGTCAAAAGATGGAGGACGGAGGGGGACCGGTACTTTAGAAAAGGATTTCAATGCAAGTGTCAACCTAGTATTTACGTGTCCAAAGTGGGCAATCATGATCGATGAACGTATAACATATGGATAAATTACATGATTTACTCTCCATTGAAGTGTCAACCAAGGATTTACGTGCCGAAAGTGGGCAATCATGATCGATGAACGTATAACATATGGATAAATTACATGATTTACTCTCCATCGAAGTGTCCACCAAGGATTTACGTGCCGAAAGTGGGTAATCATGATCGATGAACGTATAACATATGGATAAATTACATGACTTAGTTTTCGTTAAACTGACAGTAAGAATGCCGACAAGAACTGAAGAAATCGAAGTTAGTATCGAGGAACAAAATTATTTAATTAGATGTGTCTAATTTCGGTATGTGCATTCACTTAGCTATTGACAACTAAGAGTCCGGCAATCAGCGACGTTTAAAACTTTTATATTGCCTATAGAAATGTAATTTTTAAACTAGTAGTTTAAAAATTGCATTACAGGTTACCACTAGTTTCACCCAAGTAAAATCATGCTTAGGACAAAGAGAAAAAATTGGGACATGCATATATATTTCAAATGCTTGCCGTTATTCGAACAATTGTAGTTTTGAGTCAAATTTTGGTTTCGATCGGGTGGGAAAAACGCATTCGAAATAAAAATTCAATTTTTTAGGTTAATTTTAAAGGTTAATTCCATTTTCGGGTGTTAATTTATCCCAGAGATAATTTTAGAAAATAAAAACCGCTAATAGTTGTTTTTGTAACTTTTGTTCTTCAATAGTAAGCAGCTAATAATGCTCCCTAAGCTTTTTTTAGGGAGCATTAGAGAAATTTTCAAGGAGACTACTCCAGCTGGTTTGAATAAAGGATTTTACAATCCCTAATGTCTAAATGCTACTAATAAATGTCTACTCCAGCTGGTTTGAATAAAGGATTTTACAGTCCCATTTATATCTTTGCATCATATAACAAACATACATAACATATAATAAATTTCATCTGTCTCGATGAAAGTATTTTTGAATTATTGAGCTCACAGATAAACAGATGTACAGACAGACATGTATACTTATCAAAATGTGTACTCCGGATACACCCGTTTACCCATTTTCGCCGTTAGTAAATCCAAAATATTTCAGTTCAAAAATTGCGTAATTTTCGGTAATTAGGGAAAACTTACATGAATCTCGAAATTAAGTGATTGACAAATTTAAATAACGTCGATAGGTTAGAAGTAATTTTTCAAGAAAACCGCAGTTATCTCAGACGTATTAAGTTACATAAGTTACACTTATTGGTACCATGCTATATAATAAATTATATTTTCTATTCGAATGGATTTAAACTTTTTCGATACGGAAAAAACGAAAAACAAATACACACTCTTAAAGTAAAATCTTAGATAGTCTGTTCTTGATACTTGTATTAAAAATAACAAAACACGACCATTATTAATGAACGAAAACATATGTTTAAAATTCATATAAATGGGACTATTTCTTTGCAAACATGCAGAGCAATTCTATCAAACATGCAGAGCAGATGCTTGTTAAGAGGTAGTAGGCAGGTCTGACCTTTCTTCTGCCTTTCGACTTTGTTTCTTGGAATTTAATCCTTAGTTCCCGATAAAAGAAGACGTTTTGCTCCTTTTGTTAACAAACTAAAAGTGGATCTGCGCAGATAGACAAGAAGATTCACTTTTATTCCTCTAAGCTCAGAAAATACCACAATGTGCTGCCGCATAAGTCAATATTTCTTTAATTAAATATTGTATTATAAAACCGTGGCAGGAGTGTTATCAAATGTTAACGTTAAATATAGCGCCAGAATTCTGTTTTTATCAATATTTCGCCTGTTGGACGTCATCTTAGTCATATTAGGATAATTTTATCTATAGAACAAAAATCCTTTCATTTCACAAAAATTTTATCAACAGAACAAAAATCCTTTCGAGTTACTTGAATCTATAGTGAGTGATCACTATAGATTCAAATAATTCGCTAGTTTTGACAGAAAGAGGTGATAACGATTGTTGTTGTGAATTATATTGTTGTGCTAAATTGAAATTAACGAAGGATTATATAAAATTAACAAGTGGTAGTGAATAATTTTATCGATTGAAATTATGGATTTTTGACTTTAAGCAAAGAATTGAAAGGTAACTTTCGTTAATTTTTTTTCTTCATATTTAATAGAACACAAATCATTTAATTTTGTACTCTATTCGCATTTGCCTTTGATTCGCTTGAAATATTGCACAAATTCATTTTTAATTAAATCCCTTATGTATAATTTAATGCTTATGATTCTTCTCAGAAAATCTTTTTAAGAATCACATTATGATAGATGTGAAAGCTGTGTTATTTTAATAGTCTGACATCAACTCTGCTGATTGTTTGTATGAACCTTCTAATAGATTCAATTCCTATGACATCATAGGAATATTAAAAATTCGAATGTCTGAAAAATTATCATCTAAATTTTGTGGTAGTGTTATTTTGTTATTTTATTAAAGTCTTATAAAAGTCAGAAGAGAGATCACACACACACACAAAAAAAAAATTTCTCTTTTTTGTTAGAACAGATTTAATACTTCTTGGTGAATGTTTTACATATATAATGGTGTAAAAATCTATTTTATGAAATCCTATGTTCAAAAGTGATTGTCGAAAAACATCCAAAATTAATTTTTAACTAATTAATAATTTTTAAAAATCGCTCCGTGGTGTCCATTCCTATTTTTTCGTATGTATGCCAAATTTTTCAGTTTTAGATCTAAAAAGCCTCATATAGATTCAGATCATACACACACACATTTCCCTTTATTGTTAGTACAGATTTAATACCTCATTGTGAATGTTTTACATCAGTATAAAAATCAATATGAAGTTTTCAAAATTTTAGAGACTTTCATCGGCGGCTACGGTTTATGGATATTTCAAAAGTCGCAAATTTAGGGGTTTTATTTCTGTAGATTTAAAATTATAAAAACAATAACAACTGTGCACCTCTTTTCTGTGGAATACCAGATACAATTGTTTACCACCACTCTTTTCAACGCTTTATAAAAGTTCTTAAAATATATTTGAAGCTGAATAATAGCAGTTTGGGTTTTTTTAGAAAATAGTTTTAAATACTAGCATATGAGAGTTAATATGATAGAGCACAGAATTCTATTTTTTTATGCCGGAGAGACGATACTTACTTTTATTTGGCGCAGAAATAAGGCAGGAACAAAATGTTTTGATGATTGATTAATTAAGAATAATGGCATAAATTAGTAAATAAAAGAAACAGGAAACTTGTGTATGGTTATCTGTGGAGAAGACATATGATGAAAGGATCTTTTTGTGATAAGAATATTTTATAGATTCGAAAACAGTGTACATGCTGAAATAGTAATCTATACCATAATTTAATATGATAGTAATTTTTCTATATATCCTCGAAATACATCCTAACTTTTATATCTACTAACAATAAAGTATCAATTTTTCCTAGGCTCTCAAATTTGCTTTAAAAATTAATGGATAAAAATGAGCAACTTTTTAAAATTTTGATTGGAATTTTAGTTAATTAAAAATAAATTGGAGTTTTGTCGCTTTTCAGCAATTTTCAAAAAAATAATTTTAAAATTTGATAAATAATCTTTATAAGATACTAATTTAACTGTCCAATTTTTTCTGTATCTTCTGAAATTTTTTTCATAATTTATTTTATTTATTTATTTATTATTATTATTATTGCTTTTTTTTTGTTTGGTTAGACGCAATGAAATTGAAATTGCTCGTGGGCCACCAATGCAATGAAGCGTTTTAATTGGAAAGGTTCATACGCACAATAGACGAAATAAAAATAATTTAATCTTAAACGTATTAAAAGGATACGTATTTGTGTCTATCACAATTTGATGCCTAAAAATATTTTATCAAGGAAGCCATAAACGAGCTAAGTGTTAAAGATTTAACTAAATTTAGCACATGATTAAAAGTTTTGGCAAACCAGTTGATTGCCGAAGGCAACTAGTACAAAATAATTCACCTGTGAATGATTATAAAAACGTATATAAAATACTAATTCATTTTGAAGCTTCGGAAGCTGGTCAGTTTGTTTCAACTTATTAATTTTGTTTAATTCAATGAAGCTCTTAAAAAGCATAAAAACGTTTGGATAAAATCAGCATATAAAGTTATATGCTGCTACTTATATGCCCGTATTTTGACAACTGACAAAGTTATTCGATTTAATAAACCTCTCGAGTAGTGCAGAAACCCCTACAGAAAATCACCATAGGATACTATATATCACTCCTGTATTTTGTAAATAGAAAAAGTTATTCAGCTTAATAGAGCTCTTTAGGAAAAATCAGTATAGAAATCTGTATACTGTTACTTATATGCCCGTATTTTGTGAATTGATAAAGTTATTCAGTTTAATAAAGCTCTTGAGTAGAAAGTCATTCAATTATGAATTTTTACCCTATGCTGGTGGACAAGATTGTTTAATTGTGGCTCTATTAAATCGTATGAAATGAAATAATCTTGTTTTATTAGAGCTCTTTCTGTAGCCTAAAAAATATAAAGGCGTATTAAAACATTCAACAGTAATTTATTCCTTCATTTTTGTTTATTAATTGTCAAGTTGAGTCGTTATTAGCTACAGTAAAGATGTATTTTTAAAAATATAATCCGATTTTTAGTTTCTCGCATACGAAGTGTATAAATAGATGATACTGTAATTACATCAAACTAGAAATAGTGATAGTAAACAACAGTAAAACATTGGAGCTAGTGATATTGATTAATCTGCATGTTTCAGAACTTCCTGTGTCTGAAAATACATTTTTGGAATTTTATCTGTCTATATGGGAAGAAGAGAATTGAAAATCCAATTGAGCTTGATGGATGATAGGATTACGCACATGATTTTTTATGTCAGTTTTGTGGATATCTACCAAATTTTGAAAGAAATCCATTCCAGACCAATCTGTTCGACTTTCCGAGTAAAAGGTCTATGAATATAAAGCGTAAAAAACTAGATACATGAAATTTCATATACAATTTTTACATCTAAAGTATACATTCTCGCAAATTTTTTTATTAAATCCATCGAAGGATCTTTTCATCTGCACTTTTATATATTAATGAACCCGATAACTCAAAGACACAATCAAAAATTTCTATTTCTGTACATACATCTTGTCTTTTAATACAAAATATTGCTAGAACTATACGACTATAAGAAATCTTGGATCACTCTGGTTGGTTTTCTGTTTAAAAATACAACAAATTTTATTTAATTATTTTGAAACTCAAAGCAATCAGAAGGAGTGTTCTTTCCAAAATTTCTTTGCATATTATGTAATGAAAGTGCCCATCCTCTTCCAGCACTTTCGAATAAAATCACAGATCTTGGACAAGGCCGTGAACGTCATTATTCAAAATTTATATATTCAAAATCTGGCTCATAAGCACTTTTATATTTTGAAGTATTGTGAAGAAAACTTTTTACATATTTTGGATGTCATTTTTTTCGATTGATTGGAAAACACCATTATATAAAGTTTAGAACACTTAATTTTATCTCTTCCTAAGTTATTGAAGTCTAATTTTTACAACTTGATGAAATTTTTGGACGTAAAATTAAAAGCATCTTATTGCTCAAAACTATTTTATACATCATTATTAGGCTGACAGTTCTATTGGCCGAGCTAAATAATATGCTTAAAGATATTTAAAACTTGACTACAAGGTTAAACCATTGCAGAGTAAAACATCTGTCTTGGAAAAGGCTTATAATGTTTTCAGAAGCCTCAAACCAATGATCTATAAAGGATTGTTTATCCCTTTTTTTTAAGTGTTTAATGGATAAAAATAAAATAAAAAGGCGATTTAGAGGATCCTTTAGTTAATGTGACCACATAGAATATTCCAGTGAACAACTCCCATAACAACCAAGAGTCGCACGATAGTTCAGTTATTAACTACGATGAAACACGCAAATGTTCCTTGGCCGATGAAAAGGTTGAGTGGAATTTGCGCTCCACTGATTAAGCCCCCATGTCATTAAAAGGTATCTTTCATGCTCAGGATTGTCACATTATAACCGTTATCTTTGCATGCAAGCTTTGGCGATTTTAGTTTAGTTTTTTAGTTTAGTTATATTAACGTCCCGTTTAAGGCAACACGAGGGCTATTTTGGGACGGACCTCGTAATTTTGAACCACGGTCAGATGACGAGGACGACACCTGAAGTGTCACCCCCCTCTCCACACCACATCACACCAGCGGGAGGACTTTGGCCTGACAGATTTAGCGTGCAAGAGACCCCCTCACACGACGGATCTTCGGTGGAATCGAGTCTCGAACCTGAAACCCTCCGGTTCCGAAGCCGAGACCTTACCACCAGGCCACCGCGGCCCCTTGGCGATTTTACAACGAACGCCAAATGGTAATCACAGTTCAGAGTAATAATGATACTCCATGTCCTTGAAAACGAGACGAAGCTTCCGTGGGAAAACGGCTGTCTACCCTTAATTACGTTTTAGACGAGAATTTAAAGTAATAAAGGAAATGTGAGAAATTTCATTAAAAAAATTTTTGATAAAGGAACACGATTATAATTTTCTCGCACAGAAGGCATTAATAATTTTGATGTGCGTTATACAAATTCATCTAATAAAGTGAAGTTTAATTTTTATTTTTATGGGGATTTTAAGCTCTATATCCCTTGCAATTTAACTTTTTTTTAAAAAATGAAAAAAAACAACAACATAGAAACTGTTTTAAAGTGAAATTTAAGTGGATATCAGTAATGCTTAGTTCTTTCAATTTGTATTTATGTATTCTTGCATGTATACATATTCCCTAAGCTTTTACTTAAAATGAGCTAATGTATTTTTTATGTTAAAATTTTTCAAATAAGCTGTTTTTTTGCAAAATATTAAGCGCTTTGTCTGGAATAAGATAGGAATCATATTAATAATTCAGAAAATAAATGCTGGTTAATTTTCAGAAAGAAAAGACATTTCTATAAGAAAATGTTGATAATTACTGATATTCCTTCAAATTTGAAATATATTACCTCATATTCTAGCTAATTTACCGTCAGACAATTATACACAATCCAATGTACCATCAGTCAACATGTAAATGCATCTATAGTTCTTCATTAAAACGTTTAATTCTCAGATTCAGTATCATGAACTAAAGTTTTATTCGCAGGTAATGTAGTAACAAATTTCTACCTATTTTCTTAAAAGTACTGTCAAGGATTTATTACTAATTTTCAATTTACCTTAAATCTATATATGAAAGAAAGCTAAAAATAAAATATATTACTTTACATTTTAATTCGTTCTTTTTTCGCCCCTAAATTTTTTGCCAAAACTGTAGATTTATATAGATTGAGAAATTACAATAGTAAATATTTAAATATTAAGCATTAAGATAAAAAATAATTTTGCAGCTATGTTAGCATGGTTTCTAAAGTCACTTTTTCTTCTTCTAATAAAGCATCAAAAGGTTGCCCTAAGAAATAATTTTTTTAAATATTGCATCTAAACACTTCGAATTACAAAATTTCATTAAATAAGGTAGGCAATTGTACGAAAATTAATTTTTATATATCCATCAAAATTTCAAGTATTAATTAGTACAATTTTTCTCTTATTTCTATCTATACGTACAAAATTTCATGTTTCTATCCAGAAAATTTTGAGAGATATGCTTAGTTTTAAATTTCGAAATACTGGCACAAATGTGGAAGAAAGCGTTTATTTCGGAATGCAACTTGTACATCATCCAATCATTATGACTTCAAAAAAATTAAGAATCGGGCATAGCATTGTTTACTTTCACTGTTCGGCAGTTACACAAGGTCTTTATAAAGAAAAGAAACTCTTGGTTATGATGACGATTTATTTTGTAAGCAATCGTAATGCTTTTTTCAAGTTTTAGAAAAATACAATGTCGTTTTCAGTTCCAAACATTTTAATGGGCTTTGTGGTATAGATATTAAAAATTGTAGGAACAAGCGGAGAGAAATAGTGAGAATGAAGTGTCATATATGTGATGAAAAAAAATTTACATTTACCTATATTTTTCAGGTTACCTTTTTATTAGATTAATAACGGGTGGTCCAGTGCTCAACATTTTAAAGTAGACAAGGTTAAGAATACTTCAACTTTAATAAGTGGCATTCATACAGAATATAAGATCGACGTCTAAAATCAAACAAATAGGCCATTTCGAATGCAAAATGAAAACTTTTTTTTTTATTCTGATAATTGTTGTTTGATGAGACAAATGTTGCTTTGATCTAGATAGAAATATTAATTTTTAAAAATTTAACGTTTGGAGAAATGAAGACAATTCATCGCCATTGGCAGGTTTTTTGAACGCATGTTAGAGCTGTAGTTTTTAGTTCTTGAGTTAGTCTAATTTCCTACAAAAATAGATTGTATAGTAACGATAGATTCAGTTAATTTTATTGGGATTATAACTAAAATAAGTAATGAATTAACTTTGTCTATGAATATTTGATAAATCTTCGCTGATTCGTTTAAAAAAACCGGTCCTCATGTCCCATGAACTCAATCACACATGCCAAAGTATTATTAAGTTAATGTAATTCTGCATAGGTATTGGAAGCGTTCATTTGGAACAAATTTTTAAACACTTTAATTAATAGAATACCATTCAATTTTTAAAAAATGTAATGAAAATTAACAAATATTATGTGTTTTAGCAAAGTAAGAATGGAATTTAAACCGCTTGAAATTAAGCAACAAAACATATCCTTCGAGAGAACATTTTACTCACCATAGTTTAGTATTTATTATAATATAATTTTATTTATAGATAAAACCAAGTTGTTTTTTTTTGGAGGGGAGATGGAGGGGGTTAAAGTTCCTCTAAAAAGGGCTTAAATTGGAATTAAAATCATTTCCTGAATGTGAAGAGGTCTATTGTAGTTCTCAAGAACCAGTTATAAACATTATCATTCTTTGAAATTAGAAAAGACTAAAACAAAAAAAGTAATAATTAATAAAAAAAATATTAATTATTATTATTTTTTTGTCTTTTCTTCTCCAAATAATAGAAAAATCAGAGCTGTGTGCTTTTATATTTTCAGGAACAAACGAATAAAAAAGGAAATGCTACAGTTCATAAAATATCAAACTTGAGTTCAGATTCTCCATACTGATATGAGCTTGAAAATAAAAACCTAATTTCCCTTATTGAGCTTTAAAAACTTAGTGGTGTAATTTGTGGAATCATTTTCTTTATCTGAATCGATGAAGCAATTTTAATAGGCTATGTTTTATTCTATATTAAAGAGTAGTATAATAAATAGTAGTAGTTTATCTCAGAAAGTTTATTCCATTTTTAAAGGCAAATAAACTACAAAAAATTACTGTTTTTCCTTTATCAAAATTATTTTACACTCAATTTTCATTAAAAACTATTTAGGGGATTCAAATATGACAAATCTTCCTTAGTTCTGCTATTTTGAAAATACTCCTATTAAATTAAGCAAATTCAAACTAATTTATTTCTTAACTAATATATACCATTACAAAAGAAACAAAATCTTAAAAAAATGATAATTGTGTGGAAAGAAATAATCAATCCATTTACTGACTCATTACATTAGATTTTTTGTTGTTGTTAATTTATATAGTTGTATCATTAAAACCTGAGTTTGAAGTTAAGAGTTTTCGTATCTAAAAATTCAATTCCCTATGCATTAGATTTCCTATTCTATCTAAGATACAAGACTTCGTAAGTAAAAATGTTTTCTTTAGACATCTATTTTCTTTATTTTTAAAATATTATTATCTATCCGACATCGCAAGACATTTCTCTTGATAAAAGCAGTATTGATTATGTAAATAGAATTTCACATGATTTGAAATATTTTTTAAAATAATATTTTATAAAAAGGTGAGTTGAAATAAACAAAAGTAGGTTTTTTAACTAACTAATGTATTGAAAGAAAAAGACAAAGGAACTCTTGAAATCTATTTATTATTCGCTATTATATATATATATATTACAATTTTACTTCTACTACAATGACATTTAACATGAGCACTATTGGGATTAACAATTTTTGGCACTTTTACATCTACAACAATTCTTACTAATTATTATTCTAAAAATTTGATATTTCTATAATTTTTAGAGCCTAGTTTTCACACATTATTTCAAATTCATTTCGGTTTTATTACATATATTTGACTAATTAACAATTATTATGGAAATTTGCTATTCTAAAATTATGTGTCTATAGTTTTTATTGATTAGTTTCCAAAGTTATTTTATTCTTTTTGACAATAATACAATCAGGATAGATATTAAATGAATTTTTTTTTTCAGTTTCGAGAACAAAGTATAGCTTTACATCGATAATATCAAAAGAAATTTTTCTCCGATTTTTTTGAAAATTTCAAATTGATTAAATCAATTTTTAGTGGAATATGAAGCGATATTAATTGCATTTCACTCAGAGTAGTTTCGTTATTTATTTTAATTGTAAATGTCTTATAGCCTTAGTTAACAAAATATTTGTTTGAGATAAACCAAAAAGCTTTTGTAAAAATAATAAATCTTTATTTTTTTAAATTATAGTTTTTTTAAAAAAAAATTCTATTTTAATATATTTCTGTCTGTTTTTAACAAAAAGTTATTTGTCAGTTTTAATTGAGTTTTGTTTTTAAATCAAATGTCATTTTTGGCAAGAAAACACTTTTCAGTTTTTCAACACAATCTGTATTAGAATCGATCTTTTGAAAATATCAGAGTTACTAGATAAGTACGTTTTTTTTAGGCTCTGAATGTGCAAGTGTATGAATCGAATGTTCCAAATTAAATAATTTCGTTCTTGCCATATTCCTAAATGAAATCAAGGCGAAACGGAATATAAATCGAAATTAAGGCTATTGGGAATGATAACAAGAACATGTTAGTAACAACTAAGCAATCTTCAAAATTAATTTTACTAATTTTCAACTAAAATTTTTGGGTTGATTCCTCATACAAATTTTTTTTAATGCTTTTCTAATTCAAAGAATCTGATCTTGAAGAAACTGAAGTACTTATTTGAGAATAAGTTCCTCATATTTAAATACTATTTGTTTAATTTATATATTGTTAAAAAATCTACAACTTATTTCAGTGATTTATTAATAACGTATTGAATGCAGAAATAGTAAAGTAATTAATGAATAGAATACGGTACATTAATCATGAACCGAATCAGGTATAAGTCCGAAATTAAATTTCCTCATGTAGTGAAAATTCAATTTGCATTGAGCATTTTATTTATATTTTTAAGCCATTGTTCATTTGATTATAATCATTATGCGCTCTCGATTCCTATTTCTTCATAATTCTCCAGAATGAGTCGCTAAAACGTAAGATTTTTTTTTTCTTTTCAAATTCATAAATATTTTGAAACGGTTAGTATAACATCATTTGAAATCGTAGAAACATTTTTTTAAATAGTGTTAGAGAATTATTATTTGGAATTGGGTTTAGTTGCAATGCATATAAAGTATCTCATATGTCACATTTTTCAAATAGTTTCCTAACTATTTTCAAGTGCTCATTAAAGTACTCATTCATTCATTATTAAAGTCTTGATG
This sequence comes from Argiope trifasciata, assembly GCA_026543055.1. Lineage (NCBI taxonomy): Eukaryota > Metazoa > Arthropoda > Arachnida > Araneae > Araneidae > Argiope > Argiope trifasciata. The sequence continues at coordinate 531,528 of JAPMOQ010059638.1, forward strand.
ATATCGTTAGTCTTGATTTCCATCAAGTATAGCATATCATGTGAAAGATTCGAACATCATTTTATTTAAATAAGCCATTAAGAAGTTCTTAAAAATTTTAACTGATTTTACTGTTTAAAAAGAGCAGAAATTTTTCTCAAAGTTAAGAAAGTAATAACGGAACGTTATGGTAAAATAGCAAAATTGATTTCAATTTCATTTCTATAAAAATAAAATGTTACAAATTACTTCTAAAATTAATTTTGAATTTCTTAGAAAATCTAAAGAAAAATTATCTCGAAAACGAAAATTTTGTCTTTGGAAAGTTAATCTTTTAAATTTTAATGTGAAGCAACAGTTGCCAATAAGCTTTTTCGATTGATTAAATTTAAATTAAGATTTAATAAATAAAAAATTAACAATTTTGAAAAAGATTCTAACTATTGAAAATCTATTGGTGAAGAAGTAATTATTTGTGTACCAAATTTTATAAATCTGGGACAAGCTGTTTATATGTAATTACATTTTTAGTGATTTTTATTTCTCGCGATTTAGAAAAAATGAATTTAACAGTATGGCTGTAATATAAATATATTACAATTTTTAATTCGGAAACTGTAATTTATAGTACAGCGAAATAAATTAAACGAAATTAATTTAAACACAAATAATCAAATTAAAACATGAAATTCCACGCAAGACTATGCTGTATTCAAAAAAAAAAAGAAAATTGTAACATTCTTACGTCAAAAATCAAATTTTAACAAACAGTCTTGATTTCTTAACAGAAAATCTACCAACGTATTCATGTTATGAATTTTGAGGCAAAGTGGGTAAATAAATAAATGAAATAAATTCCTTTTTTATTTTTTGAAGGCGTTTCGCGTATTTTAAAATTGTTTAACAGCAACATTTTACGAAAAAAGTTGCACAGAAATATTTTGATAAGTAAAATTATGTGAGAAAAATATTGAGATTTTTTTTCTCATTTTCCCTACTTCAACCATTTAACGATAAGGAGTTCATTTATGAGGATTAAATACCAAATTTCATGACGTTAGAGCTTTACGGCGCTCGTCTAAACTAGTTCATTATTTTTAACTTTCCCTAAATATTACAAATTAAAGTTTCTATTCCAAATTATGATGTGGAGGTGCTCGTGACCACTTTGTCACACCGCGGAACTCCGAAACATCACGACGTTGCATGTTGCATTAGTGCTTTTTCGGAGGAAGGAGCCCACCTGGTAATCTTATCTTATCATAAAGTAATCTATCTCTGCCTAAAAGGCCATTAACGAAGGGGTACGGCACGGGTCTAAAAGGTTATTAACTAAGGGGTACGGCACCGAAAAAAAAAACACGAGTGGAATATGCGCTCCACGCCAAATTTTCCTGCCAAAGGTAATAAAATTCCAGTAAACCTACAAACTGGGGGTAGGAAATGATAATTGGAGCGCAAAGTCCACAATCCCGATGAAAAGTACGAAGGTGCATAGTTAGAGAAAGACTGTATGGATTATGAAACGTAACTGAATAAAGAAATATTTGCTAACAAATTATCTCAAATATACAATATACAATATCAAATATACAAAGAGAAAACACTGTAACTTTCAAAAAATTTCCCAATTCGATATATTAACGAATCTTCATATTTCAGAACTTCTTGGCTCCAAAAAAATATTCATTTTTGGAATTATGTATCTTTGCTTTCCTAGTTGTTTGTCTCACTGTATATAAACATGAGAGCTCAAAAACGTTTTGAACTAGAAGGATGAATCTTGATTTATGCTATCTTTACCCCAAATGTGTAGATTGTTATCGAATTTGAATGAAATCTGTATTCAGAGTAAGTCTGCCTTATCTCCTGCCCCAAAACAAGTAAACGTGATAACTGCTAAATGAAAATAGCAAGATAAATACAATTGGTACACAAATTTATCGTGTATAGTGTAGATTCGTTTTAAATTATGTTGCAAACCTACAAGAGGCTTACTGTCTGTCTGTCTGTCTGTACTTTCGCTTGCATGTAAACGTGATAAATCAAAAACGCAGCAACTAGGATACATAAAATTTGAAGCATAATTTTAATACCTTAAAAGTACCAAATTTCGTTTATTCCTATGCTTGTTAAAATGATGGTTGAATATTACTCAAAAACTTGATCTATATTTTCATTTGAATGCAAACGCGATGACTCAAAACCGCAATAATCTAACTCAATAACCCAATCGGAAAGTAAAAATTTAATGTGACCTTTTTCGTTATAAGGAAGTGTTTTGATAAATAATATTTAGACAAATGCTGTGAATTCGATTTCAATATTAACTGCGAAAAAGAGCTAAAAAATAATTTTTTTACATTATGTTATCATTGGGGGGGGGGGAGTAAATGATCAATGTTAAAACTAAAATAAGCTTCTTCATATTATTGAACTTTCTTTTTTTACTGTTCATAGTTAATTACAAATCCAAAATTACTTATCAGTAATTATAATAATAGGAAATTACAATATTTAAATAGCGCGGAAATATAGTACACGTTTTTTTCACACATGAATTAACGTTTATGTCATTACCGTAATGTATATCATTGTATAATATTGTTATTCATGTATATCATTGCCAATTTATAATTATCATTGTATTATACTATATATCATTATATATTGTAGTTAACCAGTAAAACCTTTCCAAAAGTAAAACAGATTTCCTTCCACGGTTTGTGAATTAAATTAAAAAGTTCAGTGCAATCACCAAGTTTTAATTTTTTAGACAAAAAGATTGGCAAATATGGTAATCTACTGTTCGTTACAGTATTCTGAGATGACCACATTTTGGCAGTTTTATCTAATAAAGGGATAACATGCGGAAGGACGTGCGACATTTGCGAAATTTAATTGTTAAATGCAAGCATTTCCTCTTTCATCCCATCCCTATTATGCCGAATTAAACTAATCTTAACGCATGCGCAAAAGCGCGGAGGTTCTTAAAATCCGCATTTTTGCGAGATTTTGCGCGAAAACTTTTGGCGAGTTTCCTACTATTAGGCGGGATTTGAAAAAAATTAGCGAAAAATCTGTAATCTGGTTTTTTTTGTTTTTGTTTTTGTTTTTTGTTTTTAAATATAATTTTACCTGTTTGTGGAGGTCTCACCCCCTTGTATTTAGTATTGTTTATTCATAGGGTATCGTACAAATGGCAGTTGACAGGAAATCGTTTTCTTGAAATTCAATGAATCAGACGATACTTCAAGAAAACATAAAGGTTTCAGTCAGTTTCAAATTTGGCGATTTTTTTGCCTTATTTTTGGGAAAGCTTGGCCTTATCTAAAACACTTGGTAACCCTAAATTGGACCTCTCCTGGTCTTGTGAGCTTGTATGGAGTAGTATGGAATGATTAAAGTAGAAAACGGGTGTCTCCAAAATAACGAATAAGTAAGTACATCAAATTTTCAATTTTAAAAGATTGAAATCTAAAGTCTTTAATTTTCGTTCCTATTAATATAAATATTGATTTTAAATTTGTAGTTAAATAGTATGATTTCAATCTGTGCGTTTTATTATTATTATATTTTTAGGTACAATTGTTCTTAGTAATTTGAATTTTTTTTTACTTGTTGTTAAAATTAAAATATCATTGATAATTGATAATTTATTTTGGTTGATTCAACTACAGAATCGAAAATTGTGAACAAATTATTTATTTTCAAAATATTATTATTATTTTACAATTGAATAAATCTGAGTTTTGTATACCCACTGTTCGCAAAGTAATAATTTTTTAATTTATTGATTTATTAATTAATTTTATTATTTAATTATTCTCAATCGAATAATATTTATTCAATTGAGAACTTTATTTTTGCTCCAAAAGTGATTGAAAATAGTTCTCAATTTAAAAAATCTTTTGTCCTATTGAATGTCCGTAATGTTCTATTATGCTAATACTGCGTTTAAAAGATTATTTATTGCTGTTACAAAAATATTTGTTTATTTTCAGAAATTGATGTTATTAGAATAATTCAAATTAAAAATCATTATTATGGATTTATTTATTAAAATTACCATTATTTAGTTTCTTTCTTACTGGCATGTATTAAAAATAAATTTGTACAAACATTTTTATCTTATCAAAGACAGCGCATTGTAATTATCAAAACATACTAATTCAAGATTTCAATGAATCGATTAATTTCAGACCTCCTTGAATCGAAAAATCACATAATCGGAGACCTTATCTATCTATGAATACTCTAAAATAATAATGATTTGATCTGGATGGTTGAGATTTGGTATGTGGTCTTGAATCAAATTTGTAGATTTGACCAAATTCAGTCAAATTGTCTGTCTCTCCAGTATAAGGGAACAAGATAAAAACAAAACGTAAACAGCTAGACTGAGAAAATTTAGTACGTGGATTTAACATTTAAAGTGGAAACTTTTAATAAATTTTATATCAAATCCATTGGCAGGTTAGCCGGCCTCGATTATAAACCAAAAAAACACCAAATAAACCAAATAACTTAAAAGCATAATTACTTAAATCAATGAAATGTGGAATGTAATTTCTTACCAGAATAAAAGCAGTTTCATCTTTTAGGTTGCTAAAGGGTTAGCTACCTGAAAGGTTTCCTTCGGATTAGCGGAAGGGAGGATGAGTGTAATTTATTTCATCAACTTCTGTTTTCAGAATAGCTTCGAAGGTCCCCCCCCCCTTCGTTATCGTTTCAGGTTAGTCCCAGCTATCGTTTCAAAGGAAGATAAACTACTTCCTCCCCTTTTTAAAACCTTTATAACGAAGTAAGCAATAAAGTCTCAGAAAGAGCATGTTTATTGATAAGTGAGCTACATTAACGTTCCGTTTTGAAAGACAAAATATATAAATAAAAATGCGTGTGGTTTCGGGACGAATCTCATTATTTGGAACTGACTAAGATGCCGATTTAAAAAATCTCAGCAAGCAGCCCCCTTTTCCAAGCATTCCGATCCCCTCTAAACAAAACACGTTTGGGACACGAAGTGAAATTTTAAATGCACAAACTCATATGCCTCACGGAACTTTTTTAATTTGATAGGACCTCTAACTTGAAACCCTACAACTCCGGATCCAGAATTTTACCACAAAGTTACCCGGTCGCATATTGTCATTTTTTTCTTCATTTGCTCAATTGCTGTCCTATATTCCACAATTTTTAAATAGTTCAAAGTTTTGTTATGTTTTTATAGGTTAGAATTTATCCCGAGCCTTACAGAAATCATATTTGAACAGAATTTAGTTTTTTAATGCCAATAATCGATACTACATGCAACGAAATCCTTTATTTCAAATAATTGTTTAATTTCATAGGATTGATCAATATTTCTAAGATCTTCAAAAACAAGAACTGCATCACTCACCAGTGATCGTTTCTAACTTTATAAGGCCTGTAGCTTGTATTGTCCACTCTACAATTCTATTTTTCTACAAAGGCGATGGTCATATAATTAAGCTTACAATAATTCAAGTCAGATTACCACGCTTTTTGAAAATTAATAATTGGAAATTTTCTTTAAAAAACGTTATCGTAAACTTTATAAATGTGATTGGCGAACAATCGTTATAAAGGAGACTATTGTAATACGATTTTTGATTTTTTTGTTCAGATTAATCAGTCAGATGTGATTGAAACACAAATATCAGAAAAATGAATATGTATCTTAGATATTTTTTTCAGACCGACTTTCACACAGAATTACAATTGCAGCCAAAAAAAGTATGCACGAGATTTTATATATTTAAATTATTGTGTTTACAAACATATCAGATTAAAAGAGAAAAGTATAGTCAATAAGCATAGAAATTAAAAGAACAAATGGCTTTCAATTTTTTTGATAGATATCTTTCAGAATTCGTTAGATATCTATGCTTCAGATGTTCAATATGTGTACTAAATTTTATCCATATGGCTCTCTTCATTTTGTAATTGTATTAACTTACATCTCGACAACTGAGCATTCAGATTCCCTCGAAATGGATTTCGTTCAAAATTCGAAAGTAATATACAAATTTAGAGTATAGATCATAAACCAAATTTCATCCGTCTAACTCAAAGCATTTCTGAGTTCGCGTATTCACAAACAGATAAACATAATTAAATATATATATGTGCGTTTCGCAGTGAGGTATTTCTAGAACGGGAGATACATCTAACTCTCAGAGTTTGAGTTTTTTGATGATTATAAAAATTTCTCTTTGTATGCAGGCAAAAGTAAAAAGTAGTATTGGTATTAAACCCTGGTATCTTTGCGTATTTCAATAAAGTTGGTCAAAATTAATGGAATTAAAGCAATTCGCTTTTGAGTTCAAGAATCCGCACTTTCCTTGAGAATCATTCCTATGAACTTGCATCATCAGAGAAGTTATTTAAGCAGTGGTTATTTTTAATCATTTTAAATAAAATTTCACATTGTTTTTTGTTTGCCGAGACGCTCAGAATACAAGTGAATACTGTGATAAGAAATCAAAGGAATGGCTCTTAGTAGAGGTTAGGACCAATATTTTTTCTGGATACATAGAGCTTTTATATTCGTAAAGAGAATTTGTCTCACAGGTGTAGTGGCAGTTTAGTTAGTATTTTGATATTTGTATGAAGAAAGATATTGCGAAGTATTTTAGGAGGTGTGAAATGTAATGACACATGGAGAAGAAGAACAAACTTGGAACTTTACAATCTATACAAAGAACCTGACATAATAAAATTTATTTCAATCCAAAGACTAAAATGGGCAGGACACTTGATTAGAATGAAAGATGACCGGACCACCAAAAAGATCTTCGACGCTAAACCATCTGGAACCAGAAAAAGGGGTAGACCGAGGATCCGGTGGATTGAGTGTCTAGAAACAGATCTAAAAGTTCTCAGAGTTAATAACTGGCGAAGTCTATCCAAGAAGAGGGCAGCCTGGAATTCGATTCTGCGGAAGGCTATGGCCCACTCTAGGCTGAAGCGCCACTGAAGAAGAAGAAGAAGATAAAATATACATGTTTAACTATAGTGCTTTAGAGGGTGAGGGAAGGTAGTATGTTTTAAGAAAAAGTCTTTTTCAAAATATTTATTGAATTATGAATGCATAAAAATGTTTTAAGCAGTAAAAAAATCGCCGTTTTATGCTTAGAAAGCAATAGATTTCCAAAAAATTCTTCAAGCTATAAAATGTACAATTAGCAACAGTTATTTTTCTGGTCGGTTTCTGGTTTCTAATCGTCAAAAATGTTTATTTAGCAGATTAAAATTGTAATGGTTGTAAGTCCCATTTCCTTAGTTTTCAATAATTAATGCCAAAATAAATATGACACTATATTATCCAGGAACAAAAGCGATGTTATATGGGATTAAAATGGGTTTTTCTATATTGAACTAAATTTTTTGAATTTATTTGAACTATTGTAATTTTAATCTGTCATTTAAAATATAAATAATTTTATCTATATAAATAAAAATGAATGTTTGTCTGCATGCCTTTTATGCACCGCTCATCCGATTGCGACGAAACTTTGAATACTTATTACTTGCACTTACGGAATAGTTATAGGCATAATTAAATTATCTAATATATAAAAAATATTTTCGGATCTATTTACCTCATCTATTAACCACCAAATAACTCGTCAAAGAGACAACAGATTAGGTAAAGATATTAAATTCAAGCTAAACGCTAAGATTTCGGAGCTATTTTACATAAATGTAATGTAAGTCTTCCTCTGAGGCAATAGTTTTACTAGAGAGTATGCTAGAGAATTTAAGAGGAACCAATCTTATAGTTTTGAAATTTTAATGAAACATTTAATAAAATTTTATTGTTTTTTGCAGTAACTTCCGAAAATGTTGTAGTACAAATAATTTTGCACCATCTTAGTTTTCAACGAAATTATCCTTTCAACTATATTAAAGATTTTATGGCATAAATATATTTTATATGCTTAAATAATTTTAAAAGAAAATATTTTAATCACATTTTCTAATATTAAACTTCATAATATTGAACGAATCACGATATATAATAAATAGTTTCTTTCATTACCATTTTGGAAGAACATTAAGCTTTACAATTCTAAAAGAATACACAGATCTATTATGTAAAAATAAATATTTGTTTATAGAATAGAGTAATAAAAACAGAATAAATACTTTTTATGCTTAAATGTTCTTAAATTCCAATGAATGTGTTTATTGCCGATAAGAAAATAAATATCAATCTTCCTATCATTCTTAATTAAACATGATAACCATTTCATTCCAAACGATGTTTCTAAGATTATTTCTTCTGTGACAACAACGCACCGAGTATCAGCTAGTTATTTATATAAAAATAGTGATTTTCTGAATCTTAAACACTAAATTATTCTTTCAAATTGTTTGCTTTTTTCCCTTTTTGTAATCTGTCTGTAGGTAAATGAGATAATGGATGTAAATTAGGCTCATAGTTGAACACTTATGAGTTATTTTGTGGCGTAGCTAAGGTAGGACATGAGAAATATTGTTGATCCGGGATGCTAAGCATTTATGATGGAAACTGAAGACAAAATATTTTCAGTATATTACTGTTCTTCAGGTGACACAGTACCTCAAATTTTTTCTTTAAATTTCAATGTTTAAAGTTATATTTTACCTTTATTTTATGTAAAATAGTATTTTATGACTCTTCCGTGAAATTTTTTTCAAAATAATTACATATATATATATATATTTTTAATTTAAATTTTTCTAAAATTGTTGAGCTCTTAAAACCATAAGGCATTTTTTAAATATGAAGATTTTTCTCGAGTTTTTTTTTTTTTTTGTAGGTAACTATTAATATATTACATAAAACTGGGGTGAATTTTATCCTGCCAACAATATTTAATTTTTTATAATTTTTTTTGTTGTAAAAAACAAAACAAAAAAATCAAAAAAATTGCAAGAATACTAACTTTGGACATTTTTTTAAAAAATTACTACACTTCTTAAGGCTAATTCCATATTAAGTTTTATAAAACATATATTTTTGAAAGTTCATAAAAAATTTCACACCTTTAACTTCCTTTTTAAGAACGAATTCGACTTTCGAAATGTAGTATTTAAGGAAAAAACGAACACAGGAGAAAAATGCATTTTAAGTTTTGATTCATATAAATCATAATATAAAATTTATCCATTTTTCCTGTAACTTTTACAAGATTTGATTCAAGCTATTCCAAATTGTTTAAAGTCGAAAAATGCAAAAATTTATGGAAACAAAATATTATATTTATATATTGAAAAAATATATATAAAAACTAACGAACGATCAAAATTTCACAAATCTTATCATACTACCTTTAAAAAAATGTATACGCTTATCAAAATTTATTAAATGTATATTTTTGCTATTCTGATTGCTATGTCTGTTACTCTGTTTGCTATTTCTGTTATTCGCTTTACTATTTCTGCTATTCTATTTGATCGATATAGCTGTAACTGTTGAGCATTTGCTCCAAATGACACTGTGGTGAGTCTCAGTGAAGTTTTGTATCTTGAACTAAATACATCGCCCTAATACTCTCATTTGATGAAAATCCTAAGTAAATTTTCAATATTTTTTGCCAAATGATCTTTTATAGCAGTTTGAATCTGAAAAGTGGGCGTTTACTGTCCTCAAAAATTGTTTAATAACTTAATAAGAAATAAAGCTATGACTACTAAGAATGACTATATTATCATAAGACCCAATATATTTTTTTTAATGTTTTGATGATTTTTCGAGAAATGCGTAGCCTTAGTGAAATATGAAGGTAGAATGAGACAAATAATTATAAGATGAATGTCTGTATGTCTGTATGTTGTATGTATGTATGTATGTATAAGATGAATGTATGAATGAATTATATTCACCACGCCACAGAAAAGGCTGGTTCTGATTTTTTTACTATCGGTATCTCGTGGTAATCTTGACTTTGGGACTAAAAACTAGGATTTTCAAAATTTTATTCCAAAAAAGATTCACGTGCTGTGCATGCTAGGTAATTAATGTCCTTTTGTAAATATGATGGGATTTGAATAAGGAATTACGGCTCATTTGTCCTTTCACAGTTCTAAATCGCGAGATTCTTTCTAAAATATTTTTTGAACTTTAAAAATAACATACCAAACTAATCAATCGTTTTATTTTTATTTTATCGGGAAATTAAGAGGAATTTCAGTCTTTCTTCTTTTTAAAATTTTTAGTGCAGATTTCTTAATATTATCAAATTAATAAAGAAATAGTTATGCAATTATATAAGAACAATGTCGTAAAGACATCTGAGATATTTCCTGATATTTTATTTTTGATGAATCACGCACAATTTTTCTTATCTTTTCATTACCACAGAAATGTTTTATAAACCATCTAATATTCTTATTGCAGCGGAGCGACAACTTTCTTATATATATATAGCGTTTACATAGGTGTAGCTCTTCCCTTCTCTCCATTCTAATATTATAAATGAAATGTACTCAAATAGATTTCTAAAATTCTAAAACAATTATTTATGTGGAGGGACGAGACTCTTTATAACTTCATTCTGTGGAGGATGGAAATAATAGACGAGTTTCAGAAACATTTATTTAATTATTTTTTTTTAGTTCCTCATTCAGCAAATTAAAACAGACAAGAACACTAAAATACATGACTCTCACTTAGAATACAATTTAATTATAATTAATAATGACTGAAGGATCATAGGAATTGTACCTTGATGTTAATAAAGTAACGCCACCTGTTATATCAAAAGAGAAGGTAGTAGAGTTATGTAACTTCTACATTAAAAAAGAATTAGAATTAATATTAAAGAAATAATTCTTAAACTTTGTAGAAATAGAGAAAAAAAAACTTTTTCAAAAAAATTTCTAACGCTTTAAAAAGAATAGTGCTTCTAAATTTGGCCCTAAACAGTCATATATGGTAACCCTGAATTAGCCAAAAATATTTTGCCCCTGAGTTTCCCTATATTTCCTATTTATAAACCCGTTGGTCAGTGATGTGGGTTTACTAGGTCACAAGAAAAGACCCTTGTTAATCTTTTCCCCTACCTTACCAAATGACCTTCACTTCACACTAAGCTATTCCCAGTTGTTTGATAAGTACTGCAGTAGCCACGTGGAGCTGTGGGAAAAAAAAAGGCACAATCCGCTTACCGTTAAATCGACTGAGGTAGAATTGTTCGTGTTGAGGTAGGACAGCTAAGAAATTCTTGACTGATTAGTTACCTTCTTTCAGTTTTCGCCTACTTTTGATGTCAGCTTATCTATTAGGGTTTTGCCAGCGAACTGATAACAAGTCTATTTTCCCTCCTTTTATTTCTGCTTTGGTTTGGTTGAATCATTTTGAGGAATTTCTGTTTGAATCGCTACCAATTTTTATAAAGAACATTGTGGCTTTATTTGTTAAACCCAGTAAAATGAAAATATTTTTAAATTTCAACATTTTAAATATATGATCTGATATTTTTGAAATCTGCTCAACTACAGCATTGTTTAGTTTAGTTTAGTTATATTAACATCCTGTTTAAAACAACACGAGGGCTATTTAGGGACGGACCTCGTAATTTTGAACCAAGATCAGATGATGAGGACGACACCTGAACTGGCACCCCCCCCCTCTCCACACCACACCAACGGGAGGGCGTTTGGTCTGACAGATTTAACGTGCAAAAGACCCCCTCACACGACGGTTCTTCGGTGGAATCGAGTCTCGAACTTGAAACCCTCCAGTTCCGAAACCGAGGCCTTACCACCACGTCACCGCGGCCCCAACTACAGCATTGATGATTCCGTCTATTTAGAAGTTATAATCAGCATTCGAAACACAGTTAATTATGTGTCACAATAACATGTAACAAAGCAGTCTAACATTTAGTGGAATGATCTACTTCAAAGCAAGGATATGATTTATTTATTTTTTGCTATGAATTTTTGTTCTTGCAAATGAGAGTTTTGTCAAAAAAAAAATCTCCAATATATTATTTATTCTTGCTCCAGGAAATGTTTCGGTTATCTAATTTGAACTGTAGAATATCCTTTTCCTAGTGAAATCTTTATCCTATTCCTAGTGAAATCTTCATCCTATTCCTTGTGAAATCTTCATCCTATTCCTAGTGAAATCTTCATCCTATTCCTAGTGAAATCTTCATCCTATTCCTTGTTAGCTATTTACGTCTTTCGTTTTAAAAACCATTTTTCGCTATACAGCTAATGGTTAATCAAATTATATAGGATCATGTAATGTAATCTGACGTTGATTACAGCGTTTATGTTCATCCACATAACCAGATCCCAAGCATTTATTAATGTCATCAACAATGGATTTGGAAACAAGAGAAATAAAACTTTGGCAAATCTCACATGATTAAAAAAAATTCTTTTTAATAGTTTGCATTGTATCAACATTTCAAAATATTTAAAAAGAAATTTACGGTATTTTAACAATTACTAAATTGATTTAATTCCCTTAATCAAATCATCGACTGTCAAATTGTAAAATTTGTTTCAAATATACATTTAATCACAGTTTTCTTTAAGTATTTAACGTTTTAAAATATTGCTGTGAAAAATGCTAATTTCTTTAAAATCAGTCACAAATTTCAACCACACAGAATACATAATTCAGTAATATTTATTAATACAATGTTTTATCAATATTTAAGGAAACACTGACAATTACAGTCATATAGATCTCGTAATTCAATATTTATTAAGATGAGAAGTGCAATGGATAAATGATATTTTCTTTGTTGTGTTGTGACTTATGGCGCTTTACAAACCAGCTGACAGTTATCTGTCAGCAATTTAAACCAAGTGAGTGCCTCTTATTTTTTCGGTAGCGCTAACTAGGGACAAGAGTACGACTTAGCCATTTCATATTTCACATTCACTTGCACAACGTCTTTTTACAAGAGAGTATATTCATACATCTCTTAGATAAAACACAGAAATACATCGATGCCTGAACCAGGACTCGAACCCGGGATGCTCAAAGTTTTTTTTCGTGTGAGGGTCAAATATTATGGCACTTTTAACGCTTTGAGTGGCGTGTCACCTATATTTTTTGACTGCAAAAGCTGAAATTCATGGAAGAAATAGGTGCGAAGAAAACATGTATGTGTTTAAATTTTATCACCTTTCTTTATTTTCATAGGTGTAATCCGAATCACAAGTATGATTCACTGAAACGAACGTGTTAAATCTACCAGCAAGGATAACAGAACAATAAAATGACGATGTCCAGTACAATAAACGTTATAATTTTTTGTTAATATATAAATAATTTTTCGATTTTAAGTATGTTTGGCATATTGCGACGAACGTGTAATGATTTTGAACTCATTGATTATTATTACAGCAATATAATCATTTTAATATTCATATGCCAGTAGAAACAACACTCTTATTCGCATTTGCAATACATTTTTGCTAATATTTAATGATTTATTATTTCCACTTTTTGCCTGCTTTCATTTTTATTTCTACATATACAAAAAGAAATAAACGCAACCGTAAAAAAAAGTGTGTGGTGGGGAGGTGTTCAAAGATATATTTTTAAAATTATGTCTATAAAATATGATGGAGTCTTGAAATCAGTGTTTCTGAAATTCATCTAATGGCAATATTTGTGTGTAATAAAAAAGAATTAGTTTTCTTAAAAAAACAATAAAAAACTCTGAGAGTTATTTTTTTCTGCCAGAGGGCTTGTAAAAAGAGTTGAAAGCCTGATGGCTGAATATTGTGATGCTAATACGATTTTTTTTTCCCGGTATTTATCATAATAATGTAGGGTTTATTTTTTAAAAAATTATTATATGATATTTTCTTGTTAATTTACTGACCTTTAAACTTTTTTTTTTCTTTTTCAAATTTGCTCCGCAGCTGGCAATAACATTTTACTACTGTGTGTTTATGCATTACCAGCTAGATCGTGTTATCTAGAACTATCAAATTTGGAATAAATTTATTTTGGAAGAGAGAACTGAGTAGTTCAGAGTGATTTTTTTTTTGAAATTATGTAATTAAAAATTAAGCGAGATTTTAAATAACTGCTAAGAATATTACAATGCAAAATTAATTTTTTTAAACCGTTTTAAATTTTAAAAATTATGATTACACAAATTATATAAATTTATTTGCTTATAATTTTTTCCTTAATTTCTATATTTTTTAAGTAATTCTTTTTATGTAAAATTTTCGGAAATTGTTTTCGTTATTAAAATAAATTAAAAAACAAATATAGTGAAGGTCAAACCATTTTCATTGTTGCATCAAATATTAAATCTTTTTTTTTTTTTTGCCTGAAACTAAGAAAACACGATTATGTCCATTTCTCCACTTAATATAAGGCATAAAAGTTCATCTATTCGTGTAATTATAAAATAAGTGTTTCGAACAGGTATATTCTCAGTACCACTATGATGTCATGACAACAAACTATATTATAAAGTTCATAAAAACATACGCGAATCAAATATGTTTTATTTAAATAATACTATTTCAATATTTATCACAAATTCACGCTTAAAAATACAATTTGAGATAAGCATTAGCATCAAGTTATGTTTAAGATGTTTAGTTGAAATTAAACTCCCACAATATTCTCTGCCAACCAAATGGTCACCAAAAGTAGCTCATTTCCAATAAAATCAATATTATAGTTAATATAATGGACACTAATAAATTAAATTCACATATTTTTCTATAAAAATAATCATAAAGTGAAAATCGATAAATTCTTATCACATTTGTTGTTTGCGGCGATTTTTTTCTTGGCTATTTTTATCTAAAAGTTTAAATAGCTATCTATAGAAAAACCACTCATTTTTCAAATCATCAGGCTGTGATAAGCAACAAACTTTTAATAATGGATTGAGTCCATAAACGGAAAGACCTTCCTCAAGGAACCGCCCATTTCTCCTCCCGTATTTGAAAAAGTGAGTAGGTAGCTGTAAAACAGCAAATTTTCTTCAAAAATGTCTAGAACCAATCAAACTGGAACCTTTACAAATAAATGTAATTCTTTATTCCATCGAACTTTGGTATTCCAAGAGTAGGAAGCTCTTGTTTTGCTGAGAATTATCAATTAAAAAAAGTTTTGTGGGATGTGGCTATGTAGAGGGCGTGGTTTCGTTCTTCTCCAATGACTGGCTGATTTATAGGGAAGAATATTCAACAATTTAATTAAACAAATTGTACAGGAAAAATAGCAAAAATGCATGTATTTCACAATTTTCTCAGCCAATGTTCTAAATTACAGAGAAACAGTAACTATTTTAACCTATAAGTATCCTGAGAAAATAAAGAAGGGTGACCGAAGGCAATCTCTAGACTTGCCATTCGCAAATATGTTTTTTTATCGAGGACATTTTCATAACCATATTAGAAAATACCCAACAAAACATTTGCCCCTCGAATATGAAACAAACATTTTCGATCGAATCAACATCTCCTTTGGCGCTGAAATTGGGGCGTAACTCTTCTTTTGAATTCAGATTTACAATGACCGCCAAATGCCATTGGAGATGAGTCAATGATCTGTCAAAACTTAATTGTACTAAATGAAAATCAAGTTTCATTTGGGTTTGCATTTTTAATAATTTAGAATACTTAGTAATACTAAATTTCAATAAACTTTTCTGCACTTTTTTATTTTTTAATATATTTTTTGTTGAAGATTTGAAAAGAATTTTTTAAAATTGTGAAGTGATTTATTACTTGAACCTTTTATAACTGAATATTTAATGTTAGCTTCGTTTAATGAAGTAAGGATATATTTAAAGCATGATGCTTTATTTTGTGAACCACATAATGAAAGCATTTTACATACTTCAGAGATTTATCAAAAGAAACATTTTTGACACACCTGCTAAAAAAATCCATGCCAAGAAAATGTGCTAATTTCATTATACAAAAGAAGAAGAAAAAGTGAAAAATGTATTGAGTGGATCAATTTAATTTCTTAAATACATTTTTGCAAAAATAAATAAATAAGATTTTATACTATTTCAGACTAAAGAATAAAGGAAAATAATATTTTGATACAAATAAAAAAAAAACAATCCTCAATTAAAAAATGAAAATAATCTTTTATTATCTCATTAATCTGTTATCTATAAAAAATCTAATGGTCAGATTTGCTTAAAAATTTAATATTAAATGGGGCTTTGATTTTAATATGATTAAAACATTTTGTAATATGTAGTTGGAAATTAGAAGGCCTTTAATCTATACTTATAATAAAGCTCAATGTGTGTGTGAGTGTGTGTGTGTTGGCGCTCTACAGACCAGACCGTTGGACCTACAGCTACCAAATTTGGTACATGTATACCTTGGAGCTTGGGAATGTGCACCTCGGAGCCCTTTTTTCGAATTTTTAATTAGAATTTGAATTAATTAAAATTTAAGCGAAATTTCGACGATTTTCCGCTATAACTTCCGAAAATATTACCGCACAAACATGATTTTTGCATCAATTTAAAGATTAAAAAATTAGCTTTCTAATGGCATTTTTGTTTTAATGTATAACTTAAGCTTCTATTTTTAACGAATTTCAAACTAAAAAAAAACAACTATCATTGCACATTAAATCTAAAGAAATGCAACTTTTAGCACGTGACTGGATAAAATAAGAGAAATATAATATGTGACATTTTCTAAAATAAATAATGAACGAGCAAAGGGAAAAAATAGCTTTTATTAGCTCTGTTGAAATCATACTGACAGAAGTTAAAATTAAAAAATAAATTAACTATGACTGTAAATTCAATTGAAAAAAAAATGTAACATTCACCACGTGATTGGATGAAATTAAATAAATATTAAATGTTATGTTTTCTAAAAAGGAAATACAAGACAAAGGTTTCTATGATCGGTTGCAACATCTATATCATTAATTTAGTAAATCAGTGTTACGTGACTTTCGAAGTTTAAGTATATCTGGCAGAGAAATTATAAAGAGAGCAAGGCACATAAGTATTTAATTGAAAATTTTAGACCCCATTACTCTTGACGAACCAGTTGGTCGGCAAAGGCGTCTAGTAAGTAAATATGTAACAGCTCTTAAAAAAGTGTTTGCCCAAAAATATGGAAAATCGCCATTATTATTCAAATGAATACAGAACGACTTCCTAATATTTTTTGGTAATTGTGCGGGTAATTTAATATAAAATGTAATGGCAAGAACTGCTAACCAAAATTGAAAAAAAAAAAAAAAATGTTTAAAAAAAGTTGCCAAAATGCGATAAAAATTTTCCTAGCGAACTCCCCTTTTTAGGGTTGTCGGACAGTTGGACTTCATCTTTTGTATTCAGATCTTTTCAATCATACGTAAAGCACTGCTCTACGTTCTGAACTAACCACCACTGTGAAAGTTACTTTGCTGAGTTCCTCTTTTAAGAATAGAGTTTCATACAAGTAAGTGTTTTTGAATATATTATTTTCACTATGTTGTATTTTGATCAGTGAAATTCAGTAATTTATAATAATTAATAGATTCGCCGTTAAATCGATTCCGAGAATACATCGCAAACTTAATTATAATATTAAGCTTGCGATGTATTCTCGGAATCGATTTAAAGATCTGGATAAACTATTTATCGGTAACTATCTATATTATCCGGTCGAAAAATTGTTCCACTGACAGTTAATCTATTGATAAAGTATGGATATATACAATATTATAGTCTATATCTATTTATAATTGCATCTTTGATGTTTGATAATAAGTGAAAGTAAAAACTAATGGATATTAAAATTTATGCAACAATGAATTAGCTTTTTCTATGCTTATCTTCAACAGAGTAAAAATAACAATTACATATCTACTAAGTTAAATCTTAATGACAAATTTGCAGAACCGCTTCTTGGGAAAATTCAAAATTGGTGATAATTTTTAAGTCTAATTGAAATGTCATTTGAAAAATGTTAATTGTAAAAACTTTCCAAAAATTAAATTATGGAAATTGTAAAAACTTATTTATATCAGAAAATAAACTTATTTATACTTACTTTATATTATTTGCCAATATATAAATTCGAATTAGAGTGCGTCCAAAAACAGAGTTTTTAAATAAATTACATCCGATGTCGGTGACCAGAAGTTTGCCTTCCATGTTGATGGCATTAATTTGGTAACATATATCAATTTTAATAAACTGCATCCCAAATCACAAAGTAAAAATACAATTTTCAAGTATACATGCTTATGGAATAATAGGGAATTCTAATTATGAAAAACAAAGTCTTTTGTTTCAATTTTGACAAATAAACTCAAGAAGAGTTTTTTGAAAAATCCAAAGTTATGAAACTTTAAAAAATAAAACAATAAAGTTAGAATATTTCAAAATATAATCGATCTCTAACAATGGAGAATTTATAAATGATTTTTTTCCGAAGTTACTGCATTAAAATGATGATTTCCATATTTTAGGATGCCTTTGATAGTTTTTGTAAAAAAAAAATGATGTTTGGTTCCCTTCTAAGTTCTAGAACAATGCCATAAAAGTGCCAATTATTTCATCAAATGGGAAGATATTCAGCATATCTTACTCATAAATTTTAACAGCCATCACTTGTTTAGATATTTTTTTCAACGCTTTTATTTTCAACTCGTAGAACAAGAATCTAGTTGTAAAGTGATCCATGATTTATTCAAATATAAGTAAAAAAATGAAAAATGCTTTGTTTAAATAAGCATATAACTCAATTTCAGAATTATTTTCAGATTCAAATTTTATGTTTCCATCCCAATTTACTAATACAACTTGGTCAAATTTCACCAGAAATTTCTGTTTTTTAAAAAAATGAAGTAACTTTGTTAATCTAGATTTTTGCCTTTTTTCTAAATTTCGTGCACACTTTTTTCAAATCGAGTGCATATTTTATAAATATTTCATATGCATTAAATCCATTGGGAATTCGAAATCAAAACTGTGATTGAAAACTACTATCTATACTGTTTGATTAATTAGGAAAAGATCAGTTGAAATTTATTTAAAAGTTATAATTAGAAAGATTCAGTGAAAAAGATAAGTGCCTCTATTCGAAGAAATTAAGACATCAGACTTGAGGAAAATAAAATCCCCGAACAAGTTCTTGCTGATTTTATGACTCTTGCGTACACCCATATGCGTACGATTCATAAAACTGTCAATCAATATTAAGGAGAAATGATTTACTAACATTCAAATTGCCTTTTGTGATAGTAATTCCGAGAACGTTCTTACATTTTTGTTGCGACAGTTGATAGTTACAGTATTTTATATGCCGAGATACTTAATAATTACTTATTTTAGTACTATTTACTCTCAATGCATAAGCTTAGGAATTGTGGTCGTTAACTTTAGGATTAAATTATAAAATTCTTCACTTTTATTACAAAATCTAATTGAGCGAATATTTTCATCACGATTTAGTTCAAAATCCAAAAGGCACTTAAAGTCTTTTACTTTTCAGTTCCAAGTAATTTTTGTATCAATATTAGCTTAAATAAACTACAATTTAAAAAAAAAAACAGTAATTCGATGCAAGAGCCAGTTCATCGAAAATTGTCAATGAAATAATTTTCATTTTTAATGTCTTAATATTTTTTCTTATTTTTAAAATTATGTTCTATTAAATAACAATAATTTATTCGACTATCTTTGATGAAAATAAATATATTACAATATTGTCACAACGTTTTTTTAAAAATCATTACTCTGTTCTTTTTATTATTATTATAGAAAAACTTCAAATTAAAAAGTGGAACTGACTTGGTTTTTTAATGGTTAATTGTTTGATAAAAGTAGTCTTAATTATCTGATCTTGTTTTAAACAGATCGCAGTTAATATTTGTAATGTAAGTAAGGAAATTTGACCACCAAAAATTTTAATTAATAAAAATATTAAAAATTAAACCTTTTTACTAGGGAAATTTTTAAAAACTCTTTTGTTCGAAACCGTGAAATTCTCTTTTGTCCAAAAAATTTCTTTCAGAATTCCGCAATTAATCTAATATTAGTTTCTTAAACTTTAAAATTACAATTTGTCTCCATTTAATTAATACATATCTATGCTTCATGTTTTAATTAAGCTTTTTCATCAAAAAAGAAAATATAATTTGATTGACCAACTAAATGATATCAACTAATGCTTTGATAATTTTTGAGATTTAAAATGAGTTTAAATTGCGTTATAAGTAATTTTATACGCATATATTGAAGCGTTGAAAAGTCTGAAACAATTTAGCATTAAACTCTTGATTGGTAAAAAACAAGTAAGTATCAAAATGAATGAATGAATTGTTTAAAAAAATACTTTAAATACTCTTGCGTTCTTAAAAATGCATATAAACAAACAAACAAAAAATACAAGATAAAAAGGTTAAAAAAAACTATTTTAAATTTTAATGAAGCGAAAAAAAATCAATAAGGGGAAAAAAACTTTCATTAAAAAATTATAATACAATACAAAAATAACTTTTATTGCGCAAAAAACTATTATTAATCAACACAAACAATGTGGAATCGGTGTCAAGAAGTTGTCCTAGTAGAATTTCTTTGGTTATATCACACAAGGTTTAAGAACAAGAAATTTGTCTTCCCCTTTTCGACATGATTTGACAAGTTAGCAATAGAAAAGATTCTTCAATCAGTAATCACTGATAGTCACGTGTTTTCTACAAAAGATGCTTATCCGGACTACAATAAAGATGTTTCCATTCAGTTTTCTAAGTAGGGGATCTATTTGAAAGGTCACAGCAGGGGTCAAAGTTGATTGCAAAGCTAGTTGCAACAGTAGTACTATTTCCTTCAAGATCCCGATACTTAACTAGTACGTATATCTTTGGCCAATTTCACTCCATAAAATAATAGTGGAATTCTAAAGTAATAGTGACCAATTTACAAGATAGACGCAACCTATTTACTAGGTATTGAAGAATAAATGTAATGATCTCGAGTAAAAAATCGAAATAAAACCAAATTAATAAATAAAACCGAAACACCAATTTTCTGTTGTCTGTCCAAACTATTATTGACTATCTAGAACATATTTTCACGAATTTTATTTATAAATACTATAAAATATAAAAAAAGGGTTTTAATGAAGATTTCAAGAAAAATAACAAGCAACGGGACCACGAGCAAGATTCATTTAGTAAATCGAATTTAAATACATCCAAATGTGGAAATAAGATATTTATCTTATTGATATTCAAAGAAGCTTTTTAAAAATAATTTTTTAGGTTTCCTGTAACTGAAAAAAAGTATTCAAAACTTGAATACTACTAGCTTTCAATGGTGGATAAAGATAGAAAATCGTAATGGAAAATGCCTGCATTCATATTCCAAGTTGCATAGTATTCCAAGTAATAAAATTAAATTGCCATTCAGAATGTTGAATTAATTTTTGCATCATTCTTTGATAATTATTAATGATTTAGGAGCACAAAAAAAAAACAACAATATATAAATTTCCGAGACAATTCTTAAGAGCAAATTTCGTCTCATTTTAATGCTATCTTAATAAAAAAATATTTTGATTCTTTCTCTGATTTTACATTTATTTTAGAGCTATTGATCCTCAATTTGATTTTTTAAAGTTCTTGGAAAGGAATAGGTCTTTTTCCATCAAGTAAAATTTAAAATCTGCCTCTCTAAAGAATCTAACAAATCTTTTACGATGAGTAGCAGATTAGGAAATCAAAAGACACTTTCCACCCTGAGCATGCGAGATCTTTATTAAATAATAGATACAGAAGAGGGCTCCGTGAAAAAAAATCATCATGTTTTGTTAAAAACAAAAGAAAAAAATCCGCAACTCATAGGTCAAACCTTTTTGCAAAACTTGATATCGATCTTCGCTCAAAACGTTTATTCAAAAAGTTGTTCGAACAAACAATATCTTCGCACCCTTCTCCAATCTCTGAAGTTTTTAAATATCTATCGAATACACTCGTTTGGTATTAGACGCCTTTGTTTCCAAAAATCCCATTCTCATCCCATTTCAATCAATCAATCAAAGCTTTTATTTCGGAGACCCCGACGCAAGCAAGGACGGTAATAGGACAAATGCGTACTGCCACTTTCGTAGAGGTCATAAAAGGTCAGTAAATCAAGCATAACTCTTTGAAAAAAAAAGGTTTAGGGAGTGATTAGTCTAAGTTTGCTGAAACATGTTATCTCTTGGCAAGAGTATTTGGCGGGAAAGTGTATTGATGTTTTAACTAAGTTTTGATACGTAAACATAGGGAAAAAACTTTTGTCTCAATGTGTACGAGATATGCTGATTCTGTACACACCAGGCCTTCTGTCTATGAAATTTGGCAAATATAAACATTGGAGGGTAGAAAAGAGATTTTTAAATTTTAATTAATCAAAAAATAAAAGAAATATTGACTTTATTTTCGTATCGTTGTGACCAGAATATTAAGATTAGATTTTTCCATGATGAGTAGGTGTCAACATTGGATATGCCTGTAATAATTTTTTTTGAGATTTTTTGTATTTATGAATAAGATTTAACTTCAGAATGGAAAACTAATGGAAATGTTTTTTTAAATGCCTCCATTTTAAAGCCCTTTTTTTTAGCTAACTGGACGTCAAAGGTTGTAAATTTAAAATATACAACTAAATACATCAAGAACGCTTGAATTGACTGAATTATTCATTCACAGTCTAAGTATGCTAAATACAGTTCTCAAATGAAAATCAATAAACTTTAAAAGAAAATCTAAAATAGAGATTCCACGCAACATGCATATGCAGATAAGTTAACATAATATTCTAGCTGGATGAAGAAATATTTAAATTAGTGTTTATTATCTGAGTAAATGACAAATATTTACAAAGAATGATTAGTCAAAAAAGCAACAAAGAAAAATTCTCCTCAAACTAAAAATTAACTAAGAAATTAAATAAATTTAGGGGAAAGGAAATAATAATCTACAAAATTGGGGAATACTGGAGAAAAATCCTTATTCTGCAGTGTGAATTAAAAACTTAAGCCCTATTTTGTTGAATTGCGTTTTTTTTCCATAAATTTTTATTTGTTAAAGAGATAATTAAAATTCTATCTAAAACATAAATTTATCGCATATTTCATTCCTAGAGCTCCTTAGATAGGGAACCTGTATATCGATGTAACGATAATTCGTTTGTAAACAGTTTAGTTTTGCAGAAATTAAACATCGCTTAAATTTTTTTTAATGTTACAGCAAGAGTTTTTGCAGCAATGCAATAACAGAAGTTTGACTTTATTTCTTTAAATAAAGAAATTAAATTCTAAATTCATTTGCTCTTTAAATCTTATATTGATATCAACTGGACTTCGCAAACTATGGGCTTATTGTAAGATAATCAGACTTTTTCCATAGCAAAATATATACAACTTGTACATTGTTTTCACGAAAAAAAAATGAAATAGAGCGTTCGAATTAATGGGCACATCCAAACTTGCTCTTAAAGTCATTTCTAATTAATATAATTAAATTTCTAAGGTATTTGAATCTACTATTCAGGAGCTGTAAGGTCAATAGTCAAAAAGATTATTAAATTAATTCTAATCGAGGGGGTGGGAGGACAAAATTTTTAAATACATAAAGTTGGCAACTGTCAAGAAGCCCCTCAGGTCTTAATAATTTTTAGTAGTTGTAGAAAGGTATTTAGTTTTCTACTTTCATTTAATGACAGAGGGCCCTGCAGACAAATGTATATAATCATAATCAAGTATTGATAAAATTAATTTTGGAGCTTTATTCTAGTAATATTTCTAATTACCATTTATAAGTTATTCATTATGCTATTTTATAATCCTAAAAAATTTGGAGCTTTATAAGTTAAATATACATACATATATTCCCTCCTTTTACAATATTGTTTAGAGTGTTATAAAAAGTTGTTTTCAATATTTTGCTTAAAATTAATTTTACGTTTTGATAGTGCATTTATTTTATATGCACAGTGTTGAAATAGACTTTTTAAAAAGAGAACTGCGACTTCAGTTTTCAAAATTTTCAGCTTAAAATTGCTGAATAAAAATTAAATTAAAACCGATAAAAAATTGGGAGGGAAAAGGTTGTTTCGGGATTTGCATAAACAGAGGACCTCTGGAAGATGTAAAAGGGCCATGAATTCTTCTGAAATTCGAAATAATTACATTGTTTAAAATATAGTTAAAAAATAAGCATAACTAATCAGTAAAAATTCCAATAAAGGTGTAGGTATATATTGTTGAAGGGTGTATTACCAGAACTTCATTTAATACTATTGTTAATGACTTATTTTATATATAAGAATGATCTTTAAAAAAATTAAAGTTTCTGAAGAACATATACTACATATATTAATGTAAATTTATTATTACATACATTAATGTAAATTCATTTCTACATATATCAATTTAAATATTTTTTTAAATCTGTTTTATATTTTAACAGTAGATTTGGATTATGGTTTAATAAACAGTGCCACTAGAAGCAAATTAAATTTGAATTCAGCTAATACCATCTACAAATTTTCGCAGATAAAAATAATCAGTTTGCAAATTATTAATATACTTCTGATTTAGTAAGCTGCTTATTTTATGCACAGTGTACTTATGATATTTCATATATAAAATGCAAAGTCATATAATGAACAAATCAGAGTTCAGAATTTTTTTTAAAAATGTAACAATACTGAAATTAAATCTACGGAAATAAATAGAAAAGTTTAAATTTGTAAAAGTGTTCTACTCTGGAATTAAAAAGACAACAACTTATATAGCATGGAAAATTAAAATTCGTATTTGGAATCTTTTCTTACTACTTACGTCATTTCAAGAATTGTTTTTATAACTATTCCCACCTTACAAATCGTTTCAATACTTTTAATATCATTTAATATTACTTCATACTTAAGAAACAATCATTTTTTTAAAGTTCCTATATTTAAGTAACATACATTTCAGTGTTCAAATTCATTGAATCAAACAAACGAATCTAGAAGAAATAAAACAAAAACTAATGAAACCAAAACTCTTTTGTCTAATGCAAAATAATGCATTTACCAAAATCTAGATTATTGTTCCGAAGTGGATATAGTATTTATATGAAAGAAATATCATTCGTCATTGATTTTTATCTCACATTTTTGAATAAACTCATTGAAAAGCAATTTATGCTTCATAAAAAAAACAAAGTGGAAAGTATTCAGATAGTATCAAAACACATGAAATTGTATTAAACAACAAGTCATTAAATATTCGAAATTTTGTTAAATATGTTAACTCTCGCCAAATCTGATGCTTTCAGAAAACGTTTAAAATACTGCAGCCTCTTCTAAAACTGATCCTTTACAGTAACACAATCCGATTGATTGATGAGAGTCGTACGCATATGAGTGTACGCAAGAATCATACAATCCCTAGTCGACAAGTGGTTCCTCAAAGAAATGAGTCTATTTTGCATGCCTCTAATCCTGTTACAACTATGATTGTTATAGCCTAGGAAGGGATATAGATTTATGAATAACCTATAACGAATGGGAAGGGAACACAGGAAATTAAGTTGGTGAGCAGTTTATCAAAATTAGGACTTTGGTATTCAAAGGGTGATTTATTTTTGAGCATGCCACAAAATACACAGAAGTAATGTAAAGGTTCTTTTTTACCTCCTTGCTTAGATATTGGGATTACTTCTATTTATCTTGTGACATTGTTATCAAAGACTTCTAAATAGCTAATGTCCGTTTCCGTATCCTGCAACTACCACTTTTCGACGATTCTACTTCGCTGAGAGGTGAGGCATGAAAGAAAGAGTGCATTACAAAATTCTTCGTTATTCCTTGACCTTTATTAGATTATTTTGTCCATTAGATATTTCTAAATTAGATACTTTAAATCTTGGGTGGGGAACCAATCCATTATTATAGAGTTGTTATTCAAAGCTTAAGAAACGATTGCATTGTTATCGAAGCTTAAATAAAGACAATGAAAAAAATTTTGAATTTTAAAAGAAATGTATGAATTTCTTAAAAATAAGCTTGAATGCCATTTAAAGGAATGGAAATTAAAAGATGGTTCTATTTTTCTTTGAAAAAAGTTTTTTTTTTTTTTTTTTTTTTTTTTTTTTT
>JAPMOQ010059638.1:557723-621835 GCA_026543055.1 Argiope trifasciata
TTTTTTTTTTTTTTTTTTTTTTTTTTTTTTTTTTTTTAAATATGAAATTGCTTCTAGAGTAACATGTAAAAGGTAGAAGCAGTCTTAAAATTTAAATCAGTTTTTCAATTTTATTAAATCTTAAATTAGAGTATAAAAGACTTACAATTTAGTGTAATCATTTTCAAAAATTAAATAATAATTTCGATTTTTTTAAAATTCTTTTTCAGTAATGACCGGTTATACAATGGAATCCGATGGTCAAGTTAACGGTAAGTAAAGATTTATTATTATTATTATTCATTCATTCTTTTAAAAGCAGAGATGCATAGATTTATAGCAGAGCCGAAACATAAAACCGATATTTTTTTATCATCGTATTGTTTTTCTCCTAGAAATAAAATAAAATAAAAAAACACTTCCTTAAAATTGAAAGATTTTTCTTCCTTATTTTCAAAAGTATATATTTTCAAATCAATAAAAGTAATAAACCATAGGAAAGTTGTAACAATAGGCTGAGTGGCTTTAAAAAATTAAAGTTACAAACATTTTAAATGAATTTTATGTTTTGATTCTGAAATTCTTAATACTTCAATATTACAGCCTATTTATTTTATAGTTAAAGAAGTTGAAGCAGTGAAAAAAAGGGTATGCGTCTATTTTTCTGTTATAAGAAGCACATTCGCCACAATTGGCTTTCGCTCCTTTATAATCTTAAATTCTCCTAAATCACTCTATAGAGAATAGGAAGAAACAATTTTTTGTTTATTAAAAACCTAATATTTCACCGTGGTTTGCTTCACATTTAATATTTTTGTTTGTCTCAACTAGACAACAACAACCTAATCATTTGTTTGAGGTCATTGGCCACCCGAAATACTTCAGAACAATACTATGATTACGAATGTCATGATTCTGCTATGAAGTTTAATTTTCGTATGCTTTTAAAATTAACGTAAATTTTTAAAAACCATTCATTAACATTGTATTTATGCTATGAATTGCAGTCTACTAGTATACTGATATTTAATCGAGATTAAAATAAATAGCAATATGTTTAAAATTCGCTTTATTTGATTATTGATATTTTATGATTTCGTGATTTCTGTATTAGGAAATAAAATAAATCCTGGTTGGTTTTGACAGTAGCTATTCGTTTACAATTTTTATATTTATATTCTCAACCAATTTCTAATTTCGAAAAGAATATCATTTTTTTTTTTTTGACTTTGACTATTTGTTCACAGTTTTTATATTTGTGTTCTCAACCAACTTCTAATTATGAAAAGAATACCAAAATTTTTGCTTTACTTGTCATTCCCTAAAAGGAAAAAAAATTGCCAGAATTTTTTCAGTGACACCATAAAATAAAATATTCAATGAGATGATTCCATCAACTTTCTTTTCATCAAAGCTCTTGATCCCGAAGTACACCTTCAAATGACATCAACGAGAAAGATGCTGCAAAATAAAGTTAAACGAAACACAACCTCAACAGCCTGACAAATTGACAAATTTCGACACTTTTTGATGTCAGTTTGACAATTTCGTTATTTTCCAAGCATAGTTAACGAATCGAAAGGTCTGTGAATATGCAATTATATTTAAAATAGGATGTGTTTGATATCATTTATCACCATTAGTATCTATTTTAATACTGTTGTTGCAGTTGTTGAAGACTGCTAGTATTAATAAGATTAATTTAGTCATGCCAGTCAGTTTTAAACTACATCTTATCAAAACGAAAGTCTATAAACAAATAAAAGTAATAATTTAAACCATAATACATAGTAGAAATAAAGCTTGTACTATAGATAAGTATATTCATAAGAGCTGACATTAATTGGCGAAGTCGGTCCAGTGATTAAAGTTGAGGGCTCTGTTAAAGGTTCATTCTGTAATAAATCTCGAAATGGAAAAAAAAAGCTCACAATTAGCGATGGCGTATCTAAGAGTCATGAGCAATATAAAATTGGTTTTGTAGAATTTTCAACTATTTTTCTTTTTAGAAACGGTTGAATGCACTGCAGATTCTTCAAATAAAAACCAAGCTAATGGTAAGTTTTTTTTATCTTTAGGTTTTTTTTAAAATAATAAAGACTAAAAAAGTATTTTAATAGAAAAGGAGAGAATGCTGCCTTAAGCTTTCTCTTAGATTTTCACTTAAGGTTAACCATCTATACTTTGATTGATTGATGATTTTGAGCAAAAATTATTTTTTGCTACATATTACTCTATAAAAAATCTTGAAGTGTTGAAGAAAAATTCCATAACAGCATCCAAAATTATCCATTTCAATGATGATATGTGATTGTTTTATTTTATTTTATAACTTTGATGAATTTCAACAGTAAAAAAATGATAAAGATGTTATTTGTGTTTAGCTTCTACAGTTTTTTATTACTACTTTTCTAACAAAATTTTACTGTTTCATAATAATAATTATTATTGAAGAAGCAGAAATTGGTTCTCACTAGAAATGAAAGGAATTTAAGAGAAAAATTAACAAAATCCTAAAAATCATTCGACATTGAGATTATGAAGATTTTTCCATTTAGGCCACTCAAAGTTCATGAAAAAAAAAAAAAAAGTGTAAGAGGGAAGGGCGAAATCAAAATTTTCAACTTAGGAATGTGCTCACAATAACATAAATATCGATCATGTCAGTAAAAAAATATATGAGTTGCGTGTCTTGATACAAATGATGATATTTTTCTTGGCAACACAAGTTTATTATATTTTAAGGACTAAATAATTGCTAACTTTTTACAATGCAATTAATATATGCAATTATATTATAGTATTGCACATCAATATATACAACTAAACTCCGATTTAAATCTAAATTCATTTTTTGGACTTCCCAACATACACTTTAATCGGTATTAGCTACACACTCCGGCATAACTCTCACTGTCTTCATTTCATTTCCTTTTTGCCTTGAGGGCGGAACAGTTAAGTGAAAGTTAAAGGTATAACAGTATGTATACCTTTAACCTTATAACTATATAAAAGGTATAACAGTATTACACCGTTTGTATGCAATATTTCCATTAAATTTATAGATCGGTATGAGATAATACAATCATTTATCCCTCAGTTAGTAAACTGTTAAAAAGTTAGATTGATGATATCTGAGATTTGATTTTATCATCAGCTTTATAGCCTGATATCGAAACTTCAATTGAATTCATCCAAGCATTGGTTGTTCATTGATCTGACAATTTATGTATATGTAAACAAAAACGTAACTGACCATTAAAATGAAATTTGGTATCTGTCATTAAACAAAAACTTTGATTTATTTCAAATTTGGGCCAAATCAGTAAGAAAGAAGAAATAATAATAACAAAAAAATGCACGAATAAAAATGCTTTATTGTTGTTGTCGAATGCCACTTGGTAATACTAAGCCCGAAAAAATGCTTTATAGTACGACGTAGCTAAATAGAACTAAAGAAAGACGCACCAGTAGATATGCATAAATAAATCGAATAAGGAGTCCCTCAATGATTTCCACTTTTCTGACAATACTGCTATTTGCAGGAAACCGAGGCTATTCTTTTATCAAGACGGAACCAAACAAAGGGCAGTCAATACTTTGATTAATTAATTTAAACCTGATTTCGATTATTTTCAGATTGCTAATAATAAACTCAAATCATAAATGTCATCCGTTGTACTGTTTAACATTTTATTAACTGATGGATAAATTTCAGGCGATGGGTAATATGTTAAACTTTATTTTATAGTCCTTTCCGATTTTGACGAAGAAGAAAGATATTTTCACCACTTACAAAGCCTTCTTGAGTATTTTAGCACATCGTAATCTTGTATTAATAATTAATTTCCAAAGCGACGAAATATTCATTTAAAAAAGCACTAAATAAATTATTTACTTAACAGAAATTACGGACTTAAAAAGCAGATTAATAAAAAATCTAAAATTACAGACAACAAAATTACTACGGATTCAGTTTTCTTTGAAACCCGTATAATTTCTACCAAAAAAAATCATATATTCTTACAAAGAATTTCATACATGTTTATTTAACAGGGGGCTGAGCGCCATGGAAAGTTGAAAACCATTTTTAAGCACCTTGAAAGTGCTTAATTTTCAGAAAAGATTCTTAAAAAGTGTTAAATTTTCACGTCAAGACGAAGAAAAATTTTGTTTTGTTTTGTTTCTTCAGAAGATAAAATATGATAATTTCGAAATAACGGTCGCAAACGCTTGTTTACCGGATGTATCAATAAAGAAAACCAACGAAGGGGAAAAATTCGAAGAAATATTCCGGGGGTTCCAGCAAATATTAAGATAACACTTAATGACTCTTTTTCCCCTTTCCGTCCCCCACCCTTTTTTTCTTCAACAATGTGCATCACCATTTATTAAAATAGTGGAATAGTTATATGGAAAGGGTAGTACAAAATGTATACTATGCCATACTTATTGCCAATTGAAAGACATTCCAATTTCAGTTTTTAATGTTTAAGATGAATAATTGATTCCAGTTATGGCTGGTAAGTGTATATTTAAACTTTTATGTATTGCTGGAGAATATGTAATATGGTCCAATCAAGGAAAAATATGAAAGTAGAATGAATTTGATGCGCCAAAACGTGATATCGAGCATTGGAAAAGCTGCTTTAAAACCAAACATATTCAAACTTCATTCTCATTAATATGTCATTTTGGTGTAATTACTTGAACGACCTATTGCAGGTATTCAGCTGTGCTATACTGAATTGTAATTAATTACAGTGTGAAATTATACTAGTCTATCCCTTAAAATTTATTATGATAAAATTTTAACTTGAAGTCTTTAATTTTAAATTATCGTGTTATCTTCCGCAATATTTTTGGAACGTCCCAATCCATTTTGGTTAGTAAAAAAAGAAACTGCTGGATCTGTTCTTAAATATTTTTTTAAAAATGATTTTTTTTAGGATTTAGATTTTATTATTTTATAATGATTTTTTTCTTTTTATAACTTTTATTCAAATTTTATCCACAATGAAATCTTTTTATATGCAAGGTCTTGTCCTGAGCAACTCCCAGCATAAAGTCATTGAGCATGAAATTTGGGGAGTTATTTTTTGGGGTATTAGAAGCCCACTGAGAACGGATTTCTGAAACTTTTTAATTCGAAGTTTAATTTAAAAATATAATTTTAATGTGTTTTCATCATGACATCAAAGCCTATTACTGCTTAAAAATTATTTTAACACATTTTTAGAGTTTAAAAATAATATAAATAAATAAGGTTTAAAAAAAAATAAATGAAAAAAAATGTTTGTTTATAAATGTTTATAACAGAGATTTTTATCATAATGAAATTCATAATGATATTGCTTCTTCAAATAGTTGAATCATGTTATCCCGCAGTTGTTAAAATTGTAGTAAATGTAGGGGGAAAAACTTTCTCTGCTTTTATTTAAACTTTACAAAAATTTAAAGTATGTTTATAAAATTAAATTCTTCATTTGTTAAATTTTGAAGCAATACGATATATTGTCTCGCTCGAACTTCCAGAAAGATTTCTTAAATGCTTTAATTGGCATTTTTACTTCATCGTATATGAAAAGTTATATATATATATAAAACAATTGTCAAAAAATTCGAAGTCGAGGTTTTAATGAATCTCCACGTTTCATGCCTCCTTGAATTCGAAAACTGTCTGTGACAATGTTCGTCATCTGACTATGGTTATGTGACAAAGATAGTACAAAAATACTTTGTGATGGATGGATGAAATTTGATATATGGTTTTCACATCAAATTTGTAGTTTTCGATCACATTTTCAGCAATATCGGTTTCTGAGAATCTTTTTATCTATTTACCTGTTCGAATATAATTTAGTATAGTAATTACAAAATGAAAAGAGCTAGGTTGTTAACATTTGGTATACAGATTTAATATCTATTGTATAAACATCTGATAAATTTTGGGCCAAATCCAACAACTCAAAACTGTAGGAACTTAAATATATCAAATTTGGTACGTATTTTATTTTTTGGTAGTTTTTTCTCCTTGCAATTTCCTCAGAAAAGAAGCGCACACAATATTTTCAGGACACACATACACACAATAACTTCTTATCCTCTTATTTCTTGATTCCTTTCCACTTTTTTTCCTTAATTAATTCAACTGAAGCTTTGTAAAAATGCTTTCGTCAGTGGTTCCCAAGCTACTAGTAAAGAGATAAAAATAGCTGATATAAATTAACACTTTTTAAAAAGATCCCTTTATTTCCCTTGTCCGGTTCGCCCGTGAATCGGAAATCCCTATCGGAGTCTTAATTATGTATTACCACTGAGAAAAAAATATTTTTCTTGTCAATATTTCATGTTATAAAAAAATATTTTCCTTGTCAATATCTCATCTATATCTATACTTATAATAAAGCTCAATGTGTGTGTGCGTGTGTGTGTGTGTGTTAACGCTCTACAGGTCAGACCGTTGGACCTACTGCTACCAAATTTGGTACATGTATAATTTGCACGTCGGGAATGTGCACCTCGGAGTCCTTTTTTTCGAATTTTTAATTAGAATTTAAATTAATTAAAATTTAAGCGAAATTTCGACGTTTTTCCGGTATAACTTCCGATTAATATTATCGCATCGCACAAACATGATTTTTGCATCAATTTAAAGATAAAAAAATTAGCTTTCTAATGATATCAGTGTTTTAATATATAACTTAAGCCTATATTTTTAACGAATTTTTAAAGAAATATTTTGACCATGTTTTTTTGAGCACGTGACTGGATAAAATAAAAGAAAACAATGACGGAAGTTCAGATAAAAAAAACTATCATCATAAATCAAGTCTAAAGAAATGATACTTATAGCACGTGACTGGATAAAATAAAAGAAACATAAAATGTGATATTTTCTAAAAAAATAAATGCAACGCAAAGGATTCTATGATCGTTTGCAATATCTAAATCATTTATTCCACAAATTTTCTTTATTTATGGTAAACTTGATTGAATTTAGAAAGAATATAAATTGAAATCTGGACTAATGGCATATTTCTATAATCGTTTGCAATATCTGTATCATTAATTCAATAATTTTTTCCATTATAAAATGTGATAAGTTCTAAAAAAATAAATGCAAAGCCAAGGTTTCTATAATCGTTTGCAACATCTAAATCATTTATTCAATATATATTTTTTCTTTTTCTCTTCTTTTAAAAAAACTTTTAATGTTTTGGCAATATCACGAAAAAAAAAACGTTTTTAATTTCAGGCCAATCAATGCCCGAAATTACTTCAAGGCTAATGAATATGTGACTTAATTGAAAATTTTAGAATGCATTTCACATGGCGAACCAGCTGGTTGCCAAAGGCGGCTAGTGTTATATAAGACGAGGGATAATTTATTTCTCTCTTCTTCCCTACTTCTGCTTTTGTGCGCGCTGAAAGCAAACGTGACTTCGCACCTCTTGTAAATAAATTGTTTTCCCGGGATGGATTAAAGCGAACTTAAAAATGAAGTCTCATTGAAATTGAATTCCGATTGAAAAATAATATTCTTACATTATATATAGAGAGAGAATTCTTGTTAATCTATATCTGCACTTATAATAAAGCTCAATGTGTGTGTGTGTGTTAGCGCTCTACAGGCTAGACCGTTGGACCTACAGCTACCAAATTTGGTACATGTATACCTTGTAGGTCGGGAATGTGCACCTCGGAGCGCTTTTTTCTAATTTTTAATTAGAATTTGAATTAATTAAAATTTAAGCGAAATTTCGACGTTTTTCCGCTATAACTTCCGAAAATATTATCGCAAAAACATGATTTTTGCATCAATTTGAAGATTAAAAAAAATTAGCTTTCTAATGGGATGAGTATTTTAATGTATAAATTAAGCTTCTATTTTTAACGAATTTTTAAAGAAATATTTTAACCATGTTTTTTTTTAGCACGTGACTGGATAAAATAAAAGAAAACAATGACGGGAAATTCTAATTTAAAAAAAGCTTTCATCGCAAATTTAATTTTAAGGAATACAACTTTTAGCACGTGACTGGATAAAATAAAAGAAATATAAAATGTGATATTTTTAAAAAATAAATGCAAAGCCAAGGTTTCTATAATCGTTTGCAACATCTAAATAATTTATTCAATAATTTTCCCCCTTTCTTGCTTTCTTTAAAAAGGCATATTTAATATTTTGGCAATATCACCGAAAAAAACATTTTTAATATTTTGGAATATTTGGAGCATAACCAATAAATTATTAGAGTAGTAAACTCAAAAAGTTTTTCCGAATAAAGTTACCGACTCTTTAACTACTAATAACTGAATCTTTTAACTTTAACTATTTCTTAAATTTTGTACTGGCTTTAAAGAAAAAACATTTTTTTTAATTTATACTTATAATAAAGCTCAATGTGTGTGTGTGTTGGCGCTGTACAGGCCAGACCGTGCACATTCCCAACCTCCAAGGTATTCATGTACCAAATTTGGTACATGAATACCTTGGAGGTCGGGAATGCGCACCTCGGAGCCCTTTTTTTTCGAATTTTTGAATTAGAATTTGAATTAATTAAAAATTAAGTGAAATTTCAATATTTTTCCGCTATAAATTCCGAAAATATTATTCCACAAACATGATATTTACACCAAGTTAAAGATTTAAAAAACTAGCTTTCTAATGGTATCAGTGTTTTAACGTATAACTTAAAATTCTATTTTAAACGAATTGTTAAAGAAATGTTTTAACCATACTTTCAACAATATATGCCGGATAAAACAATAAAATTTAATCAGCAAGAGCACGTCAGGGAAAAAATTAGGTTTTATCACCGTGTTGCCATCATTTTGACGGAAGTTCAAATTTAAAAAAAAAATCAACTATTACTGCAAATTATATCTAAAGAAATGTAACTTTCAGCACGTAACTGGATAAAATAAAATAAATATAAAATGTGATGTTTTCTTCAAAAAATGCAAGGCAAAGGATTCTATGATCGTTTGTAATATTTAAATCATTAATTCAACAAATTATCTTTATTTAAACAGGATTGAATTCATGCAGGATATGCATTCATATTCCGGTCCAATGGCCAGTTTGTAAAATATTTTTAATAGGCATATATATTGTTTAATACTATTAATTTGATTTAAATGAAGTAAATAATTACATTTTATTTAGCTTTAGTCAAACAATGAATTGATGAATAATGAGTTTTAGGTTTCTTCATAATTTGCTCTGCGAGCCATATTTTCAAAAATTTAGATAAAAGTTGCTACATCAGTCAGTCTTCTAAATCAATAATTAAAACTGACTAACTTATAAAATTAAAGAATATTATTTGGAAATCGTGTTCTTTTTTAACTTTCCGTCCATCATCTTAAAGAAAATATTAATTTCAGGCCAATCAATGCCCGGAATTACTTCAAGGCTAATGAATATGTGATTTAATTGAAAATTTTAGAACGCATTACTGAATGGCGAATCAGCTGGTAGCCAAGGCGGCTATTGTGTTTATAAACATAAGTCAAAAATTATACTTAATAAATTAAATATAATTTTTTTGTGTGCGCTGCTATAGTTAAGCAATTTTAAAATAATAAACCTATATTTTAAAAATTATCGAGCTATGATGTTTTGGATTTTATATATAGATTTGAATTTTATATATTTTTTCTCTTATTACAATAGAAGAAACGTCACCAGCTCAGGAATCTATGTCAAAGAATGCCTCCTCTGTTTGCAGTAAACGTAAGAATTAGTTTTGTCTGATTTTTTTAAGGCATTGTTCTTTTAAAAAAATCAATCTAACAGATGATTCAATATTTTTTTAAAAAATATTTAAATAAGAAATTCTGCATAAAAACGCTCTAAAAATACAACCGGAATATTATTTTAGGCTACTTTTTTTTTTTCTTGTGAATGCTTGTTTGAATGATTCTTCCATATATAATCTTGGGTTGCAATCGTTGAGGTAAGTAATAACGTTGAAAAGTCGAATTTTGGTGAAAATAGTATAACTTTTTTAGCTCAATATTCTTACGTTTTGAACGTTTTCTTTTTTCTGATTTTGAATTTTTTTCCGTCTTCAGCAAGTTGCATTTATTTTAATATTTCCTTGTTTTGTGTTTTTATGCAATCTTATATCTAAATCATCAGAAATTTTAAATTTTGATTAGATATACTAACAAAAAGCAAAAATTAAAATCTAGTCATGTTTCTTGTTCAAATTTAGAGAAATAATTCATCAAATTTTTTTGTAGTTCCTGAATTGCAGAATATGTAATTTGTTCTTTAAAAAAAGATGTTACGTTTTTTTAATGCTGCATGAATTGGGAAAATTATACGTTTTGTTATTTATTTATCAAATTTTAAAATTTAAAAGTTGTTAGAAATGTTATTATTTTCTACCTAATTCAGGAACACGTTCAGTTCAGGAATTGGTATATTTCTCATAAGTAAAATTTTATGTAAATTCATTCCTAAACTAAACTAGAAGGTTTTATTTATTTTCCACTTTTTAATGAAATAAATATTCAAGGTATTTTTGGCATTTAATTTATACAATTTTGTTTCGTGTATGTTTTTAAAATCTACTTTATGCAGCAGGTCTAAAATATGAAAGATTTATTATATTTTACAAATGCTGATTAATCTGAATTTTTTTATTTGGTAGCAAAGAAAAAGTAAAATAAATTATTTTCATTAGTAACAATATTAAAAACTAATATATAGAAAAATACACTCTCATTGGGAAAAGATGAAATGACTATTGTGACTTTCACCGTTCGTTGATGCGAGCTCTATCTAAGATAACATCAAGGCGGGGATTCCCCGGTAGAGTACAAACAGAGAGTAAAATAAGAAAAGTAGAGAGGCAGCTTTTTATAAGTGATCGACATGAAATACAGGTGTCGCTATAATCACATTCATCGCTCGTTGAAGCGAACTCTTTCGTACGATTTTATCACGGCGGGGATTCCCCGGCAGAGCATAAACAGAGAGTAGAATATGATAAGCAGAGAGGCTGTATTCTAATTGATCGAATGACATGAAATAAAGATGTCACTATGATCACTACAAAAGCAAAGATTCACAAATTAAAGGCTGGAATTGAAAATATTGGAATGAATTTTTGTTGGATTGCTATAAGATGTTGAATGCAAATTTTCTAATCTTTCCTATTTCCACCAAGCTATATGGTAGCAATATAATAGATTTTTTTTTTTTTTTTGCTGTGAACATTCAATTTAGTTTGTCTGCATTAAGTTCGAATCGGCTTGTATAAACTACATTTTTTTCATCGTTTTCCTTAATATTTTTTAGGGGGAGAGGAGGGTGGGGGCTCCAGGTATTTTCTAGAAAAGAATACATGTTGCCTATTAAAAAAAAGTCATTTCTCCCAGAAGGAAGTGGATAGTATTATTTAAAAGCTTTAAAACCTCTATTGTAGCGATAAAACAACTATGCTTTTGAATTTCTAAACACAGTTGCTTGAAAATATGCATGTGTATTATAAAGAAATTAAAATTTATGGTAATTAGTGAAACACTAACCTGTATTTCCTTTTTTTTTTAAAAAAATTCTTTTTGCTTTATGTTATGGAATTTGAATGTGATGGATATTTTATAATGTTCATCACATTCTGAATTATTAGAAATTATGATGAATTTTTATTCCATACTGTTTAAGATTTTAAAAATCGATTTGTAATTATCTTTGTATATAGAACTCCCGTGTTCTTCAATGATATTGAATATTTGTGGGTGTGTGTATGCCATACATGTTGGTGTTGTGCAATTTTTAAATAATACAAAGCTAGCAATTTTTAAATAATTCAAAACTAGCAATTTTTAAATAATGCAAAGCTAGACGAACTAACCATAACATTATCAATCTTTGATTTTCCTGAATAGAGATTCAAAATTCTTAATTTTTTTCTTTCTCTCATTAGGACAAATGTCATCGAATCAGGAAACTAAATTTGTGTCAATTTACAGCAAAGGTAAGTTTTTGAAGTTTTGTTTTGCAGTTTTCTGATAAGAAACTCGCATACTTTTTTTAAGTTCCTGAAATTCTGGAATATAATTGCACAAATACCTTAAGTTTCTTTTTAATATCAACTAAGAAATTCTCATTAAAATTTTTTTCAGGTTAATGAACAAAAAATTATTTTAGATTAATTTTAAAAGTGTAAATCGTTTTCTTTAGAGTCACCAATATATAATTTCTAAATCGCTAAAAAAAGCTATGCATGTTCAATGCAAAAAATGCTTCAGATTAAGTAAAAAAAAATATTTATGTATCAAGAATATATAACTAAAAAATATAAAAAAATCTAAATTTTTTTATATAATCATTTGTCACACAATAAGGGTAAATACAATTCCTTAAGAGAAAGCGCACCACTCTTTTTTTAGTTGTAAGAGGCCAATTACAACGTTATAGTTCTTCGTATAATCACTAGTATCTTTGAACTTTGTTGTCAGCACATGTTTTATTCTTATTTTTAAGAAAAATAGATTTTCTTTATTATGAATAAATACAGCATTCATATTTTCAGTGTTGTTATTTGTGTTTAATATAAAATGTTTGTCTGTAAATTGTCTGAGCGGTGGTTCAAACAATTTAGTATAAGCAATGACATATGATGGGCCAGTTATATCTTCATGTAGCAATTTGTTCTGTATTAAGGACATAACTTTAATTTCATTATTTCCATATTATTATTATTCCAGAATGTAGAACTAAGTCATTCATTCCAGAACTAGAAGATATAATAAATAAATAAATACTTTCAACCTTAACGATAATTTCTTTCAATAACTTTGTTTTCTTTCAGATTTCTTTTGTCTATTTTATTCTTTTTCATGGTGAGGTTAATGCTCGTTCGGAATTCTTTTCAGTCATTATATTTTTGCTCAAATGTACTCATCATTTAATAGGAATTAGGATAAGCGTTGTTAAATATTCACTTGCTTTTTTTTAAAATTTCATTTTATAGCATATATTATCCACCATAGTTCTAGCTATGATTTAAGTTATCTTCAATAATATGAGCTTCCATTTTCAATTATTTCGGTTGAAGGAAGTGTGGACGAAATTTGCTGGTTTCTGCATTGTTTCTGTCGGTGATTTTTTTGTGTGCTTGCTTTAGCTTTCTGCTCTTTTCACATATACCTAACCAATTGGCTTTTCGGGTTCCGATTTTAGAGGAGGTTTAAGGTAACCTTTTATCGCAAAACCAAGATTTATAATTTTTGAAATATACTAAAGGTAATATCAGTTCTACTGTGCACTTAACCCATAACTGTTTAAGAATATCTCAAGATACATCAGTGAATATTTGCTGTTAAAGCATATGGTAGGATTCAACTTATGATGTGCAGATTTTAAGTTATTATTTTAGGAAATAAAAAAGCTTATTACATTATATAAATTGCGCAAATTGTAGAAATAATAACTAAAGGAAATCATTAAAAAAGTTTCAAATAATTATTTTATTATTCAACAAATGTATATATTTTTTTTCAAAGGTGTAATATATTATACTGCGAGTGAAAAATAAGTGAAAATTTTTACGGCATTGTTTTGTAATGAAATTGAAAATTGTGGTAGATTTAACAAGGTCGAATCGTACAATTTTTTATTTTTCCTCGATTTTTTTAAAATCTTCAGATGTATGATACTTTTTTATTTCTAATTATTAAAATAATCACGACACGAATTATTACAAAAACTTCACTAAAATTTCACTTATAATTAATAGTACTTTTAAGAAATATTTGGTAGAAATCTGTTAATAGATTTTTTATAGGGCTCATATTTTTTAAGAATTTTATTTACTCAAATGGATTTATTTATCTTTTTTTCTTTTCAGCATGGACAGAAGGACCTTTAGTGAGGAAAAACAAAATTTCCGGTAATTAATTAAACTCTTCTTCTTCGATAATTTCATACAAGGCTATAACTATAACCGCTTTACACATACTTTATGAAAGTTCTCACCTTTTCGACCAGCGGAAAAGTATTTAAATTCTTAATATATTGTTTCAAGTCTTATTTCATATTTATCCCTATTCTTTTGATGAACATTTCAAAAATTAGAACTTGAGATTTTGATGAATCTCTACGTTTTAGATCCTCAGTGAGTTAGAAAATCTCGTTTTTGGAAAATGTCTCTCCATACAACTGTCTGTCTGTAACAAAGATAACTTCTAAACGTTTTGAGCTTGATAAATGAAATTAAATATGCAATTTCTACTTCAAATTTGATAATTTTAATCAAATTTCGAGCAAATTCCGTTCAGAAGAAGTCTGTCTGCCCGACTATTCGAAAATAAACTAAAACAATATTTATAAATCGAATAGAGCTAAGATGGATGTAATTTGGCATGCAAATTTAGCATCTATAGTGCAAGCACCTATCGAATTTTGAGCCAAAACCGATAAGAGTTTGACCGTTCATCGATCTGTATTTTAAGAAAATTGAAACGCGATAACTCAGAAATGCAACATATCAAATGGCTTAAATATATCAAATTTTGTATGTTACTAAAAATGTAATTCTTTGCTGAATTTTTGTTTCAGTCCGTCGGGAAAAATACTAATTCAAACACGCTTAAAACACAAATTTTGTTTTTGGATACTATTAATCGTAAGTCACGTATTAATTACCACATGATATTTATAGTTATTATTTTATTGTGACATTTAGAAATATTTGTGTATTTTTTTAATACAGGAAGTACTCCGCCTTTTAGTACCGAGATGAAAAAAGATGAGCCTAAGAAATTTGAGCAAAAAATACACAAATCATTAGATGTAAGGGATAAAAAAAATTCGTACTCTTTTGCAAATTTTTTAAAACTTATTTTTTTACTTTTTTTTTTCGTACTTTGTAAAGATAGAACTGTTTAGATGATTTTTCGCTCTTATCCTTGCGTAAGAATTGAAATTTTATATCATTGTATATTCTGGAATACAATGGGATATTTTACAATTTTCAGAACTAAAATATCAGTCTATTTTAATTAAGCCGATTCTTCAGAAATGCACTCCCAGGAATTGAAAAAAAATTAGCAGGATCCTTTTAATGAATTATGTAAAGTTTAAAGACTGAAAATAAGAGAGAGTACCAAAGTTTTGAAAGTACCAAAATTAGAATGCACTCTTTAATTAATATTCTAGTGATTTAAAAAATTTAAGGAAGTGCTGATCGTAGTACGAGGAGAAAATTAATCAACTGTGACTATTAGAAATCATGCTACAGAATCCATTAGTCTTTATATATTTTTCTCATCTTTCCCCCTCACCCCTTTTATTGCGAAGGGGGAGGGAAGGAGTTAAAACTGGAATAGCCATTTTTGGTGGAGAAAGAGTCAAGGCTAAAAAATATCAGTAAATGTTCAAAATAGTTTCTATTTTATGGTAGGGAAAATAACAGCAAAAATTTTTTTCTCTATATATACTGAAACGAATCATATTTTCGATCCACGGATTATGAAAACTGATCATACTATCATCTAGGAGTGAGGCTAGAAATCTATCTATAATATTATTGATTTTTTTTTCCCTCAAAGTTCCTAAATTGCAAAAAAATTATTAAATTTATTTTGAAATAATTTCATTTTGTATTTTGTTAAACCTCAAAGTTTTGAATTAATTGAAAAATTACTGAAAAATATAAAACATTGAAAAATGAAATGAATTGAAAATTAACTTTATTTATCAGAATTACTATCATTGTTTATTCAAAAAAATTGTTTTAAATATTTTTAGAAAATTGATTTTGAAATATTCAGTTTCCTAAGAGTGACTTATGCTAGTTTAACTCTTATAAAACACGGCTTGAAAATAATAATAATAATAATAAGCTATTTTTTTTAAAAAAATTACAATACAAAACAAATATATACTTAATAGTTTGCCTGTAGCAAAGGTAAAAAATATGAATAAGAAAGGGTATTGTCTAAAATTGTTTTTGATAGGAAAGAAGAGTACGGGAAAGCATTTATATAGTTCCCAACATTGACATTTTTTTTCTGACCAAGCCTGGATATATTTGATTCTACCTGCATTTATCTGTATTCTACCTGTACCTGATTCTACCTATATTTATTAATAACATAGAAAACAAACTTCATATTTGTTATTTTAAACAAAATCGTTATATCAATGGAAAATATATTTAGATACTTTTCTTTCATAGTTAAAAAGAAGAGTTGATTTTTTAAATGTTTAGAATTTGTGCATTTCCGAAAAATATGCAAAAACTTACAGGGAGAAAAAAGAGAAGCATTCGAGACATATGCCAAGTGATTAAGAATCGAATTTATTATATTTCTGTTATTTAGGTGAGAAATTAAATCCTGAATTGCTTCTAATTCTAAAATTCTTATAATAGATAAAATGCTTTACGATCATTGAATACATGTAATCATCTTAATAATATTCGAAAAGAATTAATCCTAAAGACTCATAGTGCTCCGAATTTATTATATATAAATCAGGGTGAATTACATCATAAGAAAATAAGCATATTAAGTGTTCATTTTGAAGAAGCAGAGCCTTAAAAAAATGCTTTATTTTCTTGAGAAGTACAAATAAAGATTCTTTTTTTTCCAAACCTTGAATACTATAATTGAATACGAAGTGAAAAAATTTTGCTTACCGGATGTATCAAGAAAAACAAACCGGAAGTATCGAGAAAGAAAACCTGCGAAAGGGGAGAATTCAGAGAAAAATTCATGAGGTGACATCGATCCAAGGGTATCAATTCATATTCATTCAACGCTTAATGACCTACCCGCCCCCTCTCAAACTCTGCTCTCTCTTCCCTCAACAGCAAATACTGCAGCGTAATGAAATACTAAAATGATAATCCTGAAAGGATACTACGAAATACGCACTGTTTCTTCTTTTTTTCCCCCAAAACTTGTTGACAATTGGAAAACCGCCGAACATCTTTAATTGTTATTACTTGAAGTGAGGCAGAATTCACTTTAGTTATGACTGGTAAGTGCTTAACCCTTTACATGTTCTTAAAGAAGAATACCAGATTAGTACCCATGGATGAAAAATGTTAACTACTTTTTTTTTCTTTCAATTCTTACTATTAGTTCACACTCTCCCATACATATTTATTTATATATCTTATTCAGATTTTCAGTCATGAATAAAATACTTTTTATTCATCCACTCAAGTTCGAAAGTATTTTTTAAAACTTGAAGTAAATGACATTTGATGTTAAGACAGACTTTTTTTTTCAAACATTACTTCATTAATTAAATTAAATTAATTTCAATACTTTAAATAGAGTTTTTGCGGTTTGTAATGAAAACTGAAATCAACGGGCAGTAGCTCAATTGGTAAAATACAAGGGTTTAAGTATTTTTCACGTGAAGGTGAAGAATGCGAAAATAATTTTTTGGTACTTAATAATTTTTTGATAACTATTTAATAAAAAGAAATTAAAATAAAACTTTTCTTTATTCACCTACATCCCCCCCACACGCACATTTGAAGCTTCTTTAGCACGTCACGCAAGCTTTCATTCTTTTCTATAAATGTGTATGTTGTTTGAGAGCAATAGCTTGAACTACTTACTAAAAAGGATTTATTGTCTAATATTGAATTGTAATCCAACGAGAAGTGTAATTATGTATATCGATTGTCTAAATATAGAGCGATGAAATGTTAACTGAAAGCCATATCACTCGACAATAGCAATATCGTTGATTGTGCTAGTGACCAAAATAAACGAAATAGTGATTATTATCAATTTCAATGAGCACAAGAAGAAAAAAAAAAAAAAAAAAAAAAAAAAACGCATCCTCGAGATTTTTCCCAAATTTTCTCCAAGTCCAAATCCTTTTATTTTAAATATTTTAATAGAATATTTTCAAGTTTTAGTTTCTAATTTATTTTTTT
This sequence comes from Argiope trifasciata, assembly GCA_026543055.1. Taxonomy (NCBI): domain Eukaryota; kingdom Metazoa; phylum Arthropoda; class Arachnida; order Araneae; family Araneidae; genus Argiope; species Argiope trifasciata. The sequence continues at coordinate 575,627 of JAPMOQ010059638.1, forward strand.
ATTTGCAGCTGAAAGTCGCCTGATAAGAGGCAGAGTTTTTGAGAAAGAATTAAATGAACTTTTGGGAAGCGAACAACGTTCAAAAGTCATTTGTAAGTGTCATTTAAAATTAAATATTGTTTTATTTTCGTATAGAAAATAGAATTCGTTGAATATCATTTTTTACAGTTTCCAAAAACTGTTAGATTTATTTATACGTTTTTCTTCTATTCAATTAATCTTTTATTTATTTATCTTTATAGTTAATGCTATCTTTCTATACTGTTCATCAACGGATTCTGAGACGATCATATTTCGAGGATTTCTTCTCATTAAGGGGCGAGGCGCGGAAATGATGAATGAATTTCCGAAATTCACTTTTGATCTGGTTTTCATCTTTTAGATTCTTTATTGTTCAAGGTTTTTTTACGTATATGTGATATATGATGCATTACATCATTTCTGATCGCATTTTAATTTAACTCAAAATTTCGTATTGAAAGGGTTAGTTCAAGTAAAAAAGTTTCCAGGAGTGACACGACGAAAATTTTAAATATCATAAAATGTTGTGATCAAGAAGCAAAAAACGGGAAATCACCATATTGCGGAAAAAATCTAATAACATATAAAAAATTGCATTTTAATATAAAAAAAAATCATTGTTTTTTTAAATAAAAAAAGTAATTATCAAAACTTAAAAACAGAAATGTTTCATTAATTCGTCATAATTTAATGTTTAAGTCACTTACATTAAATAAAAATTGCTTTGAAATATTTTACTGTACATTAGTACTTTTTTCCATTTGTGTTACTAATCACCTGTAATATTTACGCCTCATAAACAGCCATTCTTCATTGTTAAATGAAAACATCTCCTTTCATCTTTTTTCTCACCCCTATTTTGTCAAATTAAACCCATCCTAACGCACGCGCAAAAGAAAGGAAAGTTACAATCCGTTGTCTGTATTGGTCAAACAGTATGTTATTTTATTAGAAAAAACAAAATAAATAAATAAGTAAGAATAAAAATACGATCCCCCTGCCCCTACCATTAACCTATTTCGCTAAATTTTACATTAAAGGAAAACTCATAATTCCAAAATATAGCATAAAGTTTGACTATAACATTATCCTTTGTTTCCGAGAGAAAAATCCTATTACAATGTGTATTCTATACGAAGAATTTTTTAAAATTTCATATAAAAGTTCACTACTGCTAAATTTGTCATCAATTTTCATTTGTTCTTATTATTTTCTAGCTCCACTAAATAAACTTTCGTTAGCTTCAATAATTAGAGTGATTTCGCCACTGAATTACTCTATTTTGGAAATATAGCTTACCAATCAAAATGCTCTATATCTAATCAAATAGAATTTAAATAAAAAATTAGCTGTGATAAGATGTATTTTCACAAAATTGATTGATGTAATTAAAGTAATATTATTAATGTAGTATGCGATCAGTTTGTCACTGAAAGCAGAAAATTTTAATTTATTACATAAGTATACGCAAAAGAGGAAGGATCAGATAATTTTGTTCTAGATAATACTATGATGTTATAGAACTCAATTCCATTCGGATAGAGTATGCGCAAAATTAATAAAGTAGATCAAGGTTATTAAAATATTACGATTTAATACCAGTAACAATTCTAAATAAGTAATCAATAAGTGCTCATGATTAAAGAATGACTATAAATGAGAAATCAAAAGAATGTAGCAAACAACCTTACAATTCCAATTTATATATCAAGTACATAGTAAATTTTTAATAGGAAATCATAATTTATAGTTAATGTATTAATTAACCTGCATAACAAAGGATCAACTAAGCTCTATTAACGTCTCGTTTCAAAGCAACTCTAGGAATATTTTGGAACACACATTCTAATTTTGAACCATGAGCAGATGACGTAGGGGGCACCTGAGTTGCCACTCCCCCTGTTAACTTCTACACCAATTGAACATTTGGTCCTGTCAGATTTGGCGTGCACCTAAACCGCTTATAGCACGGTTTTTCGATGGAATTATTATGTGTTTTTTAAATTTCGAGTTTAAAAAAAAATCTTGAGATTTTATCTTTGCTAATAACAGTATAATTAGATAGCAGAGTGACATGTATAGAGTTGCTTTCCTTTTACAGCAAGTGGGCTTCATTTGTTTACGTTTTTCCTGGATGTGACGACCTTTTCTTATCTAATCGACTTTTTTTCATATCTTATCCCTATTTATTTTATTGATTAGATAAGATAAAATTGAAACATCTAATTTAAAATGAGAACCTATAGATTACAAAGCATACTTCTTTGTTCTTATGAAGATAAGAACATCGTGGTTTAATAAATGGCACGTTTAGATTAATTTTTTTACAGACATAGCATTTTCAGGTTATTTTAAAACGCAATGTTTGCTTAAAATTTAAGTATAATGATAGCATGATAGAAAATGTGGTGAAAGTCTTGTTTACTGCTATCCTAGCGATGCATGGCCTACAGATGCGAATAGGCACGGTAAAAGTGTGCTTTTGCAGTGCTTTTTAGCACTCGTTTTCAGATCAACGCGAGCTTTTATCTGCGTTTGTTGACTTTATAGTAGTACGATCACTTTAGTCTGTTTATATTCTGTCTTGCTTATAATATTTTAAAATTTATTTTAAATAATAATAAAGGAAAATGTATGTGTATGTACATTGGTGCATACGAAGTCAAACCTGGGAAACCAAATTTTTCAACAAAGATATGCTTTTGAATATGGAGATTTAATAATCTGAGCGACAGTTTTGAAATTTGAATGAACTAAAACTTAAATTTGAGCAAATTCCACTCAGAAGAAGTCTGTCCATCCGGCTGTTCAAATATAAATTAACACGATAGTTGCAAAAAGGAGCTAGGTAAATAAAATTCGGTACTGCAAAAGTCCCGAAGATAGATGATCCGGACATTTAGGGTCTAATAGAGCTATGATGTCATGACACTGGACTCAATTACAAAGGCTTTAATATATAATATGCGTAACAAAATTTAAATAACACTGCTTTAATGTTGGATAACTATTTGGGATCATGAACTTATTCAACAAAAATTTTAAATTAAATACATCTAAAAGATGATTACCTGTTGGCCTCAGTCTGCACATTTAAACGCGAATTCTCCGAAATAAAAATTATGTGTAAAAGATGTAACTAAAATATAAACAATATTCTCGGAGAACCAACTGGTTCAGAGAAGCCGAGTAGTAATAAAAATGAGTGTATATATACAACCGTGTTTTTTTTTTAGTGTAGACACTATACAAAACAGACTATTTCACCTATAGGTATATTTGACACGTGTATTTTGGAGGATGGAAATAGCATCTAGGAGTGATTTAAAAAAAATTTATTTGTATTAAAAACTAAGCAAACTTTTGATAACTACTGCGATAATTTCTTTTAAAATATAAATACTCAAAGCTTGCTTTTGCACTTTTTCAAAATTAAAAAAAAAAAAAAAAAACTTTTTCAGAATACTGATTTAACAGAGGTATAACATTACCTGAATTTTGCCAATTTTTAAAAAATATGTTTTGCTTAATTTCTAACAATAGATTCAGTTTTTATGATAAAATTGTTATATCAAATATTTTAATCGCTTTTTTTTACCATTGTTGAAAGCTAAAGAAAAATTATTCAGCTTAATATCTGTGCAGTTTACAAGACGTATAAAAAAACTGAAATTGAAGTGCCTCTTTAGTTAGAAAATAGAAGAATAACACATTTACCTTTTTAATAGAACTTGATATCATGGGACTGATCCTTAATAGAAAGATTCATATACAAAATAGAAAAAATGTGAAAGAAGTAAAATAATATGACTTTAATACAGTGTGATCAGCAAATAAGCCCTGATTTCAAAATTAAATATCTTTACAACAAAGATCGATAGAATTATGCGTTAAACTGTACGTTTATTAGTAAAACTGTAAAAATGCTGTACAAAAGTTTAGAAAATTTAGCTACGAAAATCGTTAACAGATGGCGCTCTAATCACAACGCCCATAGACGCTTTCAGTATGACGTCAAAAAGAAAAATGATTCCCGATCTGACTCCTTGTGACTTCTTTCTGTGTGGAGCATTGAAAGACACTGTCTATAGAAACAATCTCTCCACTCTAGATGAGCTTTAATCATTGATTGTTTTGCTGGCAATTCCATTTCCGTTCAGACATTGCAAGACGTGATGTCAAATTTCATTGTTTGATTACGCCACCTCATTGTTTCGAACGGTGAACATTTTGAAAAAAATTGTATTTTGATTGCAAAGACCGCATCACTTTATTGTTTTCTTAAAGCCCCCTTTCAGAGAAACAGTTTCCAGCGCAGAACGCCATCTATTAACGATTTTTTTAACTAAATTTTATAACGGTTGTACACTATTTTTACAGTTTCTCTAATAAACGTACAGTTTACCGCATAATTCTATCGATGTTTTTTGTAGAGATATTTAATTTTGAAATCAGGGCTTATTCGCTGATCACCCTGTATGCAACAATTTAACAATAGCATAGACATGCTATTATATCCAAACGATATAACTGAAATTAAACATAACCAAGAATCCCCGTCATAAGGTGCCATATATATTAAATATAAACAATAATCTTGCAATCTGATTATATCTAACCAATATTCTTCAGTTGATAGCCAATGGCCAATATTTTATAGGTAAAGCAATATTCTCCTTCGTACTTAGAATTTTTATGTCAAACGAAATCTGTGGTATTTTAGTTATTAGATAGATGCCTATATTTTCTTTAAAAATTCATAAATATGTGCAAACAGACACTAATAATTAAATCTTAATAAAGAATGGAATTAATAAAATATGGTTTACTACAAATATCCATCCAGTACCACAATTATCCATTCTTCTAAAAAGAAATGCTACTTGAAGCTAAAAATATAAGAAGTTTTCTCTCTCTCTCTCTCTCTATATATATATATATATTTTTCAATTCCTACACTTTCCCTGTACATGTTTATATTTCTTGTTCACATTTTCAATCGTTAAAAAAATACTTTTTATTCATCCAATCAAATTATAATGCATTTTTCAAAACTTGTAGTGGATGACATTTGGTGTTAATACAGTTTTTTAAAACATTAATTCATTAATTAAATTTAATTAATTTTTAATACTTAAAATGGAGATTTAGTGATTTTTAAAATTGAAATCAATAAACTGTAGCTCAATCGATAAAATGCAAAGATTTTAGCATTTTTCACGCGAGGGTGAAAAATGCAGGTTCAATTCTTTCGAAAATTCGTAATTTTTTGATAAATTAAGTACATTTTAGTTTTATATAGGAGAAATTTTTTTTTCTCTTACATAAGATATTTAACAGGATATAAATTTTGGAATAAATACAATCAGTGGTATAGAGATTGCGGGGAAAAAAATTATTTTTCCACTTAATATTGCCATTTTGTCATATATATATACATATTTATACCAATTGTAATTATTTAATAAAAAGCAACTAAAATTTAAAAAAATTCTTTGTTGTCCTAAGTAGGAATTGGCTTAAAGTTTTTTTTAAATATTACCTGTTTTATATCAATTTAAATATATTTCTTTTTCATACGAAAGAAAATTTTATTTTATAGTAAAATAATCTGATATGAAACTATCTAATTGCAATTTAAAATGCAATTAAAACTCGTGAATCACTCGATTGAAACAATTAGGAATAATAATAAATTTCATAATAAACAGATGTATTCATACATTATCTCTCAGAAGTAAAAATTGTGCTGGTTTTCAAAATGTAATATTTGAAATTCGTAAAATTTTTTTAATTTTTTTAATTAGTATTTTGAGTACATTATGTTATTTTGGTTTGAGATTTTTGAAGCCACAAAATGCACGTGCAGAAAATTGGCGATTTATTGCTTTTGATATATTAATTTTTCGCTTTCAAGGTTGTTAGAAAATGATAAAGAGGGTTGTCATATTTGGCGACTTGTCGCTAGTGAAAAGTTACGAGATGATATGAATGTCCGTCAGGTACACATTTCTCTTGTCTGGCCAATAAAAGTTTGTGTCGTAATAAGTTATCACCCGAAAAAGCACATAGAAAAAATGGTAATGAACACAAAACAGCGAGAAGAAGTATCGAAAATTAAATATGTAATATAGTTTTAAAATTGCAATTTTTCTAGCTGGCAAGAAAAAAAAAAGTTTTGAGTGGCAAACAATTTTAAGATGGGAAAAAAAAAAACTATCGCTTTTCTAAAGGTTGGTGATTGCGAAATACAATAGTCATGTGATCATTTCAAACCAGTTTACACCAAAATTCAAAGAAAAAAAAATGGGGGGGGGGGAGAAATGTTAGTGATCGAACGAACAATTTGAGATGGGATAAAAAACCCATATATATTTTTTAATACCGGCAGTTGCGTAATCTGAGAGTCAAGGGTTTTTTTCACGAAAAAAAAATTATTCTCCTCTCACATGGTAACATGAAATTTGCGAAGTAGATTTCAATTATTTTAATGAATTACTTCCTTTATTTGTGTTTTAAAATTATATTCTTTCAGTTAGTCGATATAAATTTTGAGAAATATCTTGCAGTTTCCAAGATATTGTCAAAAGTTTTATGAGTAATTTAACTTTAGATGCATCAGTTTTTCATACTTTATAAAACTCGGAATTTTCATCAAAAGCTTGCAAACAGTTTTTTAACTTTTCAAATTATGATGAACAATCGATTAGTAATAGAAAATTGACCAATTTAAAGAGAAAAATTGGATGTACTAATTATTTAACTATATTGGATTATTCGGTCAATTAGTTCTATCTAAAGAAACTTACCTTTTTAAATCATTTCCAAAGATTCTAATTTTATAAAGATGGGGTTATAAATATTCGAGTTATATAAGGGCCTCTTTTATCGTAACTGTTTTTGAAGACTGTATAAAGCCGCTATCACGACCGCTTCTTGAGTTAAGCTGAGTTTAATTTTACTGTTACCCATGAAATGAAATTACTTAATTTGAGCATGGCAAATTATTTGTAAATATTATTTTTTTAGAAGAAAATAAATAGATGCAGATAAACTTGCTTGTTACTGTATCTTCTGAAATAATTTCATAAAAGTATTTTAAGCAACCAATCAAGTGAATAGAATAAAATTCAGACAGAATCTCAATATTTTCTTATAAAAATGGTGAAATACAAATGCCCTGAGAATTATGCCTGTGTTCATATGTCAAACATATACAAATGCCCTGTGTTCATATGTCAAAACATTTACAAAGAATGAAAATAGTATAAATACTAAGCAGTTTTCGTAATATACTGAAAGATAAAGAAAATACAATGTAATTTCCGATTATTAAAATCATTTTTTAAATTAATAAAGTCAAATCATTCTATCTTCAACAGGTGGCATTGCAAATTATGCTATGAAATTTCATGCATTTATATCGCACTTTTGGGACCATTGCCTAACCTTCTAGGTAATATAATGAGCAAGAGACCGGCTAGCAAAGTGGTTTTAAGATGAAAGTACTGCAGGAAATAATATAGACGTGGAATATTGTATAATATTAGGATTCAATATAGTAAAAAAGTTGTTTCTTGCATTGTTTTGATGCAGAAAAGTGATATTCTGGGCAGTTTTCAGTGGTATTTATTATTTTGCGTCATAGTTCATTTATTTATTTATAATTAATTTTTTAAAAGCATATATTTGGTTATATACATCTCCACAATGAGCAGTGATAAAGCAATTATAATAGCCCTAAGTGATATTAACTAAAAAGAAACTTTTATCGTATAATCACTCAAAATATTTATCTTAGCAATTTGTATCTTATAACTATTTTCTTGATGGAAAAAAATGAATAATTAGAAATCAGATTCTAAAGTTATAACAACTTAAAAATCAGTTTTAGATGTTAATGTTGTAAACTTGTGTTTACATGATATATCTTTGTTTTTATATGAATGTGTGCATTAGTGTACGGCAGATCAGCTCCTTTGACCTTGAATTATCGAATTTGGAGTATATACGTATAGTATATATACGAATATATGCGAGAGTGAAAATGTACAATTCTGGTTAATTAAAAAACGTTAAATAGAATTTAATTAAAAATTAAACTAAATTTTGACGTTTTTACTCGATACCAAAAATATTGTGATACCGCGATGTCCCGAAATTTGGAAGTTATCACAAAATCACGATAACTTCCAAAAATATTACGGTATGAAAGTTGGTTTTAAATCATCTAAACAATTAAAAAATTATGTTTTATGTGGTATTTATTATTTTGCGTCATAGTTTATTTATTTATTTATAATTGATTTTTAAAAAGTAATTTGATGCGTAATTTCTGACAAGATCACAAAAAATAATAATAAATTTTTAGCTTCACAAGTGCATTAAGCTTATATGAAGAAAATAGTAATATAGCTGTTATTAACATATTGCCATTACAGCAGACAAGTTCAAATTAGAAAAAAAAAAAAAATATGAATTTTCATTGCAAACTGAACTTTAAAAAGTTTAATTTTTAACCCACATTTGTATGAAATAAAATAAATGTGAAACAGTATCTTCGACAAACAAAGAAACGACTCATATGATTTTTTTAAATTTCTGCATTGTAAACCAATAATCCAGTGTTATTTAAGGCAAACATGGTTCAAAATACGTAGCATTTCCTCATTAATCAAAGATTAACAGCTAATTTCTGAGTCGTTTGTAATAAGGATAACATTTTATAAGGAAAAATATCTAAATGAAGGAAATAATTGCATTTCATCATGTTTGAATCAATAAATATTCTGATAAATTACTAAATTATATTTTTTTTACAGATCTTTGTTCCACGAGTCATATTTAATAAAATATTTCTGGGAATAAAAAGAAGTTTTCACTTATATCAAAAACGGATTGAGTTCGAAAATCTGAATATCAATATTTTATAAAAGCGCTCAATTTCTCATAATTCCATTCGACATCTTGAAGAAGATACACTAATTAGGGCCGGGAGTTTCTCCAAATCTTATTGCAACAATGTAGAAAAAATTCGATTGTTCTAAAATAACGATATCCCTCAAAACTGGGCCGGGTTTGATGGCAAAGGATTGAATATATTATTTTTAAATTTAAAAGTTAACAGTGTCAAAAATATTTTACTGAATATAGTTCATAAAGTCAACAAGTTGCTTAAGATTTAACCTCCATAAATTTTTCAGAATATGTTTATCGACTGAAATAAAGTAAATTCCTATTATTTACATCCATTTAAATCTCTTTAAAAGTAAAACTGGATTGTACAATGATTCAAAAAAATTTATAGCTCATCGTATATAAATCACATAGTTTTAAGTAACTGCATAAAGGAAAAAAAAAATTATACGCAAAATACTTCAGTGCTGAATGATTTATTTTCGGTATTTTTAATTAATAATATGTTTGATTTAAGCAAAGAATTAGTAGTAAAAGTATTAGTTGAAGTTTGATCATCTCTGCTTAGAAATTTTAAAGCAGATTTGAAAAAGTAGGAATATATAAAGTAAAGTGAACAGAAATGTGTAAGGCTTCTAAAATATTTTGAGAGACATGATTGTCGAAATTTGAAGCTTTAAAATATTTTGCTCAGAAAGGCATAAATATCAAGTCGCATAAAATTTTTAATTCAAAATTCGACCATTAATCCCTGCGAACCAACTGGTCTACAAAGACGGATAACATAAAATGCGTCGCTTGTGTTTTATTTTAAAGTGATTTGAAAGTGGCGCATCGCAGTAACACAAAAATATCTTATAAAAAATAACATAAGATTATATGTTACAAATGCCATGGAATACCAAATACAGTTACAAAACACTGTATGCTATGAAGAAATATTTCTAAGGCCGCAAATTTTCCAAAATTATTTTAAAATAAAGTTTAACATAGAAATATAAGTTTAATTTATGATTCATTCAATTTGGGTTATTTAAAAAAATCATTTGGGCAATTATTCTCCAAAATACTAAACATTATATCATGATTTGTGACGAAATAAGATAGAATTGCCAATTCTATATTTATCGATCCAAATTATTATCAGTATGAGATACATATCTATGTACAGATCTATGTCGATAAACGTTGAAATTATGAAACTGTTTTCATTACATTGAACAATATGATATACTTCCATCTGTTGAAGACAAGAATAAGTTCACTTTTAGAAATGGCTTTCATCTTTAATATCCATTTTTTTTTTGTTTTCCCTTAAAAATTTAAAAAATATTATTTTTTAAAAAATAATTGCTGAAAATTGGATTTGATTTTCAATGAATTAAATATATCATTCAAGTTAAAGAAATATCGCAATATAGTGCGATCTTATAAAAAATAACCTATGTCTGAAATTATTTTGTTGTTAGTTCAGAAATAATTAAATTCTCACGAAATGTTTCTGTTTAGATAAACTGTCCAGAGATATCAGACTCTCTAGATAAATGATATTTTTAAAGTTATTATAAAAAAATTTTTAGTTCAGAAATAAATAAAACTCAAAATATAGTAAAAGATTTTGAAAAAAAATAAGTCTTGCTTTTCAAAACAATTACTGATGTGTCTCTATTGATTACGATAGAAAATCATGCCAACAATTTTTCTTTGATTCTAAATTACATAATCAATCTGAAATTGTAACTAATTAATTTAATTGAAAGGATTATTCAGAAATAGATTTTGTAATAATTCAGAAATTAATTTGTTTTTTAAAAATTCAACTTTAATACTGCTTTGCCCTAGTCTAGGTGTACCTGTCTAATGGATAAATCTTTGTCAACCAGTTAAGAGGTATTGCGTTCTGAGCTCGCAGAGAGTTGTAATTATATTAAAGGAAAGATTTGACAAGAACAGCTCGCAATTTTGTAGAAGATTATAATCTTTACTCGTTCTTAACTTCTTTTTACACTTTTGTGGATGGATTTTAATACCTTATCACACAGAGGAAAATCGTCAACACATTCCGTCAGCAAACGACACTGTGTGGCGCCACTTCTAAGTTCAATATGATTGGTTGAATTTCATGTGCAGACAATATTTCCGTCACTATCGTCGGCATTTTCAAACTGGTTAAAAAATTGTCGATGACGAAAAACTTGCTTGACCGGTTCTTGAGAGTAGGAACGGAAAATCGTTGACGAAAAATGTCAACGATATTTCGCCGTGTGATAAGGCATTTAAATTTACAATATCGCATAATATTGTTAAAAATACTAGACGATGCCCACAATTATAATATTATAAATTTCTACATTTTACAAAGCTCGCAGGGAGAAAATATTACATAATATCACCTTTTCAAATGTTATGTTATTGTATGATATTGTTATCGATTTGGGGATATGAAAGCAATGCAACACGAAGTGCAATTACATTTATTATATGATTATTATATTGTGCGAATTGACACCATTTACAACTTCAAGGAAAATAAAAGTTTAAATTATTCCTTAGCAAAGCCTTCTACCGGAAATCAAACAAGCGCATTAGAAATTTTAGATGTCGAAAATAATTAAATTAGAAAAATCTTCCATATAGACACTCCTGAATTCTCATAACTTGGACATGCACTGTATTTTTAATTTAATTTTCGATTGATTAAATAACAGTATGAATGTTAATGTGTGCATCGTTTTATATTTATTTGTCTAAAAGAGATTAGTTGTAATTTTTAGGCGTTTCCAAAGTGAAAAGTCAATGAACTTGCGCAATCACGTAGCACTCGAAATACAATTTTTCGTAACATGCGTCTTGGCAACAGCTAGGTGCGTTTTGATCCGCCATTTTCTATACACTCAAATCCAACAAGGGGGATATAACGATTCTCTAACGGAGGGTGTAGGGGTCCCCTAAACATGTATCCCTTAGGTCAACGTAAGTGTTTTTCATGTGGTTATTTTTTTTTCTTACTAAAAATTCTTAAATGGATTAAGAAATGTAGTATAACTATCATTTAACTTCCTGTGTTTACATTATGAGTCACTGATGGTTTTAGTTATGAAAATGAAAAAAAATTATTATAAATGTTAAGTTTATATTCATGAAATAATGATTTTTATGCATGTTAAACATATTAATAGTATTTCCTCGCTTTTATTTTCTTTTATGATTGTTTGCAGTTTTGTTCGTTGCTTATTTATATTCGCATGTGTGTAGGGGGAGGTCATTGTAAATATGATCGTCCCATACAAGTTATAATAGTTGCATGTACTTATGCGTACGGTATATTTTATTGGAAGATTTATTTTCCAGATCACTAACATGGGTTTTTGATGTATTTTATCACTTCATTAAAATGAGTTTTTATCTTAAAAAATAAACATTGAAAGTAATAATTTTGATCAATATTTTGTACTCCTTTGTTTGATGTTAAATGAACATTAATTTATAAATATTTTGGGCATATAAACATATTAACTTCTGCTTCTTATTTGTGAAGAATTAAGTATATCTGATTTTTTATATTTGTGATTTTCTTATACTCAATAACTATTGGCCTCTGTGAGAGAAATTTGTTCTTATGATTATATTCTTTTATACAAATATTTATTTCCTATATATTTTGATTTGTTTGATAAATTTATTTGTGATATTCTATATGATTAAGCAAAAAAAGGAGGGGGATTGTAATATTATTAATTAGTATTTTCCCATAGCAAACCAAATACTTATTGGAATGAGTTCAAAACTGCTTTCAGTTGCCAATTTTTCTTTTAACAGGATTTTTTTAAACATTGCATTATGCTTGACAGCTAAAAAATTTTCCAACGATTTCATTTGTTTTTCTGATTTTAAATTGGTAATTTATTATCACAACTTGTTGCCAAGCAAAATCATTCATTCTTATGAAAACTTAATAATTTGAGGGTGAGTTGTCAATTGAGCTAGTTGTTGTTTTTATGAAAATTCACTAGTTGTTGGTGCTGTCAATTAAGCTGCAAAATTATTATATAACTTGCAGTTATTTATAAACCTTATTTATTCTTAATCATTTTTTTTATTTAATATAAGTTCAGTATCGTATAAGAAATATGCAATAAATAGTTTATTAGTCGTACTTTGTGATCACAAATAATGGATTAAAATTGTTCATTCACAATGCATCATTCCGAGGAAAAATGAGCAGTGCAGAAGATACTGTGCTCTGCCTCCCTTTTTCCCCCCATTTTATAAAGCATCAAAAATGATCATTTCAAAGTGTCAGATGAAGAATCGCAGCATTTACCTAATTGTAAAGAATATTCTGTTATGTATGAACTTATCAATTTTTTGGCACAAATGGTTCTTACAATTTGATTCTTAAATATTTAAGAAAAAGAAAGATCTAGGGTGAAGTGAAGCATAGAGTGTTCCCTGAGTTCCTTGCCAATATAGCAGCCCAACAGAACGTTCTTTTAGCAACTCTAATTCTGTTTTGTTTACTACTTTTTGCAGTAGCTGAGTTGTACATGAACTACAACTATTTTATGAAAAATGTTAAATTAGAAATATTAAAAAATATTGATTAAGGATTTTAATTTTGTTCTATATTATAATTGAATTTTTTTTTTTACAATTAAGAAAAAAAAAATTTTTTGTAAAGGGAAATGTGAATAGGAAATATTTATTTTCAATTGTTAGTATGTGCTTTGAAAAATTGTCTGAAATCGTAATTTACACAATCATCTACGTTCTCACATTAATAGACAGCTGCAATGGACTTTTTCACAGTTCTCGTAATTCTTTTGTTTCTGTACCATGCGTTTTGTTAATAATTTGTTATGTGGGCAATCGTGCAAGAACTGATGTTGGGTAAAAGTATTTTAAATCTAAAGAATGGATGAAGGGTGAGTGGAATATGTATAGTTTTTAAGAGTTGATGAAGTTAGGAAAGGATATTTGTATGTACTGTTCCTATTATTCTCACTGTCCTTATGTTCAATCAATGTACTAGCGAAGCTGCTAAATTCCCGTTCCTTTTGGTAGCGTAGCCATATGATGTTTTTTAAGTTAAAAAAATTCTACCCATTGCCTTTTTCAGATGCCGACAGGCATTGCATGCTCTAAAATTTGCTTTTTATGCAACAGATCTGTGCAGCCAGTTTGAAAAACTTTTACAAAATTAAGATCAGCAGCAATAGTGATTTCGGAGGTTAAAAATTTAAAAAAAAAATTTCGGTTACAAATTAAATAAATCTCAGTTTAAAATCAAAATTCTAATATTTATCAGTTCAGATCATAATTTTAATGCATAAAGTGGTAACCACAACTGTTTCATAGAAGTACTGCTTATTTTGTTCGTCCTTGGCACAGCAAGGGGGACACTATTCTTCACTTTACCTTGATCTAGTAAATATTATTAGAATATTTTTTCTTTTTATATTATCCAAGAAATATTAAAATGAAGATAGCAGTAGAAAGAAGATTGATTTAGGATTGGAGCTAAGGAGCTGTTAATTTGCACTGCTCTTTGATAAAATAATTTTGTTATTTTACTGTAGTAGTTATAGTTTAAATGTAATTTTTTTTTTCTGGTGCAGTTATATTAAGCTCCTCTCAAAAATTTGACACCTATCAAATTTCAGAAATTTTATCAAAATGTGATGGTTGAAGGTGGGATGCTTTTCTTTCTTTTAAAAATCTGTGCTTTCAGTTTTCAATGGCAAACCATTATTGTATCCACTGATTTCTTTTATGTGGTATATTTTAATTAAAAAAATATGTCTTCTGTAATTGCAAATTAGTGTTCTGGAATGCATTTAATTTGTCATTTATTGGCTAATATCCTCTGGAAGAATCTTGTTTTCTTCCCAGTGTGTTGAGATAAGATTTTAATATTTGCAAACTTGAGTCTGATTATTTGATCTTGATTTTGTTGATTTGTGTGGCATTTTATTATCTCTAATTATCACATTCGCCGATAAATTGTAGAATATCACTCAATATAACACACTCCAGAATTTAATTTCTAATTTTTTTTTCAAATATTTTATAGAATCATTTTTGCTCAACTTATTAATCATTTTTGGGTATTGTTTCTATTTATAACTGGAATAATTTATTACAAAATGCTTTTTTAAATACTTCCAATACTTCAAATTTTATTCTGTCTATAATTTAAATTAAAAATTCAAGGAAAATAGAAATTAATTTGGGAAATAGGGAAAAAGTTTTTTTTTCTTAGTATATAACGTTAAAGTTAGTCTCTATATTAGCATTTTAACTTTATTTTTGATTTTTTTTGTAGTACATATTATATACAGAGAATAAGGATAATTTTGCACTGCTCATAACTTCCAGTAAAAAGAACCTCATGTATTGAGTTTTCTCAAAGAATTTAATTTCTGGACCCGTTAAACCTGACATTCTTTACGGTAGGTTGCTTGATCCCACCTACATATCTTTATATGGTATTTTTCTGTTAGTGTGGACTCAGTCATCACTATATTTGAGTGTTGCTTCAATTGCGTTAATAACAATATTCATATTTAAGGCTAGTCAAGTTATTACTGAAATTTGACAATAAATTTTTGTTTGGGCTCTGCTAACAGAAAAGTAACTTATATTTAATAGAATAAGGTAATCTATAAAAATCAAATAGGATTTGAAACATTGATCTTTTGTATAAGGTATTATGTGTCTAATTGTATTTGTTTTTTAAAAATTGGCGTGGTACCTATTGAGTAAAATTTAAGAGTTATTGATTGAACCATATGCCAGTCTGTTGTGTGAAATCTGTTCATGTAATTTAATTTACATATCAGTACGTGTTTTTATCTAATACAAATATTATTGACCTTTTCACCATTAGTTCAACAGCATTTGTTGAGAAATATATGAAATATTGCGATTCTTTTGACCCATCACTAGAATGTACCGAAAATTACATTGCTAAATATAATTCTGCTGTTAATTTTAAAAACTTTTGTATGGTGATTATATTGCTTTGCATTTAATATTCTCTCAAAATTGTAAGAAAAACCTCAATATAAATAAAATGACTTTCTCATGTTTGATTTTCCCTCCACTCAACAGATTTTTGTTTATGCATCTTATTGTATATTGTATAAAGAGGAAATTATTCAAATCTTACCTCTCTTTTATAATACTACAAAAGAGAAGTGCGTAGTGATTATCTTGCTTTGTTTGTCATACCAAATGATATATGTTCTCTAAAGATTGTACATAATTACTTACATTTTTATTGGTTTTTATCATTTTTCATATTTTTAAGAAATATCCATAATGAATTTTCTTCATAATGTTTGGATGGCTTCTATCAGAAATTATAAATGTTTAGTTTTTTAATTTAGAGCTGTCCAATTTATTGAAATATAGAAAATCCTTACAATTCTTTTTTTTCTTTCTCAATAAATCAAGAGATTGTTGTTCTTTTAAACCTTCTCATATGAAATGTTTTCCTTTGCATGATCTATTTTATATTTTCTCTTAATGCCAACAATTTTAATTAGAAAAGCTTGATAGATGCATTCTTCAGCCATAATTTTAATCTGAAATTGCAGACTGTCATTCCTTGAAATCATCATCAAAATATTTGACTTACGCTAAATTTTAGATACTATTTTATATAAAACATTTTTAATGAAAAGAACTAATACTTGAATATTAAAAGAATGGTATACATAGTGGAATGGATTCTTTATAATTGATGTGTATGTGTATTATAATTGATGTGTATGTTCTTAATATCCTCTATATTTATGTGTAAATGCTGATGTGAGTGGATTTTTCGGACTTTCAAGGTAATATTTTATTAAAGTTAAATTTGTGTAGTTAATTTTTCTTAAATTAGAAGCTGGGAATCTACTTTTTTTCAGTTAAATGCATTGCTCTTATTTTGCATGAGCTTATATTTCTTCTGTTCTTTAATTATTAAAATCTTACTCTTCACTTTATTTATAAAATTATATTTTTATTCCTGTGATTTAATTTCAAATTTTAATATAATTAACTTATTTTTATATCTGTATAAATAGCTCCTGGGCCAGTGGGGCCACCTGCACGAGCCACACAACCTTTAACACCATCATCTACTCATCCACCTGCAGGAGCTCCAAGTATGCAGCAGCCCCCGGGTGGATCGCAGCAACCTCCTGACCTTCCCCAATTTGTCTGCCCTCGCAGACCAAATCTGGGCACAGAAGGTCGGCCAATCTTATTGCGAGCTAATCATTTCGAGATTCGAATGCCAAGAGGTTATTTACACCATTATGATGTCACAATTACACCCGACAAATGTCCTCGAAAAGTCAATAGGTAAATTTATATATTTTATTTTTGAATTTCTTTATTTTGCCATTTTAAAAAGTTTTTGTGTTTGTAATTTTTAGGCAATTTTCTATACATAAATATACTATAGTCATGGATAATTACAGTTATCTTTTTGAAATTGATCAAATTACAAATGAATGATTAATACTGAATAGAAAAAATTAACAGTTCAGTTCCACATTCATTAAAAATCCCCAAGATAACTTTTTTTTACTTATTCTGTCTTGCAATGATAGACATATTCATGCTTTAATATATATATATGATTTTTTAAAGTAAAGATACTACAAAATTTTACCTTTTTGATAAATGGACTTATGTATTGATTGTTTTTTGAAAAAAGATCCATGGATTAAAATTTCTGCATATTAAATTTTTTCCTGTTGATCAATTTTTGTAATTGCGAAAACCAAACATGATGGTAGTATTAGAATATGTTAAGTTTTATTTAATTATTTTGATTCTGCTTCAAATCTTGCTCTTGCAAAATGTAATTGATGATGAATTAGTTTCATTTTATTTTGCAAGAGACATTTTATATTTTGCATTCTATGCTTTTGTGTTTGACATGCATACATATTGAAGAATTTAATTAATGCGCATGCATATTTAAGAATTTTTTTCTAAAATCCATATAATATTTCTTGATATGGTTTTTTAAACTAAATGACATCAAGCAAATATTCTGCTCTTTTTCATCCTAAATTTTGTGGTGTTAATTTTATTAGTAATTGTTTTCAGTATTTTTTTATATACAGCTGCCAAAAGATTATAAAATTTAGAAATTTTGTATAATTCTACCATAGAATAGGGAATTAACATTTTGTAAATTTGTTTAAAAATGTTCTAATAAAATAATAATTGATTTATCTAAATTTTCATAATTATTTCTTGAAATTGTATATAAAAATTGTTTTGTTTTTCAGAGAAATCATTGAAACAATGGTACAGTCATATTCAAAAATATTTTCAAATATCAAACCAGTATTTGATGGTAGAAAAAATATGTACACAAGA
The DNA here is from genome assembly GCA_026543055.1 of Argiope trifasciata. NCBI lineage: Eukaryota > Metazoa > Arthropoda > Arachnida > Araneae > Araneidae > Argiope > Argiope trifasciata. The sequence goes on from JAPMOQ010059638.1 coordinate 593,951, forward strand.
GATGACATTCCCATTGGACAGGATAAGGTAAATATGATGGTGCAAATGAAAAGTTTATTTTTCCTATTATCATGATTTAATTGTCTTATTCATTAAAAATTGTTATATAGATGGAATTTGAAGTAACCTTACCTGGTGAAGGCAAAGACAGAGTATTTAGGGTTGCTATAAAATGGTTAGCAAAAGTGAGCTTATTTGCATTAGAAGAGGCACTTGAAGGAAGAACACGGACAATTCCATTAGATGTTATACAAGCCCTTGATGTTGTAATGAGGCATCTTCCAAGCATGACGTAAAGTTTTTTTTCTTTCTTTTCCATGTGATATGATATTAAAAATTATTGACCGTTAAATGCATTACTATTTCCTCTATGATAGATTGTTATTATTTATTTGGATAAAATTTTTGCCTTAAAGCTGTACTAATTTTGCATTATTAATTTTTGTTAGGTTTATTAAAAATTTTTACTATTTAAATGTTTTATTTCTGGTTACATTATTGTGAAGTTATAATAAATTAAAAAATATTTCATGTACTCTGTAGCCTACCTTAATATACTTATAATAATACTAATAAATGGAATAAAGAAAACAAAAATTAAAAGTAAATGATTTTTTTAAAAGTTTCTTTTATATGAATTGGTATGCAGTTTTTGAAGCAATTCGTAGGTTTCATATATCTCACCATTTGGGCTAGTTTTAATTTCAATGCATGAACAGTGCAATATATTAGGAAAATCTTTTCAAATAAAAAAATTTTAGCTTTAGAATTCTTTGGAAAATTTCTTTAAATCATTCGAGTTGCAGAACAATTTTTTTCATGTAGTGTGGTTATTTCCATATTTATAGTTTCTTGTTCATAATATTCAGAATATGAATGAAATTAAACATATGTGATTTTATATTAAGAGAATTTATTTTTTTCAGTAGTATACCATTTTTAATTTGGAATTATTCAATGATATTGTAATGAATTTTTAACTGGAGAAAGATTTTATTAAGTTTGATTATAACTTCATTCTATGTTAGAAAATTTAAGTTGAAGTAAGTTTAATTTGTTTTGTAAAGTCAATATTTTTTTAAAAAAAGTTTATTTCTTACAATTTGTTTTGGCTGATAGCTGTCTGCTGAGATTTTGGAAATACATTTTCATTTTAAATACTTAAAAATTTTTTAATATAACAGAGTTGCCATAATATTGGGAAAATCAGGAAAAAATGGAATTTAATAATAAAAAAAAATGGGCCATAAAATAGGGAAATGCAGGTAATTTTGTAATTTTTGTTAAAAAATTATCAGAATACTGGGAATTTTAAATTTGTTAGGTTTTGTCATCTAAAAAGATACTGATCTCTGTTAACATTTGAAGAATAAAAGATAGCCTTATTGTTAAAAAAAAAGTAAAAAGTTGATGTCTTTAATGTATTTACTGATATCAACCTTATTTTCAAGACCAAGAAGAATTATCGATATTGGAGTAGAGACTACTGTCTACTTTGAATATTTTAAAAAAATTGCTAGAATAAATAAATGCGTACTTAAAAATTTAGCTATTTGTATAGATAATATGTACCTTTTCTATATTCATATGAGATATGCAGGATGTAAAGCAAGTTACATCAAAGTGATCCCCCACTTTTTATCTTAAATTGCATGTTTGCAAAATGTAACCAGCTCAAAAATGGTCCATCAGTGTTGAAATTTCCATAACTGGGTTGGGCCGAGTTAGTGAGAAGATTAAAAACATTATCTTACTTAAATCCACATTTAATGAAAAACAGCAGAGTACTGTACAAAAATGTAATGATGGATTTGTTTCTTTATTTCAAAGCCGAAATTTCTATTGTGCGCTCGGAATATGCAAAAATCCAGTTTGTAATTTTTCTGCTAGAGCAAAGTATTGAATAGAAAAAATAGTTGAAATTTTAATGAAGTAGTTTACTTAGATGATTCTAAAATTTGATGTTTTGATTTCCAACGAATTTTCAGATTTGTAAGAGGATCTAAAAAATTTTGTATAGCCACTTAATCGTGCAATTGTGGAAAGTGAATAAAAAATGACCCAAAGAATATATTGTACGAATATATTATTAATCTAAAGTTATATATTATGTCTAATACAGTGAAACCTCGTTACAACAATATTTTAGGGACCAAATAAATATATTGTTGTAGAGAGGCATATTGTTATATCGAGGGCCCACATATTTTGAGCATTTAATAAGTTTTTTTTTATTATTATTAGTTTAAGGGGCATAACATACTACTTTTAAATCTATATTTAGAAGAAATTAATTTGTAAAATACTAATAATAGTGGTTTAAATACTAAAAAAATAAATAAGATAAATTCAGAAAATAAGCACAGAAATATTCACATACCTGAAAACACTTTTTATTGAAAATAATCCAATATTTTTGTTTGTTTATTCATTTTTTTTAACTGTTAAGTTCACCAATACCAATTTTCGAACTTGTTCGAATAAGTTGTCGATTATTAAAATTGCTTGACCGGTTTTTGAGGTAGAAACGGAAAAGTGCTGGCGACGTTTCACCGTGTGATAAAACCTTTAGGGAACAATATCGCGTGAAAGAAAGAAAAGTTTAAACCAAATGTTTCGCGTAGAACTCAAAATCGTTAAAGACTATAAAACAACCTTTGAACTTACTTTTCAGAACGTCACTTAACAACACTCCGCCTCCATCTCCCCCTTTTCCTCTAACAAAGGGCACTTGTTCTGTGACAAGGTGACCAGACAGGTCTAGATGTCCTTAAACCTTATCAGAATTCCAAAGCTTACTGGGAAATGAGACTAGGCATACATTTACACTTCACCCCCCCCCCTCACTCACTCCAATTCCCAAAAGGGTGGTCTTCATCTGTTTTGAAATCTGAACAATAGCTATTTATTCAGGGATAAGTTGAATATCCACAATGAGTCTTAATAGACGGAAAAAATAACAAAAGAAAACGAAAAAAAAAAGCATTTGAAAATCAAAATATTATTATAAAGGGAGAAAATAATACTGAAATTTAGATTGAAAAAATCGTTTTACAGAGGTTTATTGTTCTAGAGAATATCGCAATATTGAGGGGAGATTAACATTAGTTTATATGCAAAATCACCGGGACCACAAAACATTATTGTAGTAGAGGGAGTTATTGTTGTATCGGGGATCGTTGTAGCGAGAGTTTACTGTATTTCATCTTTTGGTTCAAAATTCGAATATTTTTTCTAAAAATTTTTACTCTAATGAATTGATATTTTATAAACTTTCTGTACTTGTTATATGGAAAGTGATTTATAAATTTGATAAATAATAAAATTTTATTTGATAAATAAGTTTTATCCTTTAGCTTTACTCCTGTTGGGAGATCATTTTTCTCATCACCCGATGGCTATAATCATCCATTAGGAGGAGGACGAGAAGTTTGGTTTGGTTTTCATCAAAGTGTGAGGCCTAGTCAGTGGAAAATGATGCTAAACATTGATGGTAATATTTCTTTTTGTATTATTAAAATGTGATAATTTTTTTAACTTGCTATTTCTGAGATAAATTTTTACAAAACATTATTAGAGTCTTAAAGTATTAAATCTTTAAATGAACATTAAGAGTCCTGTAGTAGGGATTTGATTTCAGTCTGGATTTACTTTCCATTCCTTCTGCTATTTTTCAATCTCATTTCTATGCCTGCAACAACAACTACCCCTAAGAAGCCTTTTCTACTCTATTTGCTAAATGGCATTTTTTAGCCCAAATGAAAATTATGTATACAAGTTTTTGTGTTTTTTTGTAAGTTGGAGCATAGTATTAAGTCAAAGAATTAGTTTACTATTGGTTTTTACTTAATTGATATGTTTCTTGCATCTGACCGATAAGCCAGTGATACCATATGATTCCCGTTGACCCAATCAGCAGAAAGATCACAGTCTCTCAGAAAGATCACAGATTGACTCTTCAAATAATTTGTTAAGGACAAATAGGAACTGTGAAATTCTCAGGGCTAAGTTTTAAAAGGCGATTTCTTAGGGCTTGGTTTTAAAGATGTCATATTACTATCCTTCTTTCCACTAATATGTATTCTTTTTTCCTTGTTAATCAATTACCATTTCTCATTAGAACTAACGTTAACTAGAATAACTTTCATGTTTATCAATAATTATTAAACATGAATTGCTTTTGTTAGCTATAATGAAAATAAACCTTTTTATTAAAATAAAAAATTGAACAGCTTTCATTCATTTTTTTTAAAGATTGCTTTAAAAATTTCTGTGAAAATTAAAATCTGCTGATGTTTTGCTAAATTGCTGCAGTGTTCTGATAATTTTTGTTCAGTTCAGAAAATGCGAGATTTCCGTTCTATTTTAATTTCTATTTTGCCTGTTAAATACTAAGAACAATACAGATGTGGAAAATTTAGAAACAGCCGATAGATGGCGCTCTCGCCAGTGTAAAAATTGAACTCCTCACCTGAGAACTTTGGAATTTCGTTTTAGACTTCGATGGTGAAAACAGCCAAACTTTCGCGGAACTATAAGTTCCTTTTTAGATTCCCCTTTTGCAAGTTTAAAAGCAGTTAAACTTAAATATTTGTATTGTGTCGTCATGCGTATGTACGTGTCTCAAATAAATGTTTGTGTTAAAGATATGATCTCTTTTCTTTCCCGAGCCGTTTGCTTGCAACACTGAACCGAACTTTAGAATTTTTTACACAGATTTAACATTGAACAATTCATATTAGTATTTTTTTCTGTCAAATGTTTCTAAATGTTTACAGATCCATTTGCATCTATTGTTTTTTAACCGTGGGAATTTCATATCACAGTTCTATTCCTTTATTTTACAGCTCTTTCAAAATGTATTGTTTTTTTCATAAAATAAAGGTATTGCTTTTGTATGAAATTTTTAGGTGAAAAATGCATATTTATTTTAAAATTTTTATTCTTTTGTTTTTGTTTTTAGTGTCTGCTACAGCTTTTTACAAAGCACAACCTGTCACTGATTTCCTGTGTGAAGTATTAGATATCAGAGACATAAGTGAGCAAAAGAAACCTCTAACAGATTCGCAACGAGTCAAGTTCACCAAAGAAATCAAGGGACTTAAAATAGAAATTACCCACTGTGGTGCTATGAGGAGAAAATACAGAGTATGCAATGTTACACGTAGGCCTGCTCAGCTTCAATCGTAAGTTTTCCATAGCTTAATAACTAGGCTTAAATAATATCCACCCTGTTTGTAAGAAAATGTCAGTTCAGATATCTTTAGAGAAAAAGAAAATGCTTCCAATAAATTTAATAAAAGTATCATTTTGACATATCTATTACTTAAAGCTAATAATGTAGCAAGTAAAATTTGTATTTATTAATGAAATTTAATAAAGTTATATAAAACTAAGAATATTAACGCAGAAGGATTTGAATTGTTGAGCCAATAAAAAAGAAAGCTCCTCTTAAATATTTTGTGAAAAAATATTTTAAAAGAAGATTAAAAATTTAAAAATTTTTTCTGAAATATATTATTATCAAAACTTTAAGAAACTGAAAAAATTTTGGTATTGTTTTTCAAAATTGTATAAGAATTGATCTTTAAATGTTTATGTTATGTTATCAAAGAGTAGGGCTTATTTTATTGTAGTATAAATACAGGATTTTATTGGTCTTTTTATAATCCTTGTCATTTGTTACATTTATTGGTGAACATCTTTTGTTAGTATTAATACTGTTGATAAAATTTAATTGTCTGATGACATTTACCGAATGTCATGATGAGCTTTTGGGATTAGAGGATCATGGTTGTCATTGTATTAAATTCATCAAACTTCAACAATGAAAGAGCTTTTCATGATTTGAATTGATATTATTTTTTATTTTTCTGTGATAAGATATGCAGATATTGCAGGAAAAATATTTAAAAGCTGATTTGATTGGATAATTATGTTGAAACAATCTCTATACTCTTTTGCACAATTGACGTTTCATGTCCAATTCATATAAAATCCATTATTGTTTAAATTAAAAAAATAAAAAAAATCTGAAAATTTTGGAAAGTAAATCTTTGTAATTTACCCATGAGATATTAAGCAGATTTAAATAGTTATGGTATCTTTTGAAATGCAGATATTGCACATTTAATTTCTGCTGAAATATGTATTTCAGTATTTTTGGAATTGAATATTACTGTTCTTGAGATTCATTACTTTTATGTAATGATTCTATATTAAATTTTGCATCACATTTACTTTATGCTTAAATTCATTTTATTACTCAGTTAATTATAAATAATGTTGCTATTTATTTGGTACAAAACGTTATATTTTTTAATACCAAACTTGTGCCATGTATGAAAATGTGATTGTTACATGAAAGTTTTAGTTAATGAAAGCTCTAGCTCTAGTTAATGAAAGCTCTAGTTAATCCCTAGAGCACAATCTTTATCTTTCTCCTTTATTATTATATAATTAATAATTAAACTTCGTAAGTTTCTTGCATAATTTTTAATTTAAAGTTGAAATTTAAGAAAGAAATCTGAAAAATTTAATATTTTAGGTTTCCTCTTCAACTAGAAAATGGACAGACTGTTGAGTGTACTGTTGCAAAATACTTCTTGGATAAATACAAGATGAAGCTACGGTAATTATATATATATATTTTTAATAAATAAATGTTATTACATTTGTTACCAGGTTTTCTTTTTGAAATTTCATGGTATTGATTTAAAATTTTTATTTTGTTTTCTTCTGTTCCAATACGATTTAATACTCTTAAAGTTTTAAAGTAATTTTTTTTAGTGCTGATTATGTTGTTTGATTTATGTACTTATTTTTTCTTAATTAGGTATCCTCATTTCCCATGCTTACAAGTTGGACAAGAACACAAACATACATATCTTCCTTTAGAGGTAATTTTTTTATTGAAATATTATGATTTTTAAAAATCTTAATTATAAAGTTACAATTTAAAAGTTATGTCATTTTATTAGCTGAACTGTGAATTATTATAAAAATAAATAAATTATTTTACTTAGAAAAGAATCTTGCATATTTTGCAAATTATTATTATTTATTATTTAAGGAAAATTTAAACAGATTATTCTCCTAAAATCATTGGATCATAGTCATTAATTTACTGGGTTTCCCCCTCCTTCCAAATTTGAATAAAATAACTGAATGCATAAACTTTTTGCAAATAATTTTGCCGAAATTTAAACAAGAGTTTATTTTATTAATTACAACAGGTTCAGATCTACCATTAAAAGAATTGTATAATATTAATACAGATAATCATTTCTTAAAACATTCAGAAAACTGCTCCAATTAGAAATTATCTAAAGACTTTGCTAAAGTAAGATTATAGAAATTTCCTGATATAAGGTACATTTATGGGCATTGAGCTATTTTTTTTCAAAATAAATGGAAATAAGCTAATGGATGTCTAAAATATATCTTGTATATTTTATTATAAAGAGAAATATATCAAGATGAGAAAGCTAATCACATGAAATTTGTATTATGTATAACTTTAAGAATTGGCTTTAAGAAAAATTTGAAAAGACCAAACAACATCAAGATTGTGCAGTATTTAAAAAATATATTTTAATTCTCATGGTGGCTTACTTGAATTATGGGTATACTTGCTTACAAATCTCAGGCATTATTTCTTATAGAATTTTTTTATGATTGGAAAACATTCCAAGTGCAGTTATCAAATGAAAAGAATTAGCATATCATTTAAAGACAAGAAACTCGTTTGCAAAAAAATAAAAAAAGTAATATAAACTTTTTCAAAATAATTGTTACAAACATTATAGAGAATTATTCTTAAATGATTATAAAAAGGGCTGAGTTGTCCTGGTTATAAGGTCTCGACTTCAGAACTAAAAGATTTATGGTATGCAACTCGATTCCACCGAAGAAGCATCATGTAACGTGTCTGGTGCATGTTAAACATCCTCCCTCTGGTGTGGAGAGGGGGTGCTAGCTCAGGTGTCGTCCTCATTCTCTGATCATGATTCAAAATTACAAGGTCCATCCCAAAAGACCCCTCTGTGTTGATTTAAATGGGACGATAATATAACTACACTTAACTAAATGGATTATAAAAAAGTAAACTGTTTGTATTTGTAAAGTAATAAAAACAAACAAAAAAAAAACTGTTCCAAATTGCAGGTTGCAAAAAATGGTCTTGTGAAGCCTTTTTCTTCGGATAAATAATCTTGATTGAAATAATTTATATATTACTTTTAATTGCAATTCAGTTGATAATAATTGTTTTATTGTATTGTTTTAAATTCATTTTCTACAGATTACAATGTTTTATATATTTGCTTTTTCCATTGCAAGGGCAGATAATTCAAGCCTTAATAAGGGGACAGCCAATTTTGAAATATGCAAAAATGAACAAAAACATCAATTTTATTTTTATTGTTTCATCATTAAGATATATGTTTATATTAAAATAAAACAGTGTTATAAAATGTGTTGTTCAATAAAATAATTATTTGAAGAGGATAAAAGTGCATCATAATATCTTTAAAAAAATATTGTGATTAGATTTAAATATCTGAAATATAAGAGGTATCTTAATTTTTGAAGAAATTAAACAGATTATGAAGATTTCAATTAAAAGAAAATGAGGTATGAATTTTATGTTTTGGGTTTTTTTTTTCTAGCTTGTTAAATATCAATTTTAATTCAGAAAAACTTAAAAATCATGAAAATTCAGTAAGTGTGCATGAAAATATTTTAACAAAATTAGCATATAATTAGAATTACAAAATCATGCATAGTTTTATTCCAAATGAATTTACACTAGGTGATAATAAACAAAATGTTAGAAAAAATTAAAAATCAAAATCCCTGGGAATGTTATGAAATTTCTAAAAATTATATGTTTAAAATTATTAAAAAATAATATATTTAATTTAAAATATTTATATAAAGAAAATTGACTTTATATTTTAAATCGTATGCATAATAAAGTTTCATAACTGAATTGACTGCATAATTCCCAAACATTATTAGAGTTTGCTGTAACCTTAAACATTGTTATAATATTTCAAGCTAGAAGCTCAAATTTGAGTACATTTATAGTTTTGAGGGAAAATGGGATCATTCTTATCTTCTACCCATCAAAATAATAATATGTTTAGTTTTCTAAGCCTGAATTGTATATTTTTTATTTTTTGCTAGTATTTTATAAATTTTTCTGTTTTGGGATTGCATATATCTATATCATAATATATACTTTTTAGGTATGTAATATAGTTGCTGGTCAGAGGTGCATCAAGAAATTAACTGACATGCAAACATCAACAATGATAAAGGTACAATAGTACTTATTTTCCTCTTTAAATAAAATCTTAATTATATCCTTTTTAGTCTTAAAGTATATGTATTTGAAAAATCTTATTTTTAGCTATTCTTTTTAATATCAAAAAAGTAGGAGGTTAACTTTTTTGATATAGAAGACAATTTTATAAATGCATTTATGCAGAATTATTGGTCATTTTCTCCTTTGTATTTTTAGATTTTTAATAGTATTTTTTAAAGCTTATTTCTGAAGAGGACAGTCATGTGTAAATCAAGTTTTTAAGTGATAATTTATCTTTAAAATGAGCTGTGGTAGGTTGAAGAAAGATGAAAGTATTCAATAGCCCATATCTATGAGTATAAGTTATCTTATTAACACTATTGATTAAATTATTCAAAGACAACAGGATTTAATCAAATAATTGTTCATAACTCACAAAGACAATCTTCTATGAATTTTTTAATTGAATTAGTAAGGCATTTTGATTTAAATAAAATGAACGACAATCAAGTTATGGAGAAACAATATTTAAATTAACCATTTAAAAATTATAAAAGTTATGCTATATTAGAAAATATATTTAACATCTCCTGAAATATGGCTGCTTGTTGATACCAGAAAAAAAGAAACTTAATAGTAAAAAATACAACTACCTTATTCTTATAAATCTTACCAGAATATAATTAAATTTCTCACTCATAAAACACATAGTAAAACCCTCATAAATTATCAGCCACTTGCCTAAGAGAGTCAGTTGAAGGTAAAGAAACTCATGCCATAGGTAATGGTAGTAAGTCTGAACTCACTTAAAAATATGTCAAACATGAATAACTTTTCCTTCGTGATTTGAAAAAAGTTTATTTTTTGCAGACAGCTTTCATGCAACAAATTTTTGAGTGCAATTTGAAATTGTTTTTTGCTTGCTGATAAAAAATAAATTGAAAATGTTGTGAAATAGAATTAAAATTGATGTATTAGTTTGTACATAAGAGAAGTATTAGCCAGTGTGCTGGCATCTATAAGCAACTATTAAAGTTAGAATATTATTTTAGGGCCTTTTAATTTTGATCAGTAATCACTGTGCATTTAGAAATAATCCTTAGAAAGTGGTGATTCATTGTGATTTTACAAGGAGTTAAATAAAAAAGTGGGATGTTGGTCTGTAAAGATTTCTTGGAACTTTTATTTTTCACTTAATGAGATGTTACATTTATTGATGTCATGGATGGAAATTATAGCAGTTTGTTTAAAAAATGAGTGTAGGATATAAACTTAAATATTCTTGATTCTAAAACTGTAAAAAATTTTTTTTTGTTCACATTAGAAGTGTAATTTCTTTTGTTAACTGTAATTTTTTTAATGAGTATAACTATTCTGTAACAAATTATGCTTATTTTTAGGCAACTGCACGCTCTGCGCCAGATAGAGAAAGGGAGATCAATAATCTTGTTAGTAATACTGGTCAGAGTTCTGGTTCTAATACAGTAAGTTTGTTTTCTTCGATTCATTGTTAATTCAAAAAAATATTATATATATATTATTATATATCTATATATATTTAATATTCATACAGGGTGTGTAGTGTCATGAAAAGTCCTTAGAAAGTGTTTAAATTTGAAAACCATTTTTAAGCACCTTAAAAGTGCTTAATTTTGGAAGAAAGGTCTGAATAAATGCCAAATTTTCTCAAGGAATGCAAAGAAGATATATATATATATATTTAAGCATTAGAAATTCCTTTTTATTTCTACATTCGATAATAAGCTAAATAGATAACAATCAGAAATATTTGTTTATTGGATATAGCAAAAAAGAAAACCAACGGAAGAGTGGCATTTAATAAAGGGATCCTAGAGTTTTAACCATGCTATGATACCGATTGATGTAGTTTTTTTTTTTTTTTTTTTTTTTTTGCTCTCATTTTTTTCAACATTGGGCACCATATTGAAATATTGGGATGATTATTCTGAAAGAGAGAAATACTAAATATTCAGAACTTGTTGCAACTCATAAAACGTTGAATTTCTTTTACATGTAGTGTTCTCTTATATAAAAGTTAATTTAAATTTTTGTTAATGATAACTTTATTTCACTTTTATCATTTTTTGTTTTTGTGAAATCCAAAAAGACATTTACTTTACAAAAAAAGATATGAGCAAATATGGTAGTATTAAATATTAATATTTAAAAAATGCACATTTAAAATTTTTAAAAATTCAGTAAAAATTATACATTATAATAAAATGAAAAATAACCGAGGATTAGAAAGTATGCAGGTTTTTATATGTGTACATGTACAAAGGTGCTTAATTTTTTTTAGCCATGGGCCTTAAAAGTACTTACTTTTGCAGCACTTTCTCACTTAACACCCTAATATATTATTATAATTATTTGGAAATGTGCTTTAATGGCTACTATTTATAATTTTTTTTATATAATTGTTTTAATTTTACAGGTTAGAAGAGCAAACTTTAATGATGATCCTTATGTTCATGAATTTGGCTTATCCATCAGTAATACTATGATGGAAGTAAGAGGCAGAATACTTCCTCCTCCTAAGCTCCAATATGGTGGCAGGGTTAGTAATATTAGTTTTATTGTTTTAATGGATGTTTAAATTGAATTTCTATGAATTATTAAAGGTAATTATTTTCTTCAATCATTCATATTTTCTTCAGCAATTGGAAAAAAAAATGTAATCTTAACTAAGTTGTTATAGGCATGTCTCTACAAATTGCTTTCTTGTGTAATTTGTGGCTAGAAAAATAATTCTACTGCTTTAAATTGTTTGCTAAATTGACTATGAACAGGATTTGGGCTAGTACCTGTCTTGTATTGAATTAGAGTATTCTATGGAAGCAAAAATGACAGTTATATATATATTTGTTTCACCAAATGTACATTTGTGTATTGTTTCTTTTCTTCCTTCCAGTTTTTATGCATTTACTCTGTTCTCCCCCTCTCCATTGTATAATAGTTTTTTTTTTTTGAATGTATGATGTTAACTAGTGTTCTAACATGTCTAGAAATGTGATATGATGAATAAATTCAAAATCTTAAGTTATATTATGAATTTTAAATCTTGTTTCATAATTTTTCCATTTTCTAAAATTGATTTTTTTTCTCCATGCAAATTGCATTAATTTATTTCTCCAAATGTACCGTGTTATTATACTTGGGTAAAAAAAGGAATTGAAGAGGAAGTTGAAGTGGCACGGCAGAAAGAAACTGTTATTAAAATTACTGATTTCAGTGTGGTTGAATTCTTATGGTCTGTGGTAAAAAATTCTATCTATCTAAAATTACATATATAATTGCAGTTTATTTCCGGCATTGAAGGATAATTTTTTGAAATTAAAGTATGATAGCAAATTTGATGAAGTTATACTTTAAAGGGTAAAATGGCTGCATTTTTCTTGTTGTTGTAATGGTTTTAAATTCTCAACTTTGGAAAAACAAAAATGGTATTGTTTCAAAATTAGAGAATTGCAGAAGCGTATTTTGAAATACATTATCTTGTTTATGATGAAAATTGTCAAGATGTACATAGTTTTGAAGCGAAAGGAGTTATATACATAAGTTATTTTAAGCTTTAAATCCTGTTATCTTATTTTTAACGACCTTGGTATTATTTGCATGGTGATGCATTTTTTAAAACATTCTTGCTTGTATATTTTCAGACTAAACAACAGGCCATACCAAATCAAGGTGTATGGGACATGCGTGGCAAACAGTTTCATACTGGTGTTGAAATCAGAGTATGGGCCATTGCATGCTTTGCGCCACAACGCACATGCAGGGAGGATGCTTTAAGGTTTGTATTATTTTTATTAATTGAGCTAATATTTGCATTCATGATAAATAAAAATATATATACATAGTATTTACCCAGACATTTTCCCCCCACTCCATTAGAGTATTAAATTATACCTTGAAAATATATTTTCGTATCAAAATTCATCCAAACTATGATCGTTAAAATAAAACTGAAATATTTAATTAATTATTCGCAATTTCATGAGTGAATTTAGAGTAATGAAAAATTGTTGACACTTCTTCATTTAAAAGAATATTTCTAAAACTTAAAAAAATGTAAAAATATTTAAAAAGAGTAATATGATAATATTTTGAACTTCCACCATTTTTTTCTTTATTTCTGAAAGTTTGGCAATAATCTACAATCTGTTCCATGAAAATGTATTCATGTATGTCTTCAATATTCTTAAGAGTGCAGTAGAAATTTTTTTGCAAGATAAATTAAACAATCAATAAAATTTCATATTAATGAATTGGTGAAATTTCTTCTCATTTAGAAATTTTACTCAGCAATTGCAAAAAATTAGCAACGATGCTGGCATGCCTATTATTGGACAACCTTGCTTTTGCAAATATGCTACTGGTGCAGAGCAGGTGGAGCCCATGTTTCGCTACCTCAAATCAACATTCCAAGGCTTGCAACTAGTCGTTGTAGTGCTTCCGGGAAAGACACCCGTATATGGTAAGATTGATGTTTGCTTTTATGTATTTTCAAATTTTCTGTTTAACTAAAATTAAAAAGTGTTATAATAAGATATAACTTCCCTTATGAATAGATATATCATACTAGATTTCTTTTCTACTAATATTAAGTTCAGCATTATTGATTTGATAAAATTCACATTAGTGATTTGATAAAATATAAATAGAAATTTTATATAATTGTTTTCAAAACTGAACAATTGATAATTTTTTTTCCCCGAGTCCCTATGCAATCATACTGTGATTTTATTGGACAATATTAAAAAGTAACTGTACAGTTCTCGATTTAAAAAAAATAAAATTAGATTCATTTATGCACACAATTATTTTTGATTACTACCTTCATTATTGAATGCATTCATTAAAAGTTTTGTTGTCACCTGATAATCGGAGGAAAGCTACAGTTAATATTAGTTTTTCTAGATAATTTATTTAATTTTTGCAGTAAGTTCAAATAGGAATTGGAGACAAAGTAATGTTTAAAGTTAGAATGATTCTTCTTGCTTTAAACATATTTTGCTCTGCAACGCAAAATATTTTATTGCAAAGTGAAATGAACAAACACAAACTTTGCAAAAACTGCTATAAAAGGCACAATTGTCATTGGTTCTCTTAGAAATAAATTGATTTTATCTTAAGTTTCAAGATTTGAAGAATTAGTTTTATTGTATTGCATGTCATGATCGTGTGATATTTCCTCGGATACTACAGCATTTTTTAAAATGTAATTTGCATTCATTTGTCATCAGTTTCAGTTTTAATAAATTTTCATTTTTTTGTTATTATTTTATTATTGCACTTTATTTAAGTCTATGAAAACTACACAAAAATTGCCTTACCTGTAGGTTACAATAGCAATCACCCTTATAAATAGTAGCCACCCATATTGTGTCCTTATATAGCAACATTATAATATGCCTTATAGTGTTGCTTGGTACAATGCTTACATGGCAATGAAGATGAAACTGCCCATCAAACTCGTGTGCAACACAGCCCTCTGGGAAATATTTTTGTGCACATGTTGCAAGAATTGATGCACAAAATGGTATATAAGTGAATATCCCGAATCTGTGAATCTTGCACATCCCAGGGTCACAGAAGTATTTTGTAGGGTAAACAAATTAAAAATTATTTTTCAAAAAAAGATTATTATGTTAAAAGATCTTATCTTTTTGATAAAGCATAATTGTCATATTATATTAATGCTCATTTGTTTTATAAAAGTATATTGGTTCATATATGTATATTTTTCAAAATACTTTTTGTGCCAACATTTTTCTTTGTGCATTTACCAACATCAAACAAATTTTTAACAAGTTTTTAACAGTCACACAAATGCAAGAATTATCTATACTTATAATAAAGCTCAATGTGTGTGTGTTGGTGCTCTACAGGCCAGACCACTGGACCTACAGCTACCAAATTTGGTACATGTATACCATGTATGCATTCATGATTTTTATCAGTTTCCTCATGATGAGTGGGCTGTTATTTGCAAAGAACTAAATATGATAGCTTGAGAAGATTACAAGAAAATTTGAAATTGACCT
This sequence comes from Argiope trifasciata, assembly GCA_026543055.1. Taxonomy (NCBI): domain Eukaryota; kingdom Metazoa; phylum Arthropoda; class Arachnida; order Araneae; family Araneidae; genus Argiope; species Argiope trifasciata. The sequence continues at coordinate 609,329 of JAPMOQ010059638.1, forward strand.
ATTTTATTTTACAGCTGAAGTTAAGAGAGTTGGCGATACTGTCCTTGGAATGGCTACCCAGTGTGTTCAGTCAAAGAATGTCAATAAGACTTCTCCACAAACTCTCTCCAATTTATGTTTAAAAATTAATGTCAAGTTAGGAGGTATAAATAGTATACTTGTTCCTAATATTAGGTATGTATTATTATTTTGAGATTTTTCCCTTATTTTTATTATTTATTTTTTCCCCAAAACTTCATATTTATATTTCTAATAATAGATTTTAAGTTTTACTGCCATTAACATGCTATTTTGTCTATATTTAGCAAGAATCATACATTTAACATTTAATAATTATTTAATTGTTGTAAATGTATTTAGGTTTTTCAAAAAATATATGCCATTTGGGCAGTTAATTTTTTGCTATTTATTTTATGCTTGAGTTTAGAAAACTTTGATTGCTTGTTGAAATTAATAGAAAATTTATTAATCATTTCTAGACCCAAAGTGTTCAACGAACCTGTGATATTCCTTGGTGCAGATGTGACTCATCCTCCTGCTGGAGATAATAAGAAACCTTCTATAGCAGCGGTAAAGAACCTTTTCAATTTTTTTTTTTTCTTTAAGAAAGATCACATGTTTAATTTTCCACATTTATTCTGTATTAAAAAGAAGCAACAAACAATTTGTCATAAACAGAACATAACTTTGACCCTGAGATTTTGATGAGTTTTAGATTTCTGTTTAGATTATGATAGTTTATGAATAGAACAATCTTGATGAATTCAATTACAACTTTCATTTTGACATGAGAATTGCTGGTATTTGTAAAATTCGAAGATAAAAATACTATTTGTATTGAACTCAGGGAATAATTTTAAAATGAAATCAAACCATTAATGAAATTTGTTATGTGATTCTGACATCTTAATTGTTGATCTGCTTAAATTTTAGGTTAGAATATCTTCTTTGCTAAATGATGGAAAAATTCAAGCATGCCATATCATTGAAAAAGCAAACTTTTGTAGATTATTATGTAATTTTAAAAGTATAATTTTAGTTTTCCTATCTACAAGATACCTGTTTGAATATATTTTAAGTTGTAATTGGCACTTATTTTAAATAATACTACTCTCAACTAAATACTTTTGAGTGGTATCTTTTAAATAATTTGCAAATCGAAATTTCTTTTAGTTTAGGCTTAAATTTGCATAGTAAGTTTTTCATTCATATGTCGAATGCCAGCTTTATAATATAGTATAATAATCTTAAAGCTAATTCAAATCTGTTAAAAAATTTTGAATAATTAAAAAAAAAAAATGCAAAATTTTTACTAGGGAATCTTATTTTTTATGAGATGCATTTTAAAAGAAAATGATGAAAATAATGCAGGGTTATAAGTGAACAGTAAAAATAATCTTCTTGAAACTCAAAATTTTAAGAATCTTTTATTTTTAAACCTGAGTGGGAAGTAAAATGTTAATAAATATTGAATATTTAAAAAAAAATTCTTGACTTTACTGGAGATTTTCTTGTGGTATAGTAAAACTTAAATTCATTTTAAAAATATATTTTTCAAATTAGTTTCTGTAGTAACACTGTTTATATTTTCCAGCTTTTTATATTTTTTAAACAAGAATATTCCCAATTATTTTTCAGGTTGTTGGCAGTATGGATGGTCATCCTAGTAGATATGCAGCTACTGTTAGAGTGCAGCAACACCGACAAGAAATCATACAAGATTTGGCATCAATGGTTAAAGAATTACTCATACAGTTTTACAAATCAACTCGATTTAAACCTAACAGAATAATATTCTACCGAGATGGTGTATCTGAAGGGCAGTTTCATCAGGTAAAATTTTACTGTTGGGAATAGGTTGTAAAATTTAGGATAAATTTATATTTGTTTTTACTAAAATTTTATAAAGTTCTTTGAAAATTGACACCTTCTTTCAAATAAGTGCATTTATTTTCTATAGAAATATTTCAAATGCATATGACATATTTCTAGGGATCACAAATCATAATATTCTCTGTGAACATTGTTGTTGTACTAATACTGAATTACTACACTATCCTAATTCTACACTTAATTACTTGTTATAACAGTGAAAACTCAATTGTCTTAATGTAGTTAGAAGGTAAGGTATATAGGTTAAAAAAAAAAAACACCTCTGATAGCTTTTGTAAATGCTTTTTCCTTGCCTTGCTCACACTTTAAAAAAGCAATTTCTAACTCAGTTCTTATTTCTGTTTTTGGATCTCTTAGCACATGCCAATAATTTTTTAAGGCACAAAATAAATATTTGAATACATTTATGACAGAGTAAAGCATTTCAAGAATATAAATGTTTTACTAATTTGGAGATAAAATTTTAAAATTTGACTTATTTATGTAATAATGTTTATAAATAAAATTATATTTTGCAAGTAACAATTCTTTTCTTTTAATTATGAACTTTTAATCATTTTATTTTAAAATTACTCTTTTAAATTTGGTGTTTAAATTGTCTGTCTGAATATTGATTGTTTCTAATATTTACTTTTAGGTGCTTACCCATGAGCTTTTGGCAGTTCGGGAAGCTTGCATGAAGTTGGAGGCCGATTATAAACCAGGAATAACTTTTATTGTTGTTCAGAAACGTCATCATACTAGATTGTTTTGTTCTGATAAAAAGGAACAAATTGGTAAAAGTGGAAACATACCAGCTGGCACAACAGTCGATGTGGGTATCACTCATCCAACTGAATTTGATTTTTACCTTTGCAGTCATGCTGGTATACAGGTATGGTCCATGTTTATTATATTGTAACAAAATCTGAAATAAAATATATTTTGAAATTTCCCTCTGCATATTTAAAGTTTTCAGTGTAAATCTTTATTTTCATGCTGAAATCTTAAAAAATTCAATGATAAATTTTTTTTTAGTGCAGTTATATATGTATAAGTACAATTTATCTTAGAGTTAATTTTAGTTTCTCTGTTTTAAAATTTCATATTGGTTTGTTATTATAGAATATTTCATTCAATCTGTAATTGTATATTATAAGAGAGCAAGAAATTTTTTTTCTGTTATTTAATTTAAAATTTTTAATTCATTAATCGAATGTACTTAATTCAGTAGTTAAAAATATTCAAATTATTATTTATGAAATTTCTATTTTGCTAATGTTGTAAATATCCTTAGAATTTTTGCAATGTGTGATATTTTTAATCAGCCGGTGTCCTTTTTTAGGGCACGAGTCGTCCCTCTCATTATCATGTACTGTGGGATGATAATCAGTTCTCTGCAGATGAGCTTCAATGTTTAACTTACCAACTTTGTCATACATACGTCCGTTGTACCAGATCAGTGTCCATTCCAGCTCCTGCTTATTATGCTCATTTGGTAGCATTTCGAGCTCGGTATCATTTGGTTGAGAAAGATCATGAAAGGTACATATTATTTTTCAAAATGCTTTATATTAGAGTAAATATATTTCAAATTGATTGCTTTCTGAATTATGTATGAAATTTTTGTTATAATCTCTTAGGTCATTTAATGTAGATAACAATATCATGGCCTGTAAATGTTTTCAAGTGTAATATGTGCTTTATAAGTAAAGTATTAGCTATAATGTAGAGAGAAGTAGTTGTGCTTCTTGTTATACTTTTTTAAACATATTTCAGGCTTATGATTCCATTTTGAAAAAAAGTGCGATTTTTATTTTTGAAGAATTGAGGTTTTTGGAGAGAAAAAAAATATTTGGTGAAAATTGATAATATTAGAGAATATGTAAATATTAATTAGCATTACTTGAATTTGAAGTACAAGAATAAATAATGTGTGGTTGTGTTTTTTTAGTATTTCTACTAAGTAATTTTCTATTATAGAGTATTGATGAGATCCTTTTAATTTACTATTTGAAGTATTATTTTTAAGTTGTCAGTTTTGATATTTTTTCTAAAATACCCCTGACCAAAATTATTTGTGTACTCACCACATTTTAGGAATGGAACTGAACATTTTAGTTATTAGTAGTGAAAATCTTCATTAGTTTTCATACTAGTATTGCCTGATATACATTTTATCGCAAAGAATGCATAACATTGGGAAATATAAACATTGTTCAATTTTGTTGCAGTGTGTAACAAATAGCACTTGGTCTAATTAGTTTTCCTATTTCCATTGCATTAATTCATTTATAGTTCATAAAGCATATCAGCTGCTCTTTAACCCTTGATTAAAGAATTATAATTATTAATAGTTGTATTGTTAAATAAAACTTTTTTCCTTATTATTCAAGGTACATTTAAAAAAATCATTTTATGTTTGTCTACAGATTGAGTAAGTATTGTAAAGATACCTGAAATTTTTGTGTAGATAGTTTATTTCCTTTGACATACATTATCCTGCATCAATTCTTTCAATTTTAAGGGGTAAAAAACAAATTCTTTTTAAAGGTAATAATTTAAAAATGTTCTAAAATAAATTTTTGCTGATATAGCTATTTTCTCCTATAAAAAAAATGGATCATTTTGTTGAATTTGAAATGATAATGGATCTTTTAGTATACTTTGAATTAACAAAACTTTTTTTAATAGATTAAATTATAAATGCTGTTGAGAATTTTTTTAAAATATATAATGAGAATAAACCTACAAAAATATATCATAATATTTATTTGGAAATTGCATCTAGTTGATTGAAACTTGTATTCCTTTATTTTGCTAAAATATATGTTGATATGTTTATAGCTGAATTCTTTATTTCTTTTTCTGTGCTGAATGTGGAAAAAAAATTAATGGAATTGTTAATTAAATTGATTTATATGTTATGAATCTTGGTTTTGCTTCTTAATCTTTTCCTTCTCATTTCCTCTTGCTTATAATGATTTTAGGCAATTTCTGTCTATAAACATTTCTACATCTGTTAAAGTGGGACTTAAATTTTAAAAATTTGTATGATATGCTTATAATGTGGTATGTTTTTGATTACTCTTTTACATTAGCTCATTCTCTTCAAATATAATATGTTACAGTTATGACTAGTTCTTAAAATAATTTTGCATCTTTAGAATGTTAAGTATTTAAAGGCTAAAACCAGTGAAGTTTTTAAACTTTAATTATTTTTTAAGCTTGTTTATTTTGCTAGTTTTTGAGGAAAAAAAAATCTCCAGTCAAATTCTGTTTTGAATTATCAGATATATGAAAGATTTTTAACCAATCATTTTTTAAATGTGTTTGTATATCCATTTTGTTTGAAAGAAAGTGTTATTTTATAAATCAAAACTTTTAAAGAAAATAAGCATAAGGTAACTGTAAAAATTATGTAAAAAATTTAAATCATGAAAAGTAAAAATAATGAAAGGATTGGGAATTCATAATTTCATTTTATATCTACAATAGAAATGGTTTTGTGGGATAATGCAGAAGACATTCTTGAAGTTTAGGAATGCTTGAGATCTGACAAAATAGTGTCATGTATTTAAACCCCATCAACACTGTTTATATTCTCGTTGATGGAAAATGATTTTAAGAAGTGCTGTCCCAAAGGTTTTTGTGCATCAGTTTTGAGTCAGATTTTGGTTGGAATTATATGTTTGTTATTGATTTTAAAGTCATGTATATATTTCTCCATTGCATTCCAGGCAAGATTTGGGTGGTGGAAGCCAAAGTCTGAAGTAAGTATAGTCCTAGAAACATATAGATGTTGCCAGTAGAAATTAGCCATTGCTCTTATGTTTTATTTGAAAGAACTTGCATTTTTGGCCCTCCACAGTTTTATGATTTTCTGACTAGTTGAAAAGCTTTTTCACAAATAAAATTAGCTGCTTTTGTTCACATTTAGCATGAATGTGCAACATTTTACTCCTATTACAATTTCCTGCGGGATTTCATTTATAGCACTGATGCATTTAAAATAAAGTCTGTTTTCTCTAAATGTTTGATGTTTTGCATGAATGTTAGCTTGAATGGTACTTTGAGGGTGCTTAAACCCTTTTTGTAGAGGATGTATAACTGCTTAGAATTTCACCACCCATACCTTGCATTTGAATTTTGGAAGGAACTGAATACTTGATGTAATATGGTCCATCTGCAAATCACTTAGCTTAGCAAATACTAAAGCATGAAGTTATTGCTGTTCTGCTTAGCAGTGCTCCAGTGTGTTTGCTGTTTTTTATTACTGTTTCATCTTGTTTCAGTGTTTTATTAAATCTACTATAATGTTTTTTTTATTGAAATACTTTTTTCTTTAATTTGTTAAAAAAAAAATAACATGAAAGTTTTATATATAGAATATGTTTTCACAAATGATAAATGTTTAAATGCTTCACAAATGGTTTAAATACTAATATCTTTGACCGAAATGTTCGATGTCTTGAAGGAATTTTTAATGTAATTTTTAGGTGTTAATTTTAATTGAAAAATATATTTATAAACTTCTTGTAATATAATTTATTTGTCACATTATTAATCTGTTTGTTTAATCTGCACTATATATGTGAAGTGATCATCCATATAAGTTTATTTTTTTATATAATAAGTTTAGAAATTAATGGGATGTTATCTTTCTGAAAAATAGTAGGCTCTTTTTTTAAAAAAACTTGATAAAAATGTTGTGCAATTTAAGTTATATAAATTTTGGTAGGATTCTAATAATTAAAAGTGAGTTTCATACTGCATGGTATATTTTCAATTTGTCAGTAGTTTTTGCTGACAAATAACCACTCAAATTTCTCAATTGTGAAGAAATTTGAAAGAAATTTGCAATTAACTGTTAACTGAGCTAGAATATTAAGACATATTTATTGAATGTAAGACAAACCATGCAATGTAGTTTTTATCTGAAATATTGTTAGATATTCTGAAATTATTTTTATCAGAATTATATTTAATTTTTAAATATCTTTGAAAAATTATTTGTGACATGCTTAAATAGTTACTATAAAAGAAGTGGGTAAACAGGCACCATTAGGGAATAAATATCTTTAAAATGCAATATCTTATTTGAATAAGATGTGGTAAAACAAAATACAAAAAATGTGACAGAATTACATGTTAATGAATTTTTAAATATTGGAAAGTAATGTCTTGCCAGTTATAACTTGAAAGTAATACTTTGATTTTTTTTTTTTTAAAGTTGAGTATTATATTTCCAGGTAACAAATAATGCATATCTATATGATTAATGATTTGCATGAATTTTTGAATAAAAAATATATAAAATTTTGTTTTAATCTAGTTTGTGATGTCTTATTTTACCATCAAATCAGCATGCTCTTGTTCATTTAATTATTCTTTGGTATAAAGATGTGTATGTAAGATTTGTTCAATAAGTACTAAAACAAGAAATGTAAGCTATTTATTATTTATCTGAAGAAGTAGTAATATTTTGTTTGTTCTTAATGTTAAACAATTTTAAGTTTAATATTTATGCATAGCTATGCATCTGCTATGAAAGAATTTTTGCAAAAATTATTTGAAACTAGTTAAAAATAGTATTATTTAGAATTAATGAGCAAATATAAATCAATACTTTCTGTAATTTTTCTCAACTGTGCAGCAGCTATTATTAAATTTTGTTTGCTTTTTACCATCAAAGCTCAAAAATTTGCAGGAAATAGCTTTCAATTGTGAGGTCATTTTGTCATATGTTGTATAGCAGTTCTAGTATAAAATTGCATAGTATAAAATAGCTTAAAATTGCACAAATCCCCCGTATCATCTTAAAATTTTGATCTTAACTCCTATTTCGTATTTTTATGTTATGAGGATGAGAAAAATTAAAAGTGAAGAAATAATTTAAAATACTTGGGAGAGGCTATTTTGAAAAATATAATGCACCCTAATCTTTCCAATCTAATGATAGGTTTAATGTATAGTAATATGTATATTTCATTTGTAAATAATTCACTATAGGAAATGCAAATATTAGTGAATTATTAGTAGGGTGAAAAGTATTTAAGCATCAGTTTTAGCCTTTATTGAGAAACTCTTATATAAAATCTTTTTATTAAAGATTATATGTTTGTAAAGGTGTTTTGTTAATATTTGATTATTTTAATTTTCAGGTGATTTTAATTTTTTTTATATTTTGCCATTCTTTTTTTTTTTTAATCTGATATTTTACAGAGAATTTAAATGCTGCTAGCATAGTTATTGTAATTTGTATTTGAGAAAAATATAATTTATATTTAATGCTAGTGTAAATTATAATTACTATTATAAAAATTGTTCTTGATATTAGTTTAAATTATGGAATTTATCTATAATGATAACACAGATAACTAGTGATTGGTCATTGTGGATTAAGATGTCATAAATTAATTTAGAATTTTTTTTGTTATCTATACTCATTAAAGGAGCCATTTATTTACAATTTTAATGATCTATGATATATATTTTTTGTAATTTCTCCTCCCCCCACCCTTTGCAAAATTCAGTATTGAAATTGAAAGGGTTCGTTTTCAGACTTTATTTTGAAATTTTGCTATTTAAACACATTTAAAATACTTACTATTTTAATGTCTTGATTTTAATGCTTAATATGCTGATAATTTTTTCAGTCTGAATCCTTGTTAGATTTTGCCTCATTTTTGCCTTTCAGATGTTTCTATATGGGTGGGAGGAAAGAAAAAGCTTTATTTTATCTACCTGATATTTCTATTTTTATGATAAAATTTTGATTTCTCTTTGACTACATAAAATGCTTCCTTTAGTTGCATTTTTGATATCATGTTTTAATTTCTTTAATTCTAAAACATTTTCAACTTTTTACTATTTTTATAAAAGTAATTTTCAAAATAGCATCGAAATTTTTTATATTAGCTGTTATATTTCTTATTATTTCATGTTCACAATGAATATTTTTTATGTTAACTACAAAAAAAAAAATGTATTTTCAAAGTGCATGTAATCTAATTGTAATTTTATTTGGGAGACTTTGCTTATTTTGCAGATAATTTTTTCATGTTATATATGTATCATTAAATTTTATCACATGTAAATTTTTATTAGTTTAAATTTCACACTTTTCCCTTATTTCATGCTAAAGTGTTGGAAGGGGAGAATTTTCATCAAATGTGATGCAATTACATTTTTAAAATGTCTTCTATTTTTTTTGTGTACTTTTGTCCATATAAATATTTTGTCTTTGCTTTATTAAATATTTTTATACAAATGGAATACTTTATCTTACTAACTATAGAATACTTTTTAATCATACTTTGTTTTCTTTTTTAGTGGAGACGGCAGTTTACAATCTACCAACGGAGAAGACCGCAATCCCCTTGCAATGGCTAGAGCAGTCACTGTGCACAATGACACCAATAAAGTGATGTATTTTGCATAACACAATTTTCTTGTGAACAAATCTTTCAAAAAGTACAAGAGTTAGGGCTCAAATTCATTTGAAGATCGAAAATTTTCTCTTGATGTTTTTGATCTTTACATTTGCTGCGACCATAAAACCAAAAAAAAAAAAAAAAAAAAGGTACACATGGAATCACACTTATTGCTCTCTTAAGTTATTGTTTTAATGATGTGGTTCAAGTTTTCTTCGTGTACAAGCTATACCATTGAGCTGCTGTTGGTGCCATGGGACTGTCGAAAGAGGAACTTTCGGGAAAAGGACTTCTCTTTTTTTTTTTCTTCTGTTCTCTACTGCCATATATCTGGTCATTCTTTAAGTTTACATTTTTAAACTTCAAATCAAGACGTGCTTAAGTTTTACAGTGAAGAGCTGTTGTACAGATTAAATTTCATTTGTAGCATCAATATTTCATTTCAAGTTTTCACTTGGTTGTGACAATTTAGACCTTCATGCCAGACAAATTCTTGGTCTTCAATAATTATTGAATTTTAATCATAAAAGTTTTTGGTCATCAGAATACAAAATGTACATTAATATTGTTTGATTTTTCTGTGAAGGATTCAAGTTAAGTATATACTGTTGCATTTGATGTGGCAGTATTGTAGAAAGGATGCTACTTTATATTTTCTTTGTTGATTAATATTGACAGTGTTCATAAGTTTTGAAAAACTAGCAATAATATTAAATATTATTTATACCTAATTTCTTCCCCACCTCTTTCAATGTATTGCTGTTAAAATTTTGTAAATTTTAAATTATTATGTAACATTTTAAAGAAATATTTTGAGTTAAAATTTTTTGCATATCATTGTTGCATGTTAAATTACATGTTTTTACAAACATCTTATATATGATGCAATATGATTGCCGTCCAGAAATGGTTTGGACCAATAAATGTGCGCCAAATTTGTCAACATCTTGTTAACTTTCATCCTTTCTACAAATTCTGCTTTAGAAAATTCTGTTGAATTTAAATTATTTAAATTCATTAATGTAGAACGTTTCTTTTTAAGTTGGCATTTTAGGTACATAAAATGGATTTTCATATCTTGATAATAATTTAAATTCAAAATTGTAATTTGTCATTTAAACAATATTAATGACTTTGACATTAATGATTGCTTCTATTGTAAATTTTTTAATAATAACCTCTTAGCTTAAATTTTCTTTAGAATTGTTTGATTTTTGTGAGAAGTATATTTTTGTAAAATGATTTTGTTTTCTTAATTTTTAAAAAGAATATATTTCAAAAATCAGTGATCATTATATTTTAAAGCTATTTTTTTAAAAAAAAAATCATCATTTATGTTTAGTTTATTGCTTTTTTTAAGTTTAACAAATAGTGATAGCGAAGTTATTTTTAATTTATTTAGCATTTAAGTATTTCTTCATTTTATTTCTTCTTAAAAAAAGAGTGATGCGAATGAAAAGCTTTTTTATGTCCATCTGCAATGCCTTATAATTTTACATTTAATGCAGAACAAATTAAGATATATTTGAATTTTCCACAACAGACTATAATTATGTTATTGGTTTGATTTTATTGTAGCTGTTTTTGCTTGTGAAAATTAATTGGTCAAGGTATGGGATATCTTATGTTAATTCTTTGTAATAACTAACTTTTGTGTAAATTAATTTTTTGATTTATTCTTGAATTTTTCATTATGTGTTTTACTATTAATTTAAAAGATTAATATATTGCAATTATATTGGTAAATTAATATGTATGCATTTTTTCAAAAGTCTCATTCATCAACAAATGATGAGAGAAGAAACAAGTTGTCTTTCAGTATTGCCTTGGTTTCATAAATATGTACGATTCTCAACACATGTGTATATAGTGCATATTTAATCACGGCATAAATGTAATCATGCACGAGAACTTTAATCATTGCTTAAAATATAGCTTATAGGACCCGGTAGCTGTACGAGCCAAATGGTGTTGCATGTATTCCTACCATTCCTTTTATTTTTATGGTATTTAAATATCCAGTTCTTATTTATTAGGCAAATAACTGTCTTGAATGTTTTATTTTTGATGTCCAAGGAAGGATAGAGGCTTTTAAAAAAAGCTTTCTAATGTCTTCCTGCAAATTTATTGGAAAAGATTAATGTGCAGTTTTTTTGAGGAGCATTTAGTGATTTTTTATGGTATGCTCCTAATAATCCCAAGTGCCACTTTTTAACCAAAGATTGAGTTTCACCTTATGAATGTATGCTAGTTCAAGAAGGAAAATATCTAAATCTAGAATGAGCTTTATAACCGTACCTTGTAAGAATGAACCCCGGTTGATTTTGTGTTTAGATTATTTATTTTCCTTATTTTGCATAAAATTATTCATATCATATAAATTACATAAAATGATGTCAGTTTTCAGGTTATGCATTCCATTTAATACTTATGCAATGGCACCTTTTCTTTTGAGCATGCTCAATTTAAATTATTTTACATTGTGCTTTTTTTAGAAGTTCACATTAGAAAATCCAAATGTGAATGTGACTTTCCTTAAAAATTAGGTTTCAGAAATGACCCATTAAGCATTTTCTTGTGCAGTTTTAATTTTTAAATCTTCCAATTTCTGTATTTGAAGTGCACAGGTTGGTACTATTTTGGTTTTAAAATCTTAAATTGTTAATTTTTTTACAAATGCCAAAGAAGGATTTCAGCATGTATTTTAATCTTACTTAATTACTTTAGGAAGAAATTGCAAGGATAAATTCATTTTCCCTTTTCCTGATGTTTGTATTTGTGCTTAATTTGTGGGGTAGGAAGATGAAGTATGATATAATTCATACATGTATGATAGTGTACATTTTACTAAGTCGTATGTGAATAATTCTATATAAATTTTATGATCAGTTTTGATGATTAATGTTGAAAAGAAATCATATTTTTGTCAAGTAAAAGCAAAATTTCACCTTTTATAAATTACAGTATTTAAAAAAAATTACAAACATTATGCTAAAACTATTTTTATTAATAAGAAATTAAATATTTTTTAAAATTCACTTTTTTTTCGTTAAGATTTATAAATTGGGAATCAAACTTTGAAAAGTATTTTTTTAGTACATGTTAATTGTATAAAATACATTAATTCTTTTGAAATTATAATTGTTACTTTCTTTTAAAAATTGAGAAATGTTACTCGGAAAGGTATGTAGTGTTTAAA
>JAPMOQ010059638.1:621845-644524 GCA_026543055.1 Argiope trifasciata
TGTTACTCGGAAAGGTATGTAGTGTTTAAAATCTACTGCCTTTTTTTAAAAATTTGATTTGAACCTTTGAAATGCTTCCCACAATTTTTCCGTTTATCGTATTAGCACCATGTTGTGCGATAAAGAGTTAGGGATGTGTCGCAAACATATGAATTCTACCTTCTGGAAAGAGAATAATTCGTCTCAGTATTGCTTGAGAACCATACCCTTGACGTGTTCATTTATGTTCTTGTCTTGAACGTGTGAATATATTTTTTGAAATATATTTATCTTATTAATATAAAATCAGTTTTGAGTAATGCTTTAGTCTTTCACTAGATTTCTTATGTAAATTAAGTTTGTAAAAATGATTCATCTGTTAGGTAGTGATCTTTAATTTTTTTATATCATATTCTGTGAATAAAAGCAAAATCTTAGATATTGTACGATGTGTTAGCTTGCATATTTCTATTTTTCCCTCCATTCTCATTGCTTTCTTGTAATTGTTGCATGGTTTTGCAAATTGTTAGAATTCTTAAATTTTGCATGTAAAATATAGAAAATGTTACCATCTTGGAATGAGGGAATCAGTTAAGATGTAAAATAGTATGCATTTATTTTAATGCATATTTTTTATATTAAAATTGATATCGGCCATTGTGTACTCTGCAAATTTTTTTTTTTTTTTTAAATTAAGCTTTTGTGTTTTCTGCATGTAATTTTATTTGCCAAATAACGATTTCTTATGTATTAATATGACTTTGGAGAATCAAATTAAAGGTGTGCTTTTTGTGACTGTTGTAAAATTTGTGTTTTGTGTAATGAGTCAAAGTTTAGTTAAATTATATATGTGACTATTGGGAAAATTCATTATTTAGTATTTATGCTATTTTTTGTATTAAGTGAGCACATTTTGTTGAATTTTCTCTTTTTGTTTGATTTGTAGATAAATTTAATTGTTTTTTCTTAAAAAGTGCATTTCATGAAAAAATTAACTTATTATATTTGTCGTATTTTTAATATAAATAACGTAGACTCTCATAAATACATTTCTATATTAGGTTTCATTTTAGTTTTTATTTATTTTATTTTTTACATTCACTCATAATAATTTTAATATATTATGCACATCTTAATTATAATTTTAGTTATGTGCACAAATGTATTTGTAGAAATTAGGTGCATTAATTTTCTCACTTTTACATTAATTAGACAAGTTTTCCCCGTACATGTTTTTTATTATTACATCTAATTCTGTCACATCCTTTTTTTGTATTTATGATCTTTATTTTATCCAGATAGTTTAGATCTTTCTTGTAGTTATATTTATTGCTGAAATGAGTTACATCAAGTAGATTTGAAAGTGATAAATTTTCAATGAAATAGATTTAAAATTTTAAGTTGAAAAGTTGACTTCTTAATGACTTGTAAATATTCTATGAATACTTATTGTATACTTGTAAGATAACCTATTACTTAATTTTAATTAAAGCATTTCAGTTTTATTTAATCCTTTCCTTTCAATGCTTATTTAAAATTAGTTAGACTTATATTTATATGAAGCATGTTTAATGGATTACATTAGTATGTAAAGTACATTTTTTTTTTTTATGTATCGAAATTTTTTTTATGCATTCTTATGAAATTATTCAGATTTATGTGCATGAAAGGACTATCTTTTATGTTGAATTTGAAATCTCACACAATATTATATTCCTGTAGAAATATATTTTATGTATCTCAAGCCCAACATAAGTGATATATTTATGTTGATACTGTAGGTGATCAAATTCTTTTTTTAAATTTTAATGGATAGTTTAAAAAATCAGATACATATATTCCATCTAACAAAATTATCTGTTCATATGAAGGAAGCACTAATTTCCTCCCTCATGATACTTATGATCTAAAAAAATGTTGATAACAATAAACTCCCAATTAACCATACAATTAGTTGGTTAGCGCATAGTGATTGTAGATAAACAAGTTCTGTTAATAATTTTTTGCGAAACAATTTAATGTAATATTCTTGAACAATTTTTTTTTTTCCCAACTGGGGGCTCATGCATGTAATTGTGATTTAATGAACAATAATTTTACATTTTTACAACTTTTTTTTTTGGTTTACTTTTTTTTTTTTACTTACTAAAAATCACAACATTTATTTTTGTGTTTAAAATACCACCATTTTAATTTGGAATTGAAATTTTGATAAGATTTTTTATAATGGAATTTTTAAAAAGTTTATGGGCGATTGAGAGTTTAATGTTATTGATTTCATCTTTGTGTTTCAATATCCATTTAGTTGGGGCATTATCTAGTGTGAGAGTGTATTTCTATTTGATGCTGTATTTTATATCATTTAACATTTTGAGCAATATGTTACTTCATAAAATATAATATACGGTTTGCTCGACATGTCCTTTTTCATAAATTTATTCTTCTTTCTTAGTTCACGAGATTGCTTTCTGAAAGATTTTGGAGGAATATAAGAACATATTCGTGTTAGACTTCCTTTTTTGATATTTTTTTGACCAATTGATGATAATTGAGAAAATTTTATCTCTAAAAAGGATAATTATTTCATCTTCTGCTTATAATCAATCTTGCCAAAAAATTTAGATCCACATGAAATTAATTTTTTCAGAACAATATGTAATAATACTGTTTATTTGAAATTTGTTAATGTTTTAACCAATGAATTTTATTTCCATAGTTAAATTTTGCAAATGTGTTTTCCATTTTATACTTTTATTATCATTCCTTGCCTATATTTGGTACCATTGTTTACATTTTTTAGAATCGGAAGAAAAAAAAATGTTTACAAGATGGATTATTTCTTTGGGGTAGGGAGAGGAATTGAAAGTTCTCAAATGCATTTGATGGAAAAGATGGATTGTTTCTGAAAGATGTGCAAACCTCTTTTCCCTGTACTTTATGTAAATATTAGTATATGGGCATTGTTGTTGCATAGGGTTATATATATTGTGAAAGGTTTGGTATTTGGAAAAGAATTGCAGAAGCGGGAGATAAATGCACACCTTTGTTATAGTAAATAGTGTAAATTACAAGACTTAAGATTTATAGTTTCATTTTAATTAAGATTTATTAACATTTTAGAATTATATATTTCAATTCAGTTTTACTAAATACTTGCAAAATTCAATGTTCAGACCCTTTATTTTTTATTGTGGAATAAATATATATGTATATTACATGAAAGCAGACTTAAATGTTTGTTCAAACATAAACTGCATAAAATGATTATTGTATTTAATAGTTTAAATATTGTTTTTGATATAAATTAATCTTTCCATTAAATCTGGAGGATATTTATTTCATTTAATAATGGTCAAAATATAAAAAGATGTTAATATTTAAGTGCTAAAAATATTTCTAGATACATTTTCAAAGGAAATTCATTGAGCCTTTGTTTCATTAAAAATTTTTTTAGCATTCTTTTGTTAAAAAAAAAGGAAAGCCCTAGAACAAAACTCACTTTAATATGCATATTTTCAGTTCACAAATATGTTTGAATGGTTTTTATTAGCATTGTGTGATAAGTGATGCTATTTAAAATTTCAAACCGAGTTCCCTATTATTCTCATAATTTTTTGCTTGTGCATTTTATCTAAGTAGTTATTAAGAAACTCTTCCGAGACAGCTTGAAACTCAGTTTAATCATTCATTTTATATATATATATATATAATATAAATTTCTATTCAAGAACATCAGCAACATTTACTAAAGAACAGCTGTGGTTAACTACTTAGTGTAATGTTTCTTAACAAAGTGCTTGCTACAGACTTTCAAAATCATACATTAAATCAAAAATTTAAAATAAAAATATAATTTAATTTTAACTTATGAAAATATTTCCTTCTTTTCAAATGAAATTCCGTAGCTATTTAGGTGCCAAAACATCATTTGGAATTTGAAAGAAATTTCTGTGCCAAGTAATTCTGAAATGCATTATCTTGCTTAAAAATTTTGATCATTTCAACACTACTGTTTTACTTATTTGATATTTCCAAGTTCTGTTTATGTTTGGATACAATGAGTTTTCTGTGTTAATGTGATCTAATCTTTAGAACATATCAAGGGTTATTATAGTAATCAAGTTTCCAGTGGTGGTATCTAAAAATTGAAATATGAACTATTGCAAAGTTTTTTAATTGAAAGTGCTATTCCAGCCATTTGTTGAAATGCATTTATGTGTGAATAAATGTTGAATGTCATTCTCTAGAATTGTTTTATTATTTTTGTTTGTTTATTGGCATTTACTAATAAATCCAAAGTTTTCAACTAATTTTGCAGAAACAAATAGAAAAGAAACAGCAAAATAATTAATCTTCTTTTATTCTAATTAAAGACCCATTTTAGTCTTTTCTTTTTTTCCAAATTAACCTTACATCTGCAATATTTGAATTATTTCAGTCAGTTTCTCCTTTACAAGGATAGTATTGCCATTTTTCAATAAAAACTTTCTAGAACCTAGCATATTACTTCAGCTTTTCAGTCAGATGTAATCTTAAATTCATCGAAGGATAATGCACTTGAGAACAATAATAATTGGTAATACATTATAATATTTAAAGATATATTTCTAATAATGATGAAAGAAAAGAAACCAAAATGCAAAGTTACATTTTAAGAGAAGGAGTAAAGATATTAGTTGTTACAAAAAATAAATTTGAACTAAGTCCACCTGAACCCTTCCACAGGGTTGCATGATTGGAACAGTGCATAAAATTGAAAAATCATCAATAAAATAGAGAAAATGCAGGGAAATTTTAAATCTTACTTAAAAATTGGAAAATAAGATCGTTACCATAGCTTTAAAAACTAAATACCATTTGCGATTGCTAAGCCACGGAAGTTTATTGCTTTCAACTTTCTTTACTTTTATTGTTTAGATCTAATTTTCACAAATCAAAAATACTATTATTAGAATAATAATTACAAGCTACTTGAATATTAGTGTAGCTACTACTGCAATCGAAAAAACTGGCTTTTAAGCAGATTATTTTATATTTGTGAAGAATACTACCAAAAAATTATTTGAATACATGTCCAAAAATTAAAAGTTGTTTAAAAATCCACTTGTCCCCCCCTCCCTGCACACACAAAACAATGAAGTAGTATGTGAAAAGTGATTGGTTGATTTACTAATAAGAGCTGCTTCAGTGCACAAAATTAACACAATAGAGGTATTACGGAACTTTAAAAAAAGAAGGGAACAAAACAAAAGAAACAACAAAAACAATCCATATTAGTTTAATAAGCGCAAAATAAAATAAATTTTTTGAAAAGGGAAGGGGGAAAAAGTATGAAATTGGTGACTGAAAAATCTGTACAATAATTTGTATATGAATTGGCTTTCTGATTCATATATAAATCGGTTTGAAAAAAGATTATATATATTCACACACATACATACATATATGTGTATATTGCTAAGTAATCGTTAAATGGTTTGTATATAATGATAGCAGGAATATTATCTGTTTTAATTCGAGTAGCTAATTTCGTATGATATTAAATCGGAAAACATAAAGTGATGAAATTCTTTTTTTCTAACGAAATGTTTTGAGTATGTTAATATAAGCATTGATTATTTAAGTAATGTTGCTTTGTTTCTTATTTTTCTTTGCATTTTCGCTAATAAAAACTAGGGAATAGAATATTGTATTATGATTAAAAAAATGTTTTTCACTTATTTCCTCTTAATATGCATATGCATACAGGGAAAAAAACTCAATCCCCCCCCCCCCACTCTAGATTTTCAGTGATAGCCCTTTTTCCAATAATGTGAAACACCGGAAGGAAGAAGCAGCCAAAGCATCTAGCCCAAAAGTATCACCGGGGGAAAAAAAATTTAGAAATTATATTTTTATTGAAAAATTTCTCTTATCTTTCAAATTTCAGCGTATGTCTGTGCATATGCCTTTCTACCATGAAAAATATATTTACTAACTATATTAGGAAAAATTTATTAACATATAAGAAGAAAATTGTTTCATAATGAAATGGTATTATTGAAAAGCTGATTTTTCTAAACTATAGAATGGTGTAAAAATTGTTTTTATGTGATGATATTCTCTGAAATCATTGAGGGAAGTTAAAGATCTAAAGCCTTTTTAAGGGGGAAAAAATGGATTACTAGAATTTAAATTTTAGAGACATGACATTTTCGCAACCGATTTTTCATTCTTGAGATTAATTTTTTCAATGTAACAATTCAACGGGGTTTTTATTATCATAAGCACTTTTTGTATAAATTTATTCATTTTATTATTCTTTGAAATCATTTTAGTTGCTTATGTTTGATACACGTTTAATGATTTTCTGATAATCGGAGTTCGCTACCCTCTCTCTTAACTTCTGACAGTGTGCAAAATTTCAAAACTCTAGACTTATCAATCTGTCTTTTAACGTAGATTTTCCACCCATCATGCGCGTCGCAATTGAATGATATCATGCCAACATATTGAATATTTTTATGTTAAAATAATCTGTAATAGTTGCAAATGCAATGATAACATGAATAAAACAACAGTTTATTCAACATTTCGATGTAAAGTCATATATATATATGAACAATCCGAGGATCTAGTTATAGGGCCGAGTTCAGTTGTGTGCAATGCACTTTTACAAACCATTTGGCACGAATTTGAATGCGTATCCTGTATAAATTCAAACATGTTTACTGGAAACAAAAAAGCTGATTTATTGAATTAATGATATAGATATTGCAAACGATTATAGAAACCTTAACCTTACATTTATTTTTTTTAGAAAACATAACATTTAATATTTATTTAATTTCATCCAATCACGTGATGAAAGTTACATTTTTTTTCGACTTAATTTGCTGTTATAGTTGATTTATTTTTTAATTTGAACTTCTGTCATTATGATGGCAACACTTTAATAAAAGCTATTTTTTCCCATGCTCGTTTATCATTTTTCGCTTGTAAAATTTTATTGTTTTGGCCAAAATATGTTGTTGAAAAATATAGTGAAAATATTTCTTTAAAAATACCTTACAAATAGAAACTTAAGCTATATGTTAAAATATTGGTACCATTAGAAAGTTAATTTTTAAAAATCTTTAACATGATATAAGAATTATGTTTGTGAAGTAATATTTTCGGACGTTATAGTGGGAAAACGGCAAAAGTTTGCTTAATTTTTGATCAAATTCAAAAAAAGGCTCCGAGGTGCACATTCTCGACCTCCAAGGTATACATGTACCAAATTTAGTAGCTATATGTTTAATAGCCTGTATAGCGTCAATACACGTACAAACACAGACACACATTGAGCTTTATTATGAGTATAGATTTGAGTTTTTGTCAATCTAATGGTAACATATTGTTAAAAAAAAAATTCTCTTAGAGCTTAGAAAAAGCATATTTCATTTCATACAGACACAAGCTGAAAATTTCATTTTTATATGTTTAATTTGCAATACTAGTTTATTTTTTAATTTGAATTTTTGTCAACCTGATGGTAACATATTGATTAAATAATAATAATTTTTTTTTCCTTTCACCCGTAATGTTCACGGGAAGTTTTATTTTTATTGCTGAAAAATGTAACTAAACTATTTTAAAAAATTCATTAAAAATAGAAATTAAATTTGTTGATTAAAATATTAGTATCACTAAAGATATAATTTTTTAAATCTTTAATATGATGTAAATATCAATTTTGTGCTATTATATTTTCGGAAGTTCTTACGAAAAAACAACAAAATTTCGATTATTTTTTAATTAATTCAAACTATAATTGAAAATTCGAAAAAATCACTGCGAAGTGCTTATTTCTGGTCACCAAGATATACATGTGCCAAATTTGGTTGCTGTTGGTCCAACGTGCTCCTGATGATGGATTGAGAAAATTTCAAGAATAAATATCAGCTCAACTATCATCCTCGTCACCTGGCCTCAGCTTATAAGGCATAAGTTATAAGGTTAATCTCAAAAAGGGAATTTAAGATAATTAAACTACTTAGAACTTATTAAGTAATTTTTAATAATAATTTATAGTAACTTCAATAAGTATTATTAAACTTATTAAGAACTTGATCAATTATATAAGACAAAGTGTTAATATTATCCTAATGTTTTATAATTCGTGAAATCTGTATATTTTAACAAATTTATTCATTTGGCAACTGAGACAATAGTATTTTTCAATGGCTAAATTTGAGGACGGTTGGTTAGAATTACTTCAATGCATATAACTTGTGATCATTTGCCGGAATTTATGCTTGATACTGAAATGCATAATTGCTTCTATTATGATATATTCTTTACTCTTTCATCTGCTGCATCTACTTTGAAAATTTCTTCTTCTTATTGTATCAAAACGGCGCCAAATTTGAATTAATATTTATGATTTTCTTGGTATTGTCGTGAAGAATTGAAACAGGCGAACTGTACAGTCGAATGGAGTGAAAATAGTGCATTTATAAAATAATAAAAAGTCATTTTTTAAAAAAGAGCTTTATTATAACTATTTACAAAATAATGCAATTGAAGATCTTTCATGAATCGGTTTGTTAAGAATGAATTGAGATGAACTGAGTTGATTGCTCCACACCAGGTGGCGCCTTGTACATTAGATTCTAATTCTTGTCTTCAGATCGCTTGAAGAAACTGACGTCGTTACCAATAGATGGTGGAGGTGACTGGTACCTGAAAGAGATTGATAATTAAAGTCTTCCTATTACATTTCACACCAAAAATGTATTATTATAACAATTTTGTTAAAGTTGAAACTTTTTTCATAAAAATTTTCTATTTTATGATATGAAAAAATAAACGGATGTAAATTCTAATATATAAAGTTGAATGATTGAAATGCAATTCATATTATTTATATAAAATGCATTTATTTTTCAGTACTTTTAAATGCAGGTCTTTATTTAAGAAATTCTTTTGTCTATATTATTTGGAATAATTCTGTTTCAAATATTTAAAAAAAAAAAGAGTACTACATTAAAAAAGTACGCATGTTGAATATGATTTATGGACATATAGAGTTGCCATTTTTCCAAATTCAAGACTTAAAGGTATTTTTTTCTGACTCCCCAGAAGCAACATGTGGCAACTAAACCTCCCCTCCTACAAAATATCGTTTATCTCAGCAAAAATGAAAGGATAAAGTATTTATCTGGAGAATAAGAGAAACGTAATAATTATAAAAATTATTTTTCCATGGAAATTACAAATGGAGCAATTTTTTTTGCTCTAGTTTATGAATAATACATTTTATCCATGCATTTAGTGTAAATATTCCCAATCTCTTCTCCACATTATTTTGTGTATATATTGTACGCGATTTCGTTCTATGTGCTATACTGTATTAAGAAAATGTTTTACTTAATTTTCTTTTTGTAACAACAAAAAAAAAATTTCCTTTTCATTAATTTGCTTACTTACGAGTAACGCGATATTTTTTAATTTGATATGGAATGAAATAAGTACATAAATTTTGTTCAATGGAAACCTAAATTTTATTGCTGTTTCCTAGTTGTTTCGCTTAGATGAATTCGTTAATGGAAAAAATGATACTGCAAACCAGCGGAAGTAATATCCCCAAAACTTTCTCGCCTACTCACAATCAAAAATGTAATCTAAGAGAACGTCTTGCATGGCATTGGCAGTCATGAAATATTAACATTTGGCGTGCATTTAATATTGTTATTGAATCTATAGTGATATCATTGCCGGGGTTTGATGAATAATTATTGACATGCAGATTAATAATATTGGCAAATCGAATTTGTGTTTTACAAGCATTTCTTCCAACTGATTGAAACCAAATTTTGACATGGAACTACACTTGTAGGTATAGAATCGTATACCAGATTTAAGTTATTCCGTTTACGAGTTATCGACTTTATATGTTTCTGTAAGAACAGACAGATAGGCGGCACACCTCTTGCTGGATCTGACTCAAAATATGATTGGGGTCTAAGCTATAGATGGTAAATCTGTGTACAGCCAAATCTGTGCATCCATGCAGCTCTCTTCGTTTTATAATTATCGTGCTTACTTATACTCGAATAGCCGAACATACAGACTTCCTCTAAAGGAAGTTTGCTCAAAATTTAATAGAAATCCTTAAATCGTTTTTGTCACCGACACATATTTTTCTAAATATATTTTTAGACATTTATTTTAGACATATCATGTCTAAACATATTTTTAGACATTTTCTAAAAATATATTTTTACAACTCGCAGAGGTCTAAAACATGGAGATTCCTAAAAACTCGAGGTCGAATTTTTTGACGATTACTATACTTTCTGATTGCATAGGAGAAAATAAAAAAAGTGGCAAGATTGTGATATCCCATTCAAAATTACTAAACTCAAAATTGAAGAGAGATGAGAGTAGGTGCAATATGCTCATAATCCCACATTTATTTTCATTTATGTTTACTTTTGATCTAGTTTACCGGTTATATGAAAGTGAATGATTGCGACATTCTAAACCTATATTTTTTCCTATCTGAATACGTCTGTAGTTAAACGGATGAGAATACCAAAACAGTGATTTTCTCTTAGCTTATAAAATTGAATGTTCATGTGTGAATGTCTGAAGCAGTTAGACGAATATATTGCACTTAAAACCATGAATATATTCGTCTAACTGCTTCAGACATGACAATTCAATGTACACTTGAAGACTGCATTTTTAAAACTCAGTATTGAAAAATTTCTTTTAAAATTTTGTTGTTGTATCGGATGATCTCTCTCATGTATTTGCTTGTAGTCCCTTTCATAATGATTTTGGGAGTCGAAAAAAAGCTCTATGTCAAAAAAGAGAGTGAGCAGTTATCATTTCAAAAAGGGTTGTTTTCACCTATGATGTTATAGTGAAATTTGAGATAATTTTAAGAATGAACACTAATTTCCTGCATCAAATATTTTTAAGTACGTTATTCTTCTTAAATTTTTAAATGGTTATTTGAACATTTTTTTTAAATTTAAAATATGAAAGATCAATATACATTTTTTTTTTTTATGGATTAAAATTTTTTTTTTTGGCATGTTGAAAGATATTCTTTGCAGATCCGATGTAGATTTTATAAAATATTCAATAAATGCTTTAATTATTTGCCAAGACTGATTTTTCCTTATTGATATTTTTTTTTGTTGTATTTTGTTTGGCACAGAGAATAAAAATACTTTGAAAAAATGAAATTGATATTACTGTGAATATTTATGGATTACTATTTAGGAATATCGTTCTATAATGCACATGAGTTGAATAACAATGGCATCGGAAGTCTTATTATATTCACTTAAATTAATTCACCTCTATTAAGTTTTTAAACGAAGGGCTTAAAAGAGATTTATCCATATCTAAGAAGTGCGAAATCTAATAATAGTGTTGTTGTTTCTAATGGCACTTGCCATGGACAAGCCCGTTGACAAAGTCAGCTATTTTAAGGCGAAGGTTCTTCTCTTGATTTAGAAGGGCCAAAAGTACGTCTACTGTCCTACCGTCACGAGAAAAACCCTGAACATGGTTGCCGTAAGTAGACGATTCTAAGTGAGGAGGGAAGTAGGCATTAAAAACAGACCACAACTTTTGGCTAACTAAAAGCTCTTCATTAGACGAAAAAATTCATTTCGCTTGTGCTAATGCCGATGATGTCCGGTTCCGAACCGGTTCTTTTGGCACCAAAACAAATACAGCCCTTTCCTTCCCCCCCCCCAAATGTAATAGAATGTTTCTTTTCCAAGCCAACTGACCCCTGCGTTTAGGGTTTTTCTCGTGACGGTAGGTCAGTATCTATTATCTACTCGCACATCATATTCGCTTCCACAGCGCCGTTTTACAGGGGGGCACATTCACAAATAGAGCAGATGAAGAACAACAATGCATAAACAGGGTCTAGAACCCAGGACTCCCGGATCACAGGCAGCAGGCAATAATAATAGCTATAGTCATAATTATCTATTAGTGAAATACTCATTTTATAGATTGAGATGAATTGCTTATTTACAGGGGTTATACTTTTGCAAAAGTTAATAATCTATATTAATACACCAATGTGAAAGTTTGGATGGATGGATGTTTGTTAGTACATCACACCAATACGGCTTACCAGAATTTGATGAAATTTAGCACAAAGATAGATTATAGTCAGGAATAGAGCATAGGCTACTTTTTATTCCGTTAATTGAGTGGTTAATTTTTTATTTATTAAAAACTAACTTTCGCTCCAAAAAGATGAAGCCAAATACCACCGAAGATAAGTAAGGTCCCAGATTTTTTTCCCAATAGAGTTGAGGTTAGTCTTAGAAGTCTTTCGACCGATTATTTCAAACGATTCTATTAATTTTCTTTGTGTTTGATGTATTTAAAATCAAATGTTGTTAATTAATCAATCTTTCAGATTAATTTCGAAGTACTTTTAAATTAAAGGAAAACAGAATAATGGAAATAAAATATTTCTAATCTGCATTGCTTAACCGCAACTGGCGTAGGAAAGTCAGACATGTGCGTTATGCCAACTGGCGTTGAAAGTTCGCGCGTGATTGTTGGGAACCAATTGTGTTTGCGCGTTGTGACAACTGTGTTTTAATTTAAATTAAGAGTTTAAAAATTATGTGTATAATACTGTTGTAGGTATCTCGATCAATAAATAAAATGGATTTGACCTGATTTTAAAGAAATACAGACTTGATTTGCGGTTTTGTTTTATTTTGGGTATACAATGTCAATACATAGTTTTTACGTTAGTTGTGTGTTTTTGTTATAAAATTGTATTTATGTTATATATTTTTTGTGTATGCTTTTACTTTTAAATGTATCTTTTTTAGGTTAAGTTTAATTTTTTTTATTTGTCATTATTTAATAGATTTTCGTACATATACATCAAAATTTCCACGCGAATAGAGTCGCGGGTAATAGCTAGTATTCTTTATAAATGAATGGAGGATATCATTAAAATTTTCTTTTTAAAAGCAGAGTTTTTGCAAACAATTTTGAGAATATAGGATATTTGTTACTTACTTTATGGGTGGATGTGATCCAGCAAAATTCAAGTCTTTACCAAAGCCTGCGTTGGAAAACCCCGGATAATCTTCAATGAGGTCAATAGGATCAAGTTCTCCGAGTCCATCAAAACTGCCGGATGAACTGTATTCTGACAGTGATGAAGAGCTCAAACTTGATGGATCAAATTTAGGGGGACGAAAGTTAGGTGATCCGAAACTTGGGGAATTGAAACTGGCTGCAGAAAATGGTGAATACCCTAGATTAGGAGATCCAAAATTAGATGCGGATGAAAGCACTGGATTTCCTAACCCAGACGACGAAAAAGAAGATGATCCACTTGGTGGTATAAAAGATGATCCAAAACCCGATGATGAAAATTGTGATCCAAAAGACGGAGATCCGAAACTTGTCGAAGACAATGGAGATGATCCTAGACTTAGTGATCCGAAACTTGTTGAAGGAAACGGCGAAGATCCCAAACCTAACGAGCCAAAACTTGTCGAAGGTACAGGTGAAGAACCAAGGCTGAAAGATCCAAAGGATGGTCCAAAGTTTGAGGACGATGATCCGAAGAATGATGGACCGGAACTGTACGATGGTGAAATGAAGGAAGCAGATGGCAATGGACTGAATAAAGATGCATAAGAGCTTGCCGATCCTAGCAGTCCATTTTTGGGTCTGAAGCGTTGAAGAAAAAAGGGTAGTTGACACATGACCGTTGATATCATTGATATGGACATAAACGCTGAAAATTTGTCGATGACTCTCATAATGAGATATATGAGCTTGTTTCCCCACAAAGATATATTTCAACTAAAAAAATGAATAAAATGTTATTACCTTTCTTATGTCATAATGGTTAATAGTTTTCTTAAATATATAATATTCTGATTCTGGAAGAAATGTATTTTAACAATTATTTTTTTGTTGCCTAAGCAAATTCTGTGTTAATAAGAGTAAATAACATTGCAAAGAGGCTTATTTTAAATTCACAATGAAGACTTTTTTTTTCTAATCATAACAATTTAAATTTGCCAAACCTTCACTATGAGGTTGAATCATACATTTAAATTAATTTTCCAGTGATAAATTACATCATATTTTACTTTTCATTTGACACCTTCAAGTTCTATACACATTAGTTGAAAACTCGAAGATTACATGATCTACTTTGGTACGAATAAAATGCTGCATATTATTTTCTTAAAAATGTTTTTAATAAAACTGCTAGTCATCAAATTTAAATATTTTTAAAAATTGCTTGATCATTGATATTTTTTTTTCAAAAAATATAAATAATCCAAGCAAATAATCCAAATAGCAAATGCTTTGGAAATACCTTTTTTTACATCAAAAATGTTCGTGAGAAATTTCGATCAATAAGCATGCTCGTCTAAATTTAAAAACATCTCAGTACACTGATATTTCATCAGATTAATTTATAAACATCTTTACTGATAGTCAGAGGTAAGGTGACAGTGTGTGGATGTTTTCAAAGTTACACACAAACATACATATTTCCTTTCAAAATGTTTTCACTTTGGAAAATGCATGCATTTTTTCCTGACTTCTTAAAAATGTAAATAAATACTGAATTGAAAACAGTTCAATGTATTAAGTAACATTTCTCACCATGTTAAATTACAATTATATAGACCTTTCTCTTTTTAAAAGATTATAACTTATTTAAAATTTTGTCCCCCAAAATTGATGGCAGATAAATGTTACTTAATAAATGTTTTTCTTTCTTTTTTTTCAAACTTTAATTTTTAAAATTATAGTAAATCTTATATATATATTTTTGTATTTTTATCGAAATTTGAAAAAGGGTATTTGAGATCAAGAACGAGCTTAGAATTCTGTTTTAAAAATTGTTTATTAAAATATTATGTTTGAGCGTAAAATTGTAAAATTACAAAACGTTCTTGGTGGAATTAATTTAAAAAGACATTATATATTATTTTTAATTTTATTAATAAATGTTTTTAGAATTTTATTTCACGAATAAAATTATCGAGTTCGAAATCTTATCGTAATTTAGTTTCTATTATTTATTAATTTCTGTCGTTCACTGGGAAGAAAATGAATAAATATTCAGTTTCGCGAAAAGCGCAGACGATTTGTAAAATTAGTCTGTGATATAGAAATCAGAATTTCTCAAATTTTTTTGATATTACATATATTTTTTATGCTATATTACATCACTACTAGATAGAGAATTTCAAATAAAAATTTAATTAATGAAGTCTGGAGAAATATAGAGCAAAATTTAATGTAAGTAATCGATTAAATCTATACTTATAATAAAGCTCAATGTGTGTGTGTGTGTGTGTGTTGGCGCTCTACAGGCCAGACCGTTGGACCTATAGATACCAAATTTGGTACATGTATACCTTGGAGGTCGAGAATGTGCACCTCGGAGCCCTTTTTTTGAATTTTTAATTAGAATTTGAATTAATTAAAATTTAAGCGAAATTTCGACGTTTTTCCGCTATAACTTCCGAAATTATTATTGGACAAACATGAATTTAACATCAATTTAAAGATAAAAAAATAAGCTTTCTAATGGTATCAGTGTTTTAATGTATAACTCAAGCTTCTATTTTTAACGAATTTTTAAAGAAATATTTTAACCGTTTTTTTAGCACGTGACTGGATAAAATAAAATAAAACAATGCCGGAAATTCAAATAAAAAAAACAACAACTATCATCGCAAATCAAATCTACAGAAATGCAACTTTCAGCACGTGACTGGATAAAATAACATAAATATAAAATGTGATATCTTCTAAAAAAATAAATGCAAGGCAAAGGATTCTAAGAAATCGTTTGCAATATTTATATCATTAATTCCATAAATTATCTTTATTTACGGTAAACCTGATTGAATTTAGACATTGAAATCCCGACTTAATAGCATATTTTTATAATCGTTTGCAATATCTGTATCATTAATTCAATAATTTTTTCCTTTTTTCGCTTTCTTTAAAAAACATATTTAACATTTTGGCAATATCACCGAAAAAAACATTTTTAATATTTTGGAAGCATAATCGATAAACTGTTAGAGCATTTAACTCAAAAAGTTTTTCCGAATAAAGTTACCGATTCTTTAACAACTAATAACTGAATCTTTTAACTTAAACTATTTCTTAAATTTTGTCTAAAAATTATATGATTTAATTGGAAATTTTAGAACGCATTACTCATGGCGAACCAGCTGGTCGCCAAAGGCGGCTAGTAACAAATAAAACTTTTAAATTTTAAAACATTGCTTAGTTATACAGAATGAACAAGTGTATGGGATTTTATTGATTATAATTGATAAAAATGAGAACAAATTTCACAATTTTTCAGCACTCTATTTATTTATTGGAACAACAAATATGATTCTTTAAATCTTTTAAAACATTCTTCCGATCTAACCTTAAATCTATATGTAACACTGTAAAAATTAACTACTGGATTTAAAGTGGATACCCTGTATATATGATATTTATAATTTAATTTAATTTTTTATCTTTTAATTTAGCATGCTAACTAAAACGCTGAACTCAATTCAGGATTATAAAAAAAATCGTCTACTCTTGTAAAAAAAAAAAAAAAAAAAAAAAAAGATATTTTGTAAGACTGGATTTCAAACCTATATTCCAAACCATTATGCTATCAAGTATCAAAGGTAGGATTTTCAAAACTTTTTTAGTTAATTCGTTGAAAACATTCTTTTTTTCAAAGAATTCATTAAAATAAAATGTTCAGCTATCTAATAAGTTTCAGATTTAAAAAAAAAGAAAGGAAAGGGGAAAAAAAGCTATACTTACACTACTGTAATGGAAAATTCCCAAGGAGTCGCAGGAGAAACGAGAGATGCGGATTGATGGGAGAAGGCAGAATGTTCTGACTGAGTGCTCTCCACTGAAATATATATGGCATCCACCTCACCTACCTGTTTGGGTTGGATGGGATGTAGGACATGAGGTCAGATAGTCCGTTCTTTCGACCTACTCCTTTCCATACTTTCTAATGCCTTTCCTTTTCCAAATTTCTCCAAGAGAAAGGAAGTGAGTTTGTCCGAATCATTTTTTTTCCATCTGAACCATTCTTTTATGGATGTAGTAACCTATATTTATTCTTCTGTTTCACATTCTCAAATTAAAACATATTTCCGTTGAAAAAGATTGAAAAAGATAATAAAAAACAAATTTCTCTAGCTAAATGTGTTATAGTTTGTAATAAATCAATCAGTTATAAATGCCGTTTAATTTATCCTTTTATAAAATGCCGCAATATTCTTTGATAACATGATTAATTTCATGATTAATAATAAATAATTAATTTCAGTGAGCATTAATCTTGACAAACTTGTTAGTCGCTAAAGGTAGATGGTGCTTTTTCAATAAACCTTATCCGATCAATGGTGCCAACTTTTATCGAGCTGAAAGTTCTTGACATCTGAATATGTCATCAATGCTACTTATCAAGCCCCACCCTCATGCTTTCCAATTTCGAGATATATTGCGAAAAAAAGTATTGATACTTTCCCTACCGTAAACAACTGAATAATTTCATTAATTTAATTAGACACTTTGCAATCATGTTGTTATTGTTACTTATGGCACTTAACAAGCTCGCTGACAGCTTTCTATCAGCGATTGAAGCCTAAATGGGCATCCCTTGTTTTTTCAGTAGCGCCAATTAAGGCCAAGATTACACTTAGCTACCTCATACTTCACATTCGCTTGCACAACCCCTTTTTTACATGGGAACACATTAATAATACTTACAGATAGAGAGGAGAATAATAACCATGCCCGAACTGGGATGCCCAGATCACTGGGAAGACACGCTACCCGTATGCCAGGCAGCTAGCTCATTGTAAGCATAATTAATCAGAATAAATTAGGTTTATTATATAAATATAATGGTACTTTTACTTGGTCTAAGAGATAATCCTAAAAATTAGTAGACGTGCCTGATGTACTAATATTGTGGATTTATAGATGGTTGCAGAAGAAATCTGTAAAATAGATAACCAGCAAGGAAGTTAGTATAAAGGTTAAATATCTTCAATACAAATAAAAGTTTGGGGTTCCATTCTTAGTGTGAGAATTTATTTCATTACCTGACAACAAATTGAATTTGTTGCATGAATTTTTAACGATATCCAAAAAATATAATGAATTCATTGGGAAAAAAATATTAAAACGGGCAGTTTAAAAATATGTTTAAGAAATATTTTAAAGAAA
Source organism: Argiope trifasciata (assembly GCA_026543055.1). Lineage (NCBI taxonomy): Eukaryota > Metazoa > Arthropoda > Arachnida > Araneae > Araneidae > Argiope > Argiope trifasciata. The sequence goes on from JAPMOQ010059638.1 coordinate 640,101, forward strand.
AGTCAATGTTTGCTATTTTAGTTATGTGAGCTCGTTAATGTCATTTTTAATAATTAGTGTGTTAAAAAAAGATTGAAATAATGATTGAATATATTGATTAAAATTCAACACTATTAATTATAAATAGTCCTTTCATTTATTTTGAAGCGGGTGTAAAGAAGCCCTTTCTGCATTTCTAGCTAGGCAGTTTGATTATGATATGAAGAAGCTGGAATATTTTTCAGAATTAAAATAATATTTTTTATCGATTTATGCGTAATTAACTTTTTATTAATTCGTTTGAGAAGGCAAAAATAGTATGCATTTAGCACCACTGTTATCTATGCTTTTCTTTTGAACGTATATTTTAAACATATATATACGTTCCAACGCATATTTTATACGTATATTTAAGTATCATTATTATTTATGATTGCTTTTGAGATCGTTCAGTAATCTGTATTACGCATTTTATAAAAAGCTTAAAAGCGTTTAAACCATGTACCATCATAATTGTTTACGAAATATAAAATAAGAAATTACTGCAGTTGTTAAAAAATTTCATCCTCCAAATATGAACCGATTTTAAACACTCTTAAAAAAACATTTACTTTAACTTAAACAACATTTATCTGTTTTTCTATGAATAAGAAGATTCAAAATGCAACAAACTTAATGTATGGAATTTGGGTTTGAAGGTTTATATTAAAACTTCAAATTTCTAACAAATTTTGGTCTGTCCGTCTATATGTATAAGGTAAATAAAAACACACACGACAAACGAGCTATATTGAAGATACTATATTTTAGATGATTATTGGTATCAATTAAAAAACATCTTGAAGTCTGATTGTCTATCCGTGCGTATCTGAATGCAATAATTTAAAAACTTAATTACTTAGTACATTTCAGAGTACGATTTTCACACCAAAATTGTTGAGCTATGTCCATTGCTTGGTTTAGCTGATAGGAGATTCGTATCACTTTTACAGGTGAAATGTGTCAGAGTAATATTTACTTTTGAGTAGACCGTGTAATTAAGAAATGGCAGGTAGAGCTAGAGCATTTCGCGAAGGTGCAAGATTTTACTTTTTTCTAAACGAAGTAAATTATTGTAATTGTGGAACATTCTATCATGAGATTTCGATGAATTTTAACATTTGAGATCTCTCAGAGTTTCCCAACAACAACAACAGAAAAGAAAAGAATGAAAATAAGAAAGAAAAGAAAGAAAAAGAACAGAAAAGAAAGAAAGAGAGTAAAAAAGAAACTGTTTTTGAAATAATGTGTTTGTTTTTATTCTGAGTGTTATTGCTGAAAAAAAGAAGCCACTAGCATTTGGTATAAGATCCAAACTTTTCCAGCGAATTTTACACAAACTCCATCTGCTTGTAGTCTTATTGGTTATATGTGTGGTGCGGACACAATGATTTAAAACACTGAAAATACAGTGATAGAAATTTGGCATGTAATCTGAACCCTTTGGGTCCTACCAGCTGATATTTTTAATACACCCAAAAGGATAAATATGGAGAATAATTATCAAAGTGCATGTCCTAATGGTTTTCTGTGATTGAATTCATACGTTAATATAATTTTTTTTGTAACCGCTGTATTTTATATCATCACCTGAATCCCAGTGGGACACATGTGCCCCATTTATAAAGACCTCTAAGACGCATATGTCCCACCTCCAAAATTGCACCTATAATTAAGTTTTATTTTTATTTTTGTATAGTATAGCTGTTTATACTTATTTGAGACATTAGAGCCTTAAATTATATTAATTTCGAGAAAAAAAGTGAATATTGAAAAGGCTAAACTTAATATTAACTTGATTAAGATTGATGTGATTGGTTGATGAAAACGTTTAATTTGATGTTAGATTCTAAAACCAATCGTTGAATGGAATGAAACCCAAAATGTAAACACCTTTTCCTTTTCTATACTAAGAAGTTGAACGCCACCATCCTGGCATAGGGTGGTATGTCTTCCTCATGATCTGGACGTCCCGTGTTCGAGTTCCTGTTCGTTCTTCTGCGCTCTATCTATGACGTATGTGGATGTGCCTCTGTATATAAAGGGGTTTTGCAAGCGAATTTTTTCTTATGAAGTAGCTAAGTCATACTCTTGGTCCTAGTTGGCGTTATTAAAAAAAACAAGAGACGCTCATTTCGGCTTAAGTCGCTTACAGTTAACTGTAAGCGGGCTTGTAAAGTGCCATTAGTAACAACAGCATCATTGCTTACCAATTATTTTTAAACAACACTTAAAAAAAATACCATTACCCTCGTTTGAACTTCCATACATTCAATATCCTCCCTCTCCCACCAATTATAATGCAAACTGGCATAGCTATGGCAGCAGTCGGTACAAAAAAAAAATCGTATTCTCTGAAATCTAATTCATTGCGGCAGATTTTGTATCAGTTGTGTAAAAGATATGTCGACAGTAAGAATTTTATAATATTTTGAATAACGATTTTGGAATTTAAATATACGTTGCATGAAGTGTATTCGAACCTTCTGCAATTTTTGTATCAGGCAATGATTTGAAATTGAGAAAAATTTGTGCTTACCTAGGTAATGGTCCATATACGAAAATTGCGTGAAGAACTATTTCAACTTCTTTCAGAAACGTTCTACTTTTATGGTAGTGAAAAATAGTAATGATTTATATCATCTTTGTGGAGAAAACGCATTTTATTTCTACAGAAAATAGTTCGCATAACCTAGAAAATGTCTTATTTTACTGTGATTTTTTTTATTTACTGTTTTGCTTATTCGTAACTAGTCGTTCAAATTCTCCTAAGAATTGTATAAATTTAAAATGGACTTATCTCTTTTAAAGTGTTCGTGCAAATAACGATTAGAGTTTCTATTCAGATAACCAGAAGAACATTATAATGGATGGTGAATAAAAGAAACAAGAAATATCAACAAATAGGGCAAAGGAATTTAATATTTCAGCTAGAGAAATAACGTTACAAAATATTCATTAGAATTCAACCGAAAAAAGAAAAAGAAAAAGAAAAAAATTGTCATTAAAAAAATATTTGCATAGTTATTGGCAATTTATCATGTCAAAGAAAAATATATAAAAATAAAATTCGGATATTGTCACAAATTACTGACTCAAAATTGATGTGAAATTTAAAAACTAATGACTTGGTTCCTTAACCTACGGATTTACTTAAATTCCTCATAAGAGAATTCAGTATAATTTAGCTGTATTAATATCCCGTTTGAGGCTAACTCTAGAGTTATTTTGGGACGGATCTTGTAATTTTGAATCCAAATCAGATGTGGCGGATGACACCTAAATTGGAACCTTCCTTTCCAGAATTTTCGTATCACATTACAAGCCAGTTGTTTGGCCCGCGATGTCATATTTAACATGCATTTTTCCCACATACAAGACAGAGCTCTTTTAGAAGATCTCGAATATGGAACCCAACAGTCAAAGTTTGAGATTTGACCACTAGGATACAGTGGCCCTCTCTTATTAGATCGCATCCTATTTAAGACATTTATTGTCAATTAATTCTTATAAAAAGACGTGTGAGCATTTCTGAGTGACTTTTGTATAAGTTAAAACTGACTTAATTTCAAATTCAAATCTCAGCAATTCGATGTCCACACACCAGTGATGAATGTTTTGGACGGAGTTCCTGGACTCTGTGGTTCTAGATCTCCGAGACCGGATAGTTACTTTATTTAGAACGAATTAAAAAAATGGTTTAAGCCTGGATATTATTGATGATTTTTTAAAAAATATGTAAGGAAATTCTTATGCCTTACTATGCCATGGCATAGCTCATTCATTCAATTATCCTTTCGTTTAATAGTCACACACACATACTCATACACAAATAATGATAGTTTGAGGCCAGTGTCAAATCCATCATTGTTAGATTTTAATTCAAAAGAGACCACGCTTCAAAATCCAAGTAAAGTACAAAATATTACATTCTGGATTCATAAATCAAAAATTAGAAAATCAAATAAACACCAAAAATGAACCAAAGATGACTATTCTCCAATTTTCAGTTTTTTTTTTTTTTTTTTTTGAAAATTTGTATAGAATAGCAGTGAGCTGTGATAGGAATAAAAAGAAATAAAAAAAAATTTAAAAACAAGCTTTTCTGGAAATTATTCTTTTAGTGCGTTGCTCACTTTCAAAATTATTTCTATAATTTTTTTTAAAAAAATAACCTGAAATCTATGGAATATAAATTGAAAGCAAATAAATTTTCAAAGAGAAAGAAATTTAAAAAAAAATTAAACGAAGGAGACTATTTTGAATTTAATTATTGAACACAATATCTGAAATTGCTTTATGTGAGTTCATCTTTCTAGAAATAGGTAGTTTAATTATTTTTTATGATTTCTTCCAATATCAACATATATATATATATATATATATATATATATATATATATATAT
>JAPMOQ010059638.1:684152-748623 GCA_026543055.1 Argiope trifasciata
GAAAAAAAAGCAAAAGTGCTCAATTCCATTATATAACATTAATATAACAATTTTAGAGCAAAGATGTGAAACTGAGGTATCATCATGGAACAAATAAAAAAGGGTTAAGTTTATTGGAAAAAAAAACAATGGTAATCAATTCCATCATATAACACCAATATAAACAATTTAAAGCAAAGATACAAAACTCAGATAGCGTAAAAAAAGAAAGAATAGCCAGTTTTTTTTCAAAAATGTTGGTTTACTTACAAAACACGATATGAAAACGATAAAAAGGCACGGCAGGATAAAGTTAATGTTTTCTTCCTGAAACCTGACGTCTTCTCTTTGCTATCGTTTTTTCTATTTCGAAGGAAATCTAATTCACAATGATTAATTTCAAAATTCCTCCAAGGTAAATGTGAATGAATTTGGATCTGGTAATAGCTTTCTAATTCACTTAAGGAAACAAAGAGTTAGGTATCAATGGTAATCTTGTTAAATAGAAATTTAAAAAAAACCCAAAGCATATTACATATTTATTACAATCGCACATAATACTTCCTAACGTATAATTTTATAAGAATGTTACATCTTAGATACTCCAAACAGCTCATCTACGAGTAGTTTTTTTTTTATCATCGAATAGTATTTTTAAAATCATTTAATCTTTGTTTTTTTTAAATCTTGAAATGGTATCAGATCTTTATTTTGTTTTCGATCATTTGATGAACTACAAAGTTTCTTATCGAGTTCTAAGATTTCGTCATCCGTGTTGTAGTGGTAATTTCTGTGAGTCTCTGTTTAGAATAACACATTAACTTGGCTAATTAAACATGTGATTTAAAATGAATGTAACTAAACAATTCGTAATTTTCGGAGAAAATATTTTAAATATTCTGATAATATGTTATATAATATGATATAAATGATATGATAATATAAATATAAATTATGATAATATAAATAATAATATGATAATATAAATAATAATATGATAACATAAATAATAATATGATATAAATAAAATAAATAAAAAATAAAAATAATGTTCTTCAGATAATATAGACACATTTTTTCCGTTTCATACACAAATTTATAATTTAGGATAAGTAAGTAGCCCAAGGTTATCTTTGTTGTTTTGAATAGTTAACAATAAGTCGGCTTGTAATAACTATCAAAGAAAAGTAAACTAAAGTCGTTCTAATTTGAAAATTTATATTCAATATTAAAACCCTTTCTACCGCTTATTTAAAGAGCTAAATTTTGTTTTTATTGCTTGTTTAATTCTAAAATCGATACTAAGAATTAATAAACCTTTAATTGATGGTAATGATCAACACAAGGAATATTCATTTGCTTTTAAAATCCAATTAAGGACATTCTGGTGAAGGATAAATAGAAGCATTGATTTGATAATTAGATTAAGTGTTCTGAAAATGTGTGGCGCCATATCAGGATACAGGCCTTGTTGATTTTCGATGCCAAGCGTGGGTGATCACGAGATGCGTTATCACTTCTTGGTTCAATTATTATCAGACGTTACGAAATGATGATCAAATGGGTTTCAAACACTAATGGCAGAAATATACTTTTCAGTTACTCAATGAACCATAGAAAAATGAGAATGCGATCATAAAACTATTTAATTCAAACGACTGAAAATAAGTTAGCTTTTAGGAAAAAATAGGGGAATAAAATGAACTGGAAAACGATCATTGAAAGAAAGTTTATTTCGATATACTATATATCAGTAATTAAAAACAAAACACAAAAAGAAATCCAGCTTATTTTCCTTGTCAATTCTGTAGTTTCTACATTCCACTAAATCTATTTCAAAAACTCTATTAAAATTTTTTAATTTAATGAATTAAAAAATTAATTGATATTTAAATCAATATAGAATATCAATTTTAAATTAATTGTTGTTTTATATTGATTTGAAATTTTCAAAAATTCCTCTTGGCAAGTTGAAAGGCAAAGGTTAGACTTCTTTACATCTAAATTGCTATCTGGCAACAAAATTACTATCTGATATCTAAATTACTATCTGGCATCTAAATTACTATCTGGCTATCAAAATTAGGCTTGAAAACCAGTTTTCAACCTTTAATTTCTAAGATATTGCTAAGATATAAAAAGAAACTTTAAATAAAAGAGTTTGTCTTAACGAGGCTCTAATTTAGCTCTTTGAATTTAGTTTTCTACCGTCATTATTAAGAATGTTATAGTAAAATGAAAATTTAAACCCATCAACCTTACCATTATCACATAATTTGAACTATTTCACCCCTTTACGAAATCACCCAAGATTTTTACACTTCTAATTTCCACTGAAGGCTTGTGTTGAGAAATATTGCAATGCTTAATCTTCCTACAGGAGTTCACTTAACAACTGTGTAGAAGTATCTTTATTTACATTAATTATTTGCAACCCTCCCCCAAAAAAATATTTGAAAAGGAAATTTTTAAAAGTATTTAAGTCGATATTTTTTGTGCTATTTCTCAAAAATGAGCTTACAACATGTTAAATCATGTTTATTTAGTAAAAAGGGATTAAATTGCTTTTGAAGCCCAGATGCATCAACAAGTTTTATCTTAAAAAGACCTGATCTTTCAGACATGAATCTTTTTTTATTTATTATTATTTTTTTGGAAATCATGTATTACATAGTATATTTCTTCTTTGAAATTCTTTATTTTAATACTATTTTCCTTCGAAACTAAAAAAAATGTTCTTAAGAAGACGGAATAATTTCAAAATATATACCGAGAAAATCTGATATTTTGGAAATGAAAACCATGATAAAGCTTAAGATGGTCTTTCAATATTATTCTAAATATTTTTTAGAGACTCATTAATGGGATCATTGATTTTTTTAAAAATCTGCTTTCACCAATCTTATATCAAGCTGGTAAATTTTATATATGGCTATTTGCTATATTATTAAAATAAAATTGTATTTACCAAAATGCAGTTGAATGTGATCCAAGCAAAAGTGAAAAAGAAAATTAACTAATGCAAATAGGGATTAGCTAATTTTATTTCTAGTATAAGAGGGTTAAGCGTTAAAAAAATTGGAAATCAATATTTAAAAAAATTTTCGCACTTCAGATATTCTTGAGTTTTTCAAACTCAAAGATATCTGAACCAAATATTGTGCCCACTTTAAGTCTGTCTGTGTGCACTGTAAATTCAAAATCATTTTAATCTTTTTAGATTTCTAGAAAAAAAATTCAGTATATGAACTTCACTCCAAATTTGTAGGTTTTTATGAAATTCATTCAAAGGAAGTCTAACTGTCGGAATACAAATGAACTCTGTAACTACAAAACACAAAAAGTTAGATATATAAAATTTGCTCTTAGGTTAAGCAACTAAAATGTTGATTGTCATCCCATTTTGGACCAAATTTGTCAAACGGTTGATCATCTATCGGTCCATATTTTTTGATGTATTCAAACGCAATGTCTGAAATCAATAAAACTCAGTATGTGATCTTGATACTGCAACTATAGTTCTGTGTCCAGTTTTGGTTTCAATCTATCGAAAAAAGGCGCCTAATATATATATATATATATACACGCGATAGATTCAGTATATAAGCTAGATTCACTGTAAAGCTCCATATATAATCACTATTGATTTCCAGTGTCACGTAAGGTTACACGAGTTAGTATTTTGAGTTGGTTACTTTTAGTAATATATCAGCGATATACTTCTTATCAAGTATTTCTCCATGTTCTTCAATTTTTGAGAAATGATTGATGTTGCAAAAATCATATCACCAAAATATTTATGATAAAAAATATCTATTTTTCTCTTATTTGTAATTTTTTTTATGTTGTAAGTGATTTTGACATAACAGTGCATTACTTACATAGCAGTATCAAATGCAATTACGGGATTTTATTGTTGAAATCTGCATTTTAATTTCAGCGTCCAATTTTCAGTATGGTTCTTTAAGTTAAAAAACTAATGTAAATTAATAAATAATTTCTGTTACTGTTCATTTGTATTATTGAGTGTTATTTTGGTAATGAGGACTAATTTTTGTGAATTATTCTTCGAAGAGTGTTTTCTTTCAAATATTATAATTCTACATTTAGGAGGTAAAAGAATACCAGTTAATGCATCAGAATGTTACATAATTTAGAGAACAGATAACTGAATATTTCAATGGAAAGAATTCCAATTCATATTAAAAAAAAGAATCAAAGAATTCTCTGTTGTTTTTCAATCGCCTCGCTGATTTATCAAATTCAGTTTAGGCCTCTTACATATTACGAAAATTTCATGAAACATGGGAAAGATCTGAGGATTTAATGATAAATTTGAGGAGAAAAAGAGATTTATGTTAATAACTGACATAAGTTCTTTTAATAGTATGATGAACTAAGGGGAAAATCTTCAGCCATATTGCTACATTATTCTAAGTTATGTAATTTAAAAATAAAATGAGCTCGTATTTATCACAGGATTCAACCTGCAGCACATGGAGACTTTAACAGCCACTCAATGGAGGACTGGTGAAGATGGCAGCTTGACCACATCTGCGGTCAAAAAGGAAGACGAAGGATTCTACTCGTGTGAAGTGGCCAATGGAGTTGGGGAAGGACTCAGAAAGACTGTTAGGATAGAAGTCCAAGGTATTATGGTGGTGATATATAGAGATTTCAAATTGATACTAATTTTGTACTAATAATTTTATTCATTGTTTTTATAATACCAATTTTCTATTAATAAATTCATTTATTATTTTATGAAACTAATTTTGTGTTAATAATTCATTCACTATTTTATGACAGCAATTTTGTGATAATAAATTTATTCATTATTTTATGATATCAGTTTTGTGTTAATTTTATTCATTATTTTATGATACCATTTTTGTATTACTAAATTTAAGTAAACATATTCAAAATCTATCATTCAAATAAGAAATTATTTTTCTTAAAATTTTTTTTTATGTCATGAAATTTATCTGCGTATCTTGGTAATCAGGTTTGTTTATATATGTAGTAAAAGGCTTTATAATTTTTATTACTTTAAAAAAATAATCTTAAATTAAAATTAAATTTTTATACTAAAATATTGAAACCAACTTTCTTTAATTAAATATTTCGTTATTTTGTATTACTTTTCATTTATTTCTTAAAAGCTGATTAACCTGATATTAAATTAAGTCTAGTAAAAGGTATGAGGTTTTGGAAACTTAGAACATGAGAAATGTCATGTGAAGAAGAGGCTCTGAAACTTGTATTTCTTTGTGACCCTTACAAACCTTAATATGGCTCAGATTATAGGTATCACAAGTAACTTGCTTTAGTGTAACAATGGTATACAACTTAAAGTTAACTTGCATAATTTTTAAGCAATGCCTTTTTTTGTAGATAAAATCCGATGAAGATACTATTTTAAAAATGATGTATAATAATTGAATTTATATTTTTCTAGTACCCCCTAGCGTGTCGGTATCGGAAGCGGAGAGAACGGTGAGGAAAGGCGATTCAATCACTCTGCGCTGCGACGTCTCCGGTGATATACCACTGACAATCAACTGGGCGAAAGCCAACAGGAATTTACCTCTTATCAGCGAAGACAGGTGAGACAAAAAAGGGTTGAGCCTATATTATGATTTCAAAGATATCAATTACAATTGATATCAATAAAAAGATATCAACTATATCATCTTTCAGTTATAAAAGAATCAAATTAACTTAATGATCAATTTTAAAAAAATCCTTAACCCCCTTTTTTTGCATGTTTTCTTCTTCTATTTTTTCATTGTGCTATGCTGGTCTGGCGGTAAGGTCTCGGTTTCGGAATCGGAGAGGTTCGACCCGATTCCATCGAAGAACCACTTATTAAACGGGTCTGGTGCAAGTTATATCCGTAGAGGTCAGATGTCCTCCCGCTGGTGTGGAGAGGAGAGTGCCACCTCAGGTGTTGTTGTCATCTGACAGTTGTTCAAAATTACGAGGTCCGTCCCTTCCGGTATAAGTGGTTCCGGCTGTAATGATTTCGCTATATGATTCATTTAATTTTTCTATACGCTTTTTACCCAGCGAAGTTCCTTATTAAGCAAAATAGTCTTAAAAATGTTGCCAGCAACAACAGATTTAGAGTACACCTGTTTTGAGTACAGTATTTTGTTCACTAAATGTTATGATGGAAATTTCCCTCATCATGCAAACAAAGGTTAAAATTTTGTTTTTTCTTTCCAACGTGAAAGCAAGTATTTTACTTTACATTTTCATTATATTTTTCAATTCATGCAATGATAATATTTTATAAAATGTAATGCTGTATTTACAAATACAATTTTATTTCGTTTGTTGCTATTGATTAAAATTGATGATGGATGTTTTCTTTTGGAACAGAATAAAAATTCAAGAAGATTCCACTATTGAGAATTCCAGTTCATCTGTAATTATTCGCAACACTGCAGCTGAAGATACCGGTCTTTACATTTGTACAGCAAGAAATACATATGGGCAGAGTCAAGCTACTATCAGATTGAAGATAGTTGGTGAGTTTAACATTTCCTTATACTTCATTAATAAAGAACTATTTCTAAGTAAATCATTAATGACACAAATAATGATGTCATTTTTCAGATATAATATTATTTCAAAACTTGAAAAGAAATTTATGTGTATTTAAATATTGTAATTTCGTTATAGTAAAATGTCGAATAACATGTGAAAATAAAAGGCATAAAATTGTTTTGCAAAATTAGGTATACGTATTTAGCATGAAGAAACTATTAATTATTTTTGTTTTAAAAATGAATTAATTATATATTTTCTAGAACAACCTAGCACACCTTTGGACTTTCAAGTCTCTGAAATATGGTGCAAAAGTGTTCGATTAAAGTGGAAGCAACCTTACAATGGAAACAGTCCTCTTAAATATTACATCATTCGTTACAAAAGAAAGGACTGTAAGTACATTTTTGGCAGTTATTATTTATTTAAATTATAATTTCTTGGTTTGCTGTTACCGAGTTTTATTTTTGTGTGGGGTGTTGCGATTTTTACATGATGTTTTTATTTTCAAATATATTAGATATTAAAACTACTGAAAGTATTAAATTGTGTTATGCACGTGAAAAATTTACAATTAACATTTAACTTATTTGGGAAGCTTTCTTTCCTATTTAGTTAGTGGACGACTTCTTCTTTAAAAAAAAGATAGCCTCAACTAAGAATTTATTGAACTCATGAAGTGTTTATAGAGTCTCTGTAATTTAAACATAACATTTCAAAATGACTTAATTTTGGCTTATTAATTCAAAAATAATAACTCTTGTACCAAAATTGACAAATAATTTTTAATCTCAGAATTATATTTAGTGACATTCATAATTTAATGCCACGTGAATTGATGTTTCAAGTCTTTTTTTTAGCTCAAATGAAGCCAACGGAAACTAAAGTGCCGGATTCTCAGAATTCTGTCGTGATCCGGGACTTGCGGCCGAGTGTCACCTACAGTTTTCACGTGCTGGCTGTGAACGACGTAGGAGCCAGCGGTGCCTCCTCCACGGTGCATGCCACCACCCGTGAGGAAGGTAGGCGCAGGCTTGACTTAATAGCTGAAAGTAATTGCATGTAATGACCAGCTTATTCACGCAGAATGTTGGTTTACTTGACATTTAAATGGTTAATATAAATGAAGTGATTTTAAATTTTATTTCGTTCTTTCGAAAAACTGGAAAATAACTCTAATAGATTCGGGTCATTATTGCTTACCGCGCACACGAAATAAAATGTGTATATTGTACGAAACAAAAGCGGAAGTAAAAATCCTATTTCAAGGTTAATGTCCAAATAAATCAATTTTTGAATTTAATTTCAACATTGAAAAAACATAATTGACAGAACTGTTTGATGAGCGATGAAATTAATTTTAATTCCAAGATAAATACATGTTAATAAATTGTAAATCAAATTAAAATTTAAAATTATTTAAAACCAAACAAAAACGGGTACTTAAAAGAATCTGTAGTATGAAAGATAAATTTTGAGTTTTAAGGTAGAGTAAAAATAATTTTTGTGAGATAATATTTTCAAGAGATAAAGATAAGAAACATTAAAATTGTAATAGTTTTTTAATGACTTATGTTGCTTTGTAAAAAATCAACAAGAAAATATTAAGAAATAGTAAAAACATTTGAATGAACAATTAGGCACTCGTCTGTTTACACACCCTTTTCTTGTTTAGAAGAATATTAAAAAAAAATTCTCTTTTCACCTTTATCCGTTATAAAATATTGCTAATTTCGCACATTAATTTAAAACACAGCTTTTGTTTGTCCTTTATACCATTTACTACTTTTAGTGTTAATTTACTCACTTTTTTGCATTTACGCTTATTAGAATTTAAATATATATATATATTTCTGTCATTTGGGAAGAAAATTCGTCTAAAAATTTTAGCAAACTTTCCAAGAATTACATCTAAGTTCAAATCCTTATTTACTTAGATACAATTTGAATTGCATATTACAGAACTAATATTTCTTCTTTTTTTCAAATAAAAGAATATTAAATTAATAATTCTTTTCTGTAATTATTCGGAAATTTCGAAAATTATGTTTTCATTCCATTCCAGGAATTTTTTTAAATATATCTGCTAATTTTGGTATTATGATTCATTTGGTGTTTGAATTATTAAACTTTTGTAACAATTGATTTAATTGATAAAAATGAGAGGCACACCTTTCGTATAGAATTTGATGTTTGAGAGAAATAGTAAATATGATTATTGTGTTTTCTTTTCCCCCTTTTAATTTTATTATATCAGAACTTATGCATTTTCGATAGACAAAATCCCACATCAAATAAAGAGCATTATTTTTTCTATTTAGTTTTATTACTTGCTATTTTTTCTAACGTAAATAAGAATTTTTCATGTAAACTATAATACCATCTTTCTTAATTTTAGAGAACAGAGAGAACCAATTTCTGAATGAGATTAAAATAATCTCATACTAAAATATATATTATTTAAAAAAAATCAATTTATTACTTAGAGTAGTAGTGTGTATATAAAACTAAATCGTTATATAACATTCTGCCACCCTGATTTGTGAATAATTCAGAAACACATACGTCATGGCTAATTATAATTATTTAAATTTATAGTTTGTGAAAGAATTGTTACAAGTTAAGTCATCTATTTTATTTAAAGTCCAGTCAAAAATATTTTCTAGAATCGCACACAAAAAACTCGTATGGTACTTTTCATTTTTATTTCATGGAATTTTACAACGGCGTTGCCACTTTCGCTGAACAATTAAAAAATGCAACAAATGATATTTTAAATCTAATTTAAATCCAAATTAATTTTTAAATTTTTATATTAATTTAGCCCATAGTGCCTTTATTTCAAAAATATTATTCTCTTATTTCCTGATCCGATTCCATGTTATCTACTTAATTGATACAAAAAATGCCTTGTATAAACGTTTAGTCAGTGAATCCCACGTTGCTAGTGATTGATAAAAATTGCTGACCTAAATAGTGTTTTTTTAAAAAAGGGTCAATGTGTTTCCTCTGCTTTAAGATTGACATACAGAAATCCCTATGCGAATTTTAATAAAATACGAGCAATGAAAGCAATATTTTCTCTATCAAAATATGGTATATAAGGAGAAGGAAAAAAACTTTGGAGGGTGAAGGATAATTAATTTTTTAAATTCCCTTTTTTGGTCACTTGTGGTTTGCGCCTCTTATGCATAATCGTGCTTCTACTGGGAGAGAGAGAATAAAACAACGTTTGAAAAGGCAACTTGCCATATGTTTCGAAAATTTTAAATCTTTACGTATATATATTAATAAAATATTTTTTAAACAAAAGTATAATTGGAATTTTCTGGAGTTAGTATTTTAGGATATTTGAATTCTTATGTTATGCTATTATTATATTATGTAATTATATTAAATATAATTATATTATTTTGAAAATAACTTGGGATTTCTCTTTTCAAATCAAACGATGCAAATTTATTTTTAATGGCATTTTTAAAAATATTTTTAGAACCGGAGGCTGCCCCAATGAATGTCCATGTTAAAAGCAAGGACTCTGGAGGATTTTTGTTATCTTGGAAGGTAATTAAAATAAGAATTAACTAACACTCTAGCTTTGTTTTGTTAAATTAATATGCATATCTTTTTACATAGAGCGGTGAATTTTAAGAAAAAATTTATGCGAAGTATTTTTGATTTATTTCAAAAATACTTCAAGAAAAAATTAAATTCACAATAAACAGAAACAGCTTATCAAAAAAGGATGCTCCTATTTTTAATATTTCTGAATAATTCCTTAAAACATGAAATTTTATTAATTTTTTTATTAAACCATCATTTCTTCTGAGTTCAAGGTGCATATTTTAAACCTTTGCAAGCCTTTAAAAAAGGATTTTACTTTGTTTTAATAAATGCATCTATTTTAATGAAGCAAATATCAAGGTCTTTTTATTGTTTACGCTTTAAAGTATATTCAATTAATTGTAAATGTAAAAAAAGAGTTTATTTTAATTAGTTATATTTTTATTAATTCTACTTCTATGTTTAATTACTTTTATTAAAAAATTTAATTGGACTGCATATGAAATAATCATGTCATGGAAACATAACATCAATACCGTGTTCCGTATACACATAATCTTGATTTGCGCGAAAAAAGGTTCTATTTTCTCACAAAAATATCTTATATCATCATATCATTAAATACAGATATTCATGTTGTTCCATAAGGGCAATAAAATGAGGAAGTAAACATTTATATACAATTAAATTACATGAACTGACGTCAAAGTCAATCATTTGCATGAATTAAGTTAAACATTTACATGAAATAAATCACAATAATTAAGTTAAAAATTTATATGAACTGATGTTACATGAAGTTCATATTAAGTTAATCATTTGCAGGAATTGATGTAAAAGTGAATCCTTTTCTTGAGTTACATAAATTGAAGACAAAGTTAAATACTTGCACGAACTGAGTTACACGAATTAAATTAAATATGCACATGGATTGATGATGCAGTTAACTATTTACACGAACTGAGTTACATGAATTAAATTAAACATATAACGAACTATGCGACATAAATTAAATTAAAATGTTTCTGAACTGTGTTACATGAATTGAACACTTAAGTGAAATTGAATTACATGAGCAGAACTAAACATTTAAATGAAACAAAATTGTATGAACTGACAAAGGTAATCATTTACATGAGCTGAGTTACATGAATTGATGACAAAATGAAATATTTACATGAACTTTTACATATAAGCAACATGCAGCATGCATTTTACTGTTCCTCCCTCAGCATTTGTAGTCTACATTTATCCATTATAAAGCACTAAAATAATCTCCATAAAGGGGCATTGCATATCTAATTTTTAATCAAATTTACTCAAGTAATTTCTCTATGTATTTATAATTTTGACTACTACATATTAAAAATAAATCTCTTTTCCAGCCTCCTCCGGTCGACAAATGGAACGGTGACATAATAGGTTTTTCCATCGGTTACAAGAGGGTGTCTCACGGTTCCACACAGTCTCTGCCTTTTACCTACAAGATCTTACCCGCCTCTCTGTCACTCGCTAATCCGGGACTGGAGGCCAGTGCTTCCAGGGAGTTCGAAGTGTGCGGTCTGCAAGAGTCTTCCAGCTACACGGTGGTGGTGCAGGCCATGACCAGGGCTGGGATTGGTCCAGCCTCTGAGCCTGTTCTCGTCAAAACCTCTTATGGAGGTGCGTATCTTTTTCTTAAAAAAATTAATTAAGGTTTCTGAATTCAAGTAAAAATATATTATATTTATTTTCAAATTGTATATTAAAAAATCAGTTTAATGTTTCATTGCTTTTTTAAAACCTAATTCGGCCTACTTAAATTAATTTAAGAAAATATTCTAACAATGATGAAATAGCGAAAATTTAATCAGTGCATTAAGTTTTTGAACTAATTAAAATGATTAATTATTTTCAATTAAATATACTGATTCAAGTTAATTAGACTTTTTTATACAAAATTTTAACTTTACGAGTTTATCAATCAGACGATAAGATTCAAAACCGACATTGTATTTTGATTTATGTTCACTAAGAAATGAAATATTAAATTAATAAATGAAAGGTGGAAAAAATCCACTTTTCATTTTTTTACGATTATTCAACAATACTTGTTTCAATTCAGAGCACTTTTATTTTATGTAATACACTGCATAAGTATATTTATTTAAAGTACAACTAAAACATTAAAAGAAAACAACAACAAAAACAAGCAAAATGAAAAAATAATATGTTTTTTTGTTAAACAAGTGCAAAATTACAACGACCGTTTTAAACTGGAGATTCACGGAAAAGAATTTAATTTGACAGATCATGCTATAGCATCAATATTTTTTCGACGATCAAATATCGTTTGAGTATTATTTGGTGGTGAAATAGCATATATAGCAAATATATTTTTTAATGAATTATTTTTATACTTTCGTCAGTGCCTTTTCTTCGAAATTAACTTTAGTAAATAAAATTTTCGTGTTACAGCGGTATTAATCTCTTCATATTCTTTTTCCTGCCATAAACTAAACTATTATTCTCATCTGATTCACTCAGAATCTGGAATTCCTGAAAAAAAGGACTAATTATTCATTGCACCCTGTATGGAATTGTTGTCGACGCTGCATGAACTTTCATAAGGCGAATTTATTTTATATAAACAACCTAGTATGTTGAATATTTGTAATGTTTTACCTTATTTTACTATTGGTTTCAAATATTAACGAATTTGCTTTCAGAATCTCCCCAAGTTCCTAGTGTAAGTCTTCTCTCCACTCAACAAACGGTCATAACCCTCAGGGTGGAACCTACTGGGAGAAAAAGAGCCTCACCTACTCGTAAGCTCCTTAATTTCTCTTACTCTTTGTTTCAATCAAATCTTACCAATAGTTTTCAGAATTTAAATGTCAATATTATTTCATTAAAATAAACTAATCTGTTCCCAAATAAGAATTTATCAATGTCCGAGCCACGAAATTGATGAATCAAAATTTTATCCATAGTACTACTATCAATTTTTGAATTAATTTTATTTATATATGGGATTGCATTGGTAAAAAATAAACCGTTTTGACAAATGACATCATATGTAAGAAGAATTATCATTAAAAAATTAAAACTACCTTAGTAAGTAATTAGTACTTAAGCACTCTTTATGATGAATTCCGAATCTTTATGATACATATGTTAAAAAGAGGCAAATATCAGGCCAAATTATTGAATGTCGGAAATAAGGGAAAATGAATATGTGCTACGGATTTAAAACTTTAATTTATAAATATAAAGGAACATTTGCTTGTTACTATATTGCCATGATATGATTGTTAATAAGAATATAATTTTAGAATCTCTACATGATAATGAATGTATATTAGGTCTATTTTATTCTTCTTGATATTACTAATTTTTTTAAATATGTAGAATTCAATTCAAAAATGCATTCTTTTTTATGAAAGATAGTAACATGATAATACAATTTTTTATTGATGATTGTTTTAGTCACAATTTAGAAAGAATAAATAAAATCCTAAATGAACTTACAAAATAATTTAATACCAGTTTAACAGAATTTTCTAAAAAGGCAAGGAAATTTTACTATGCTTGTTATAAAATATGCATATTCATATTTAATAATTAATTGGTTCAAGTATTATTAATTATTAGTTCTCACTGTTTGGTTTGATTTTAACATTGTCTTTAATTATCTGAAACAATTAACATCTTATATATATATATATATATATATATATATATATATATATATATATATGCTGCGTGTGTGTGAATTTCCTAATCATTTCATCTTTGAGTTAGCTAGCTATAAACAGTTACAAGCTGAGTAACTTTTGACAATGATAACAAATAATTGTTCTTTTATATATTTAATTTCAATAGATGAAGATGAAAATTTTTTATTTTTGAAATGTTTGTTTACAGTTCAGTTCATCTTTTTAAAATAAAGACTGAGGTTGTTTTCAAATTATATTCTTATGCCTTCCAGAATACATGTTGCATATTCGAGAAGGAACTGGACATTGGTTGAAAATTCCTCTAACTCCTCCTAACAAGACTGAGTATCGAGTCGGAGGTTTATTGTCTGGTGCCCAGTACAAGTTGTATGTCACGGCCAGAAATGGATACGGTGATAGCGGACCTTCTGAAGTGGTGACTTTTCGTACGGAACCAGAAAGTAAGATTTTATTGCACCTGGGTGTTCATCTATGAATACATTTCATTTAGAATTATAAATATTCATTCTTCAGAAATTAAAAATTAAAGTAGAAAAGCATCTAACGCGCAATTTTTATGTGATGGATGTTTATATCACAAAAATAAATAAATAAAATGAGCTGGATCGGGAGGACTTGAAATAGAACTGAGTCTTCAATAGTATAATTTCTGTTAATTTTGATAGGATTTAATAGTATATTCATTTGTAATTCAGCATTAAACACTCTTGTATACACGAAGCGTATAGAAGTTTGTATTAAAAAAATGCAAGCCTTGAACCGCTATATATATATATATATATGTGTGTGTGTGTGTGTGTGTGTGTGTGCGTGTGCGTGTGTGTGCGTGTGTGTGTGTGTGTGTGTACACAACAACAACAAATAAACAGTAATCAATTAAAGCAGTACGCAAAGCTATTGCTATCACATGGAAGACAATATTTCATTGAAGCTTTATATATATATCGGAGAAATAAAAAAAAATCCTAAAAGAAAGATACCTTTTTGCATCCCCACCTTCCCAGAAAACTCCACTTAATTAATGAATTAATTAATTTTTATCGAGATAAACTAGTAATTTTGGTAGTGAATTGTCACCATTTTACTTACTTTCCATTATTAGAATTTTCTCAAAATTTTGAAATTTCAATGGAACAACTTATGTGTGCATATTATGTCACTGAATAATATGTGTGCATATTATTCAGTGGACTGTCCAAATATGGCTGAGTTAAATGAGAAACGAAAATTTGATAGGAAATTTTCTTGACAAATGTTTGTTTAATGTTATAATCTATTAAATATTGGACACTTTAAAATAAATATTAACTATAATTTCTTATTCTAAAAAGAAAATTAATATGTTTTTACATAATTTTTTAAATATAAAGCGAATTATCGGCGTTATTATTATTATGCTTTTGTTTATTGCATTTAAAACTTCTGTTATTGATATTTCTCCAGGTGCCAGCAGCTCCATGTTTCAGTACGAAGAAGAGGACATGGCCATTCCATTTTACCAGAAGCTGTCTTTCATCATTCCTGTCGCCGTTTCCATGACAACAATCCTCGTGGTCCCTATTGCGGCGTGCTGTTGCCTCAGGAAACTGAACACTCTTCAGAGACCTAGGCCAGGTACTGTTACTTTTCTTCTGCAATACTCTAGTTGCGGAATTCGAAAAGGGTCAGTCACCCAATTTATATAGTATCGATTGAAAATCTATTTTTAAATATATTACAAAAGAAGAACTGATTGAAAAAGGAATGGATTATTTATAAAACCTGTTTAATCCGTTTTTATGTAGTATACATGGAACTTTTTTAGAAATATTTCATGGTTAGTATAAAATTGCTCAAATTGAGTAAAATAGTTTAAAATTAATTTGAGATTAAAAATCTATTGTTAAATAAATTATAAAATAATTTTTGAGCTATTTATAATGAATATTAAATGAGCATTTTTTCTTAATATACAGGGTGAGTACAAATGGTCGATCCGATTTCTTTTTTGAAAAAAATCCTATTTTTGAAAATACTGCACATATTACAAAACGTGATGTATGAATTTAAAGAGAAATGTACAAAGGTCTTTTCAGTTACAAAAATCCAGAAATCTGATGTGTGATCCTCTTGTTGCAAGGCATATGTCCAATCTGTAATTCATTTCGTTCCAAACATTTTGCAGCATTTAATTTTGTCTGTTATCATTGACATGACCCCACAAAAAGAAATCTTTGCATCAAGACATAGTTTTTGTACCACCAATGTTGAAAATACTGCCAGAGCTTAAAGAGCGCATTAGCACAGCATTCAGAACCATTGACAGAGGAATATTCCAAAATGTTTGGAACGAACTGGATTGCAGATTGGACGTAAACTGAGTAGCAAGAGGATCATATCTCAGACATTAATCACTGAAACAAAGCTTGGTATATTTCTTTTTAAATTCATGAATCACATATTGTAATACGGTCAGTAGCTCCGAAAATATGATTTTTTAAAATCTCGTCCATCATTTGTACTCACCATGTTTTATACTAAGTTGAGAATGTTATTAGAAATAATTAATATACAATTACTTAATTAGAGAAAAATAATTTCATATCGTTTTGCAAGTTCTTCAAAGCGGAGATAAACCTACCACATATAAAATTATATGAAAGATATTTTTATTATTATTTGTAGCTTACTAACACAAAAGTTAAAGGAGATTGAAGCCTTTTTTATTACGCCTGAGCATTTGTGGCTTTATCATTGTAGAACTTTATTTATCTTTTTTCACAAATTTTTAGCATTTTTTGAAATTGTATTCTTAATTAATTTCAAGTTGTATTGCAAAGACAAAATTCTACTCAATTGTATTTATATTTCTATCCATTTATAATGAGGTTATTTTAAAGATGTTTTTCCTTAGTGATTGCGTTGAAAGTACGATATTAAAATCAGTTCTATAGCACTGTTTGATAATTAAGCCCTTGCAATTTTTCCCTCAATGAATAATTAATGTCCCTTAACTAATCCCTTCGGAAGAGCTAAAAAAAGAAAAGATGAGAACTATATAGATAATAAGCCATTGAGAAGTTCACTAGCTTCTGATGGGAAGAAAGCAAAGTACTTAACTACCAACTTCATTCCTTCGCTTAATCTTTTTTGAATGTCTAAAATCCTAGATTAATTGCTGAATAAAAGACTAAAAATAAATTATGCACTCAGTTAAGCCGGACTTTAAGAAAATATTTTTTGCACATTCATAAAAAACATGAGGAAGTTTCATAGTAAAGGAAATTAGTATCAATAATCGGCTTTTAACTTGCTTTTAATTGCGAATTTTTCTTAATTGTTTTCAGCTATCTTGCTTCCTTTTGAACAAATTTTCAAATTGAAGTAACAGGAAAATTTAATTTAAAAAGTCAATGCCAAATTTTTTTTTATTTTTATATCAATATTAGATACTTTAGGCAATTATTTGGTTCACTGATTATATTTATAATATGTCAACCAACTTTTGAGTTTATTCTTTATTTCATTTTTTGTCAATTGAAATCATTAATTTCTATGAAATATTGAACAAATAAAGTGGAAATTATAAAATATTTTATAAAAATACTTAACATTTTTTTTATTTGAATTATATTTTGATATATACACAAAATGAAAATGTGATGAATGTTTTGCATGAAATAAGGTTAATGCATTAAAACTTTAAGTTCACTTGTCAGCCAAAAGAAATCTTTAAAGTATTTGAGATTGCATTAAGATTTATTTTGTATTTGTTATGTATAATTCTAACTTAAATTTTATGATAATTTTTCAGTATCAAGCTAATTCGGTAACTTATATTTAGGATATTTACAAAACAGAAGTGTATTGCATGATCTACAGAAAAAAAACTTTTTGCAAAAGGATAGATTGTTTTAAAATTTCCAATAAAATGTGAGTCTATTAAATTAATGAGACCTCATTTTTTTATCATGCGAAAGCATGATATTATTTTTGGTTAGGGAGTTTTGAAGTTTGCGTATTCAATGAATAATTGAAGGTTGAAATCGCGTAGGCAATGAATAATTGAAGCTAAAATGAATAAAGCATAAATGACTTCATCAACATTTTTAATCCCATATATTTTTTACCTGCTTTTACCATTATTGCATTATAATTACATATGCTTCTTTGAAAGTAGATGCGTTTTTAAAAGGTTGACCTGTTTTTACTTGAATCGCTTCATTATTACGTCAAAACTCTGCTTACTTTCTATTAAATTTTAAAATAAAATTGCTTAGAGATTCACATTCTCTCTCTCAAAAATATAAATGTTTCGAATTAACTATTGTAAGTTAAATGATCGTAAACTACATCACAACCTATCATCACTAATAATAAAAAAAATCGAGCATTAGTTTTTTGACAATACGACTGTTGGAGTTAGAGTTTCCAAATTTTGCAATGATGTACTTTAAAAGATGAAAATTTGGATCTCGGAGCGATTATATTTAAAAAAAAGAAATTAGTTTATTAAAAATTGGACGAGATTTTGGAGGGTTTTTTGCGACATAATATAATATTGTAATATAATAATATTGTCAAAATTATGTTATAATATTGTCAAAAATTATATTGCTCAAAATCAATTAATTATACCATTTATAAATTTGAAATTTTTTTTATAGTTATACTGATTTAATTACCATGCATTTTATTTTCAGAACTTTAGCACTTAAATTTTTTTTTTGCTTAATTTCGGATTATAGATTTTATTGTTAAAATGAGATTCAAAATATTTTTGTTGCATCTTCTAATATTAACTTGATTACTTTCTTCTGTAGTTGAAAGCTAAAAAAAGAGATTTCCTTAACAATACTCACGGTTTATAAGAAGAATCAAAAAGTAAAATTATCCAACCAAAAGAGATAACTGCAATTTCACTTAAATTCTCCAGATCCGTAGCAAGACACCTTTAATGCTTTTCATGTTTGATGCTTAAAAATACTTTGTTGAATAAGTTAGGAAAATAAAGTATTGAATTGGAATTAAATGCAACCAATAACTAGGAGTTATTAGTTGTATTTAATTACTAACCTTAAGAATAATCTAAACTGGCTAACCTTAAGAACCAATTTGGAGCTAAAGGCGACTAATTTGAAATTAAAGACCCTGGCAATATTCGCAACTGATTAAAATGTTCGAAATCTGCGAAATTGTTATAAAATAACGAAACAATTCTTCTCTATATGTGTACTGGATACTTTCTCACACCTTGATTACTTGTTCTAGAAGGCGTGGAGTCTCGCGGTTTCACGTACACCGCTTCCGGATCTGGGGAATGCACCTCCAGTTCTGCTCCTCGACCCCGATCACTACCTCCTCAGCCCACTACATCTTCAACTACGGATTCAGGACATTACTCTACACTACAGAACTATGGCAGTGTCATACCTGTCAATGATCCCAGGTTTAGCCAATTCATGATTGAAAGCAAATTGGCAAATCAGGTGGTCAGCTTACCGTAAGTTATTTTGATTTTTCTTGTTTTAACTATTTGACCTGAGAATTTAGGCATTCTCCAATTAGTAGATGAAATATCTTATTTGAGGGACAATTAATTTCTTATTTCAGTTTTTATAAGAGTGTAAAAGGTATTATTCGGTTTTGAGGCAATCAAAAAACGCCAAGAAAAAATTTTGCCAAATTATAAATATAAATTTAAAAAATCTCCCTCAGCATTATTATTTATCATTTTTGATCACACGAATCGTGTTCTATGTATTTGGACATTGCAAAATTGATGAAAGTTTTTGGAGCTTTTTAGTGATCATTACAACCGACAAGATTATAGATTTAAATTCTAAAAATTCAAACTAAAAAAAATAAAAAATAAAAACCTTCAATGCATGCAGTTATATGTTGCATGCAAATTAATTTTTAAAAAAACAAGACTTTAAAAATTGGGAAACAAGTTTAATTTTTGAAAAAAATAGAGTTTATTTATTTTTGTCTTCTTTTAGAAAAATTATTAAACAATTGGTGAAGAGCTATTTTACAAATTTTTATCGATTTCTTGAAATACAATAAAATATAATAGAGATTAATTTCGAATTCCTTCAATTTCCTTAAAACTAAATTTGAGTTTTAAAAAAAAGTTAACTTAATAACATTTCGACTTAAGAAATCTGACTAATGACTGATTAATTGAAGTTGAATTACATTAATCAATTAAATTAATCTGTTAAATAAAGCAACAGAGAAAAACAGAATACATTTAATTTAACCATAGAATATACTGCAATTATCTTATAAATACGACATTGGCCATTAATGGGTTAAAATAAATTTTTTAGTTATGTTAAAATTATTAGCCGATAATTAAGTTTGTTGAAAACGTAAAAGCATGAGTCAATAAGAGTATTATAAAAATTTAACTCCGAATAATGAATATCACAGGTAATTAGTATCACAGTGACTATTATATATGAAACAATGAATTGAATTAAGCAATAAGTATCCTAAATAACATTCAACTACTGAATATCGAATGCAAAAAATATTTACTAAAAGTTATAAATAGGATAAAATTTGTATCAATTATTTCTATACATGCCACCTGCATTACAATTTTTTGGGGAGATTTTTATTTTTTTGATGAATAATATTTTACTTTTTTTTATCACACATAAAAATTGTATGTATGAATTTTATTATTATTATTACCATTTAAATTGTAACAAGTGTAACCTACAAACTAAGTAAACTTTTATTTTGTTCCAGGCCAAAAAGTAATTGCTGAGAAAAGAAAAGAATCACCATCTTCTTATGAATAGTTCCAAGAGATAATCATCGATTGTGGAGCCAGTGATATGAAATACTGAATCGATGTGATGATTCAAACTTCGTGGCAACAGCTCGCACGATGAGTTTGTTGTTTCTACGTGATTCGAAGGGCAACTCTTTGCCATTTATGTGATTGAACATTTCAACCCAAAATGCAAATGTACATACACACATCACCCTTCTCTTTCACTAACTGTAGCCAAAGGAACACATTGAAATTCAGAAACCACGAAAAAATCTGTACATGGTTTTATTTTTGTCACTGACTCTTAGATAGACCAGTGTTCTCATGTTTGTAAAACATGAAAACCTTAAGATACGTTCTCAAAATCATGTTCGATTCCTCTACTGCAATTCAAGACCTAATTTTGAAGCCAGTTCCAAGAATCAAACTAGCAAGATATTAAGAAGGACGAAAAGACGATATGTTAAATGTGATAAAATAGTTATTTAATATGATGCATTATGTTTCAGTATTTTATTCAAAGGAAAATATTGCAGGCAAAATTTAATCATAAAAATTATGATATTATTTTATTTTTTTATGTATAAAAAGGTATTTTCTGTTTATTTTCTTTTTTGTCTATAAATATTATAGAATTCGTGAACACATTAATTAAATAATTTAAGCTTTGAATTGAAATTCCAGCCATTTATCAACTGCAAAGTTATCAGTGAAAATCTGTAAAAGTTTTCAATTAATTTTAAGAACAGTCAAGAACCAGATAAATTAATATTAATAAGACTTTAATTTACTTGTACCCAAAGTGTTTACTTAAAAATCCCATGACATTAACCTGTTTTTTAAATATTAAAAATAATGTTTAATTTTTTTAAATTATATTTTATTTAAATAAATGTAATATTAATAGAGAGAACGCAAATGCTGTATATTATCATATTAAGATTTATTTTTTGTTGATTAAAATAATTTATATATCTGTTTCCTAGACATTAAATTCAGATTAAAGATAATAAAAAGAATTGTGCATTTCAAAATATACCGTCAGTTGCAATCAAAATAAAGGAAAATTCAAATTCATCGAAAATCTAAAATACTGTTTGATGTTTAATATTTGTTTCATTGTTACATATTTTGACAAAAGCCCTATTTCTACATAATGAATAAATAGTATTAATTAGGAAAAACAATATCATATAATTAAGAAAAAATTGAGCCCTTAAAATGATAAAAGCCAAAACAAAATAATGGAAATTAATATTTTAAAAAATATAAAAAATTATATTAAATATTATTATTAATAAAGATAAAAAATACTTTGAAAAATCTCTTGAATTTGTAATCTTTTAGATGATCAAATTATTTGTGATGAGGATTTTTTTTTTCAGACAAGGGGTGAAGAATTTGGGTTCTTTGAACTTTATTCATCGAAATTTAACATCGACATATGTAATTAATATGAACTGAAAAAAATATTTTCAAATTGAATATAAGGTTTTAATAAAACATCGTGTAAGGAGATTGCAAGAACAGTTTTTCTTACGTTCAAACATGTAAAAAACATGCAATTAATAAAAATTATTGATGCATCAAGTTTAAAATAACAAATGAAGTGTTAATGAAATAATATACCCCCGAAACAAATTTTCTAAATTTTTCCTGTGTAGGTTTAAAATATCAAATGCATTGTACCTAAAAATTTTGATTTTCCATACCTTTTAAGTAATATTTGGTTCTGTTGAAAAATAATTGTATTGTACTATTATATGTAGCATATGATGTATAAATAAATTGTTTAAATATTGTATAAAGAGTATTGTAAAAACATGGTTTTCATGGCATTTGTTGTATCGAATTTGAAAAAGTCCATAAATTTGTTGCCAAAGCCAATTAATGTGTATAAATGCAAATACAGGTTTTATGCTTGTTGACGAGAGTACAAAATGTGCAGAAACATAAATTTGTGAATTCTGGTAGAAATAAATGATGTTGTTGTTGATCTCTATTTAAATTGATTAAATATGTTGTGATTGTAAAATGATAAATTATTGTAGATTAAAGTTTTTCTTTTCGTAATAAAATTATAAAAGAATAATACTAATCTTGATTTCCTCTTTTAAGTTTTCTTTATATTAATTTCATACATTATGACATTAAATAATTCATTCTTTATTATTAATTTTTTAAAAATTTTTTTAGCGACTGCAGAAGAGAAAATTATTTCGAATATAATTCATGGAATTAAGAATTTAGGAATATGTCTCTTTACTTTCGCATATAGAGGCAACATTGTAATCGTCAAAAAATTCTAATTTGAAATTTTGACAAATATCCAAAATTTAGACTTCGAAAAATGCATTTTTAGAATTATTCCTGTCTGTCTGTGAACACGATATCTCAAAACTCTTTTGAACTAGACAGATGAAATTTAATGTATAGATTTTGCATTCAGTTTGCAGATTCCGATTAAATTTGACACAAAATCCATTCGGAGGTAATCTGTCGATCCGGCTTCCTGTATGTATAGTAATACGACAATTACTAAAACGAAAAGAGCTAAACGGATCAAATTTTATTCGCAGATTTAGTCATATAACATATAAACAAATATAAGATTTTGAATTAATTCCATCTGTAGCGTTGACCATATATTATCTGTATTTTTGAATACATGTAAGTGCGATATCTCAAGAATGAAATAAATAATATAATGTCCGTTTTAACACGGAAAGGGAATGCAGTGGCTTCTGAGGGTAAAGATCCCTTAGCACCCGAAGGAAGGTCTGTCCTCTAGTTCAAATGAAGAAGACACACAGCCATTCGCTTGCACAACCCCTTTTTAAATGGAGGGGGGTGATATAGCTCAAGGGAAGATACAAATAGAGCACCAGGGAAGAACAACCCTCACAGAAATAGGACTAGAACAGGGACTCCCAGATCACGGGGGAAGACTCGGTACCCCTAAGTCAGGACGCCGGCAATTAAATAAATGAAAATGGGTATATAATTTTGTACCTGCAATTGAAAATCAGTGTTAAATTTTGATTTAAAAGAAAAAAATGGGCCTCCTAATCTCACTTGTTTTCCTGCTGTTTGTATATTAACAGGAATCCAGTTATAAATAGTTAAAAAAATCAGCGTCGATTACATTGTAAATGGTTCTTTCATAATTATTGTTCTCAGATGGCACTCGGTTAATAATGAAGATTTAATGGAGAATACTGAATTTTTTTTTAAATTTCCAGTCCTGATTTGAAGGGTACTGAATTCTGGTTGAAGTAGATTGTAGAGATGCTAAGTAGGACTTCCCTTGGACAAAGTTGGATTTCCTAGATAATATTGTAGAAAAACGATAAGTTCACGGTTCTGCTCCCTGCCAGATTATTTTCTACAACCGAATTTATTTATTGTCGTTTTTTCAAGGCGACAAAAGTTCAAATAAGTAAAAGTTGATAGGAAAATTGGGGATGTTTAAGAAAATAAGACAGAATAAATAAATTCGAACTTGGTTCATAAAGGATAGTTTAACATTAATTGTTTTGAAATTTCTGATTTTTAAAAGCATCTCCTTTTGCTCATACTAGAAATGATCTTTGAAAATACTTGTTCGAGGAGCTATTTAAATATGAAAAAAATGTACTTAAGATTAGACCCAAATGATATCGAAGGAAAAGAAATCCATTAATCGTGTCTAGGAGCTCAACATCCTTGAGCTGCTTTTGAGAAAAGAAATATGAAAATAATGAACGAATAACACAGGATGTTTACATTGTATCAAATTACAAATTGTGGCCCCTTTCGGTGGTATTGCCGAAATGATATATTATATTTGTGATAATTTGAGGGTCAAAGAGGTTGAATAACAACAAAGTAAAAATAAACCACAAATTAAAATTCCTCGTTAAAAGCTGGTTGAAATCCTGCAATTAGTTTTGAATTTTAGATTTCATTAAAAGATAATTTGTCTTCCAGTGAACTTAAATAAAAGAATGTAAAAATGTTCCTAAAAAGATAAATAGATAATTTAAACTAATTTAATTTCTTTCGTAAACTCAAAATCTGAGTTCTCTCATAAAACTCTTTCATACACTTCATAAAATTACAACAAAATTGCTGTTCATAATATCATCTGCATACAGCTAAAAGTGATGAAATTAAAAAGTAAAAAAAGAGTGGAGTTATTAGACATGATTTTTCCTACTACAATGAGGATATTTTGACACAAAAATGTATTTGTTACCTTCCCATACTAATAATATTGTATTTATAACATAATACATTAAAAATTAAACATTTGAGAAGTTGTTGCTTGAAATATTTCAACATTAAAGAACAAATTCTAATACTCATATAGATTTGAAATTTTAATAATTGATTCTTTCCTTTGATCACCGTTTATATTCTATTTTACTTCCATTGCAAGTATTCATTTAACAGAAAGAATAATCATTTCGGAAAAAGCATAGGCAACTAGAAGAAATGGAAGTTATTCAAAAACTAATCCACGAGATCGTTTGAAAATATTATTATAAAATCTATTACAAAATGGTGTGGATCTCCATGATAAAATTCAATTAATTTAATCTCCATTAATTCATTGAATTAACTATGATTTTTTTTTTCAAAAAAATTCAAGATATGTTGATACATATTACAGTTGTTAAATTATATAAAATTTTAAGGCAATATTTTTATAACCTAAAAGTTTATTTAATATTCCTCTAATTTATTGGTAAGATTTCACTATTTACTGTGTTTACATAGTTTTATTTCCAAAGGAGAAAACATTTCCCAACAAATAAAAAATATCCCATTAAAATTTAGCGGCACATCTCTATTGATTAATCTATTTCTGCGTTTCTTTGACTTGGACTTTTGTTCTTAAATCCTAATTCCGCAATCATATATGATTATAACTTTTTAAATATTCAACCTTAATAATTTCAGTTTTATCAGGAACAATATTTTTTAGGAGAATTCAAATTTAAGGAAACAGTAACTAGTAGATTTAATTATTGAAAGACAGAACAATATAAAACTTGATATTTATGATAAAAGAAATAAATTTAAAATTAATAGATATATTATTAGGACATACGACAGAAGAAGTAAGATTAAAATTAATATAAATATATAATCAGAAATTCTTATATCTAGTATAATGTTTTTCAAAACATTATTATCATGCAATTTGTAGCAAAACATGAATCGTATACTTTTTGACAAAAATTTTAAAAGCCTTTAAACTCAAAGCGCTTAAATAAAGACAAAATCAAATAATAGCGATTTCCAAGTAAGTTGTTTATCAACAATTTTAAGAATAATTTTTTTTAAATTTCCCTCTTAACATAATTTTTTCTTCACATGCATTTTTCAAAATAATTTCTTTCTTCATTTTTATTTTCACTGTTCGTAGCTAACTATTTTAGCAATATTGTTCTAGTTATATATTTAGCTACAATTCAAGAAAAAGAATTGAAAAGAAAGCGGAAATAAAAACTGAATACTTGTGGTGTTCATGTTTTTTTTTTTTTTTTTTTTTTTGGATGATAGAAACAGTGCATTTTCATTTAAGAGTGCGCGAACTTCCACTATTTTGAATATGAATTTATACGAACATTTCTTCAACTTGGTATTTTACATATAAAATCTTATTATTTTATTATGAACATTTTAAAATTCTAAATGAGTATTTATTGAAGAAACAAATAAAACTTCTATATGATAAAAATAGTGCGTGGTATAAAAGTTGTATTGATTATAAAAGGTTTCATCATTTAACTTTTTTTTACTATTTGTTTACATAATAGCAAACGATTGATTGGCATTTTAAGATATTAAATCAAGATTAGCATATTTTGTTTTAGAAAATCATAGAATGTACATGAAAATAGAATTTTGTCTTTACCTAATGATGACGCAAGTACCTGGACAGTAGAGAGCATTAATTAGATAAAATCTTTTTTGATGTGATATTGTTTAAAGACTCTCATAGAATTTGTAAAATGCGTCATGATATGCATAAGTTGAAATATTTTTGATGAAAAAAAATCATTGGACATGCCTTACAGAAAGGGCTGTTTGACCTGGGATATCAAATTTCACCCTTAATTACTTTTTACGTTGTAAATGCTCACTAACAAAGAGGTTTTGAAATTTTATTTAGATTTTTATTTAAAGACTACGGACGTTATCCTTTAATTATTTCAGATGCACATAAAAAAATTTTACACCAACATAAAACTGTAAAAAAAAAAAATTCACTTTATTGGTACCATTTTTTTTCTAAATTTTTCTGGGAAAAGTCCTTTACTGATAGTTTTTTTTTGGCTCTTTTTTTAAAGATCATTTTGTTTAGAGAAATACTTTCAT
This sequence comes from Argiope trifasciata, assembly GCA_026543055.1. Lineage (NCBI taxonomy): Eukaryota > Metazoa > Arthropoda > Arachnida > Araneae > Araneidae > Argiope > Argiope trifasciata. The sequence continues at coordinate 711,105 of JAPMOQ010059638.1, forward strand.
TAGGTTATTTTCTTTGTTTATACGCAGGCGCTATGGGGCTATATTACATTAATTTAATTGTTCGCAGGCTTTCGCTGCTGTATAAAGAAGCACAAAGTTTAAAAACTAAGAATAAAGGTAAAAGTATAAAAATCTAAAATTTTATCTTCTATAGAGCTTCGAATTGAAGAATCGAATATCTTTTCAATTTTAGCATAATAATATTTTTCATAAGGGTGTGGTAACAATATTTACTGGTTAGTTTAAAATCTCTAGATATTGATTGCTAGCCACCTTTTTTTCTACTGCCAATCAATACTTAATTTTTAATGACATTATAATTATACTTTTTCAGAAATTAAAAAATGAAAAGAATGGGAAAATTTCCTTGAAGTAAAATTTCAAATTTCAACTCTCATAGAAAAAGGATAACAAGTGGAACATACTCTAAGAAATCTACTCTTCCTTTTAGGCACCGAGAAAAGTACAGTCACCTGAGAAGAGGAGTGTTGTCAAGATTAAAATGGGACTGAATGTAATAAGCATATATCCCCTGCCCCTATTTTTGTGATCTTTCAACTAACACTTCCTGTCAACTGTCCCAGTTATGAGTTCTCGAGTGTCTCATTAGTCTCTTCATTAGAAAGGCCTTCCGTCTTTATCTTTACAAGACGTCGCATTCGAAAGCCTCTCCCAGACAAAACCGTTCCTGGTGTGAATGAACGAAGCACTCTCTTCAGACGATCGAATAGATGTGGCTCTCCTGGAGAAGGGTAAGGGGGTCGGAGGGTGATCCATTTTTCGATCGATAGTTAGGGGGTGGAGTATTTTTTCCCGTCATGCTTCCCCCGTCGGATTTTCCACCGCTACCACCCCTTGTGGTTGATGTGGATCCGTCGATGTCATCCATTGTAAGGCAAAGGTTGGCGATTATTGGCGACGAAAAGTGTTCGGCTTTGTGCAATTAAAATTCATTTTAGTTGTCGCTACTAGTTCTCATTCAGTAAATCTATAAATAGAAAGACTTACAATCGATTTTCATTGATAATTTTTCAAACAAAATCGCGTTTTTTTAAACTTAAACAAGTAATGGACTTAAGTTTTTAGACGTAAACAAGTAATATAAATTTTTTAAAATTCAACTCCTTCTTAGGTCAACAAAGAAAATTTTTGTTTTATTTACTTTTTATTATATAATTATCAAAAAAAATTATTAGGTTTCAAAAAATTATTGATTTTTGCCAAAACTGAACTCGTATTCTTCACCTTCAAGTGAAAATTACTTAAGTCCTTGCATTTTATCGATATAGGTACTGTAGTTGAGTTTAATTTACATTACAAACTGCTAAAACTCAATTTAAAGTATTAAAAATTAATTAAATTTAATAATTATTGAATTATTACTTTAAAAAAAACGGTATTAACATCAAATGTCATAAACTATGTTAAAAAAATATGTATTTTAACTTGAGTGGATGAATAAAAAATATTTTACAAACGATTGAAAATTTGAAGATATTGAGAGAGTGCGAACTAATAGTAGGAATTGATAAAAATGTTTTTCGAAAAAGTAACACACTATGGTACTATAAAGTTATTGGTCAAAATTTAAGCCATTTTTGAAATTTTATCCAAAGAAGCGCCGATATAAATTAATAATGAGGAAATTGTGATTTAATATAAAACAAATTAATTTAATTTAAAGATAAGGAAATTTTAATTTTTAATTGAATTCAAATGGATTGTTTAAATTGCATTCAGAATTTAAAAGAAAACTTCAGGTGTGGTTACCATCTTTGTTTCCTTAGAAATACAAAACAATGTAATAATTTGAAAATATGTGTGCCAATAATTTAAATGAATACAAAGATGTTTATAAAATGGTCTTCTGTCAAAGTCCGTCTCTATCCATTCAAAGTCCTTCTGTAAAGCCATTCATTTATAGTATTAATATACAAGAATTTGAATTATAAAAAATATGGATAAGCTATGAGCGCTTTATAAAACATTTTTTAATTTAGAGAAGAAAAATAAATTTTAAATATATGATAAAAATAACATTTATTTAGTGCTCTTAAGTTTTCGAATTAGAATGTAAACTTTGCGAGTATATAAAGTAGAATGTACATTTTGCTAGTGCATGAAGTTGGAAAAGGAGAGGCATTGATGGAAAAGGAAATAATAAGTTTTAAATAACAACAAAGGATCTTTGCATTACCAAAAGAAAATTGGGAAATTTATGAATAATTCTTTACATATTCTTTATTGGGAATATCTGCCGACATTTTATCACAAACAGACATGGATATCCAATTCCAACATCTTATTTTTTAAAGAGATAATTTAATTTCTTAATTATTATTTGATTAAAAAGTATTGATTTAAGTCCATACGAAATTCATATACAAAGAATTTTTCTATTTCTTTTTGTAAGCAAGTGTTTTTTTTTATTTCTAATAAAGCTTAAAAAGAGTAAAAGAAAAATAAGAATGCAATTTACAAGTGCAGCCAGGCTATTTTTTTATCATTCAAAAATACTTGCAAAAATGGATTTCCTGATTCACAATCTTTTTTTACGATTTCTATCAACAATTACTGAGGAGTTGATTGATAGTTATGTTATTATTTCATATTTATGTTATTCTTTCATATTTATAAAATAAAAAAGAATTTTGTTTTATAAAAGTTCGAGTAGAATTCAGAATTTATTGACTGCAGATTATATATCCTGTAATAGTAATGAATGGAAATAATGAAACAACTATTTCATTACTCGATTTCCGAGTAATGAAACAACTATCACGTAATAACTAATGTATGACCCACATTTAATCTTTTATTCTATATTTTGTGATGAATGGAGTGAGAAGTACCACTGAAGCATTGTAGGGCATTAATGAGAAATGAACGCCAATTTTGGCAACCCTCTGCGATGTCGATCTCTGTCCATTTCAGAGTCCAGGGAGAAGGGTGTAAGTTTCCGAATATCGAACAACCCTGCTGACTCATAGTAGCGACGGAAGATACTCTCTCTAGGAACAGAATGCTAACATGGATTTCAAAAATGGTTTGATGCCGGAAAAATGTGTGTCACAGCGTCTGAACTATTTCCAAGGACAAATGCCATGCTGTACCACTTAGGAATTTGAGAAACACATCACGATGAATTTCAGGTGCCCGATGTTGATTTATTCATCTGGAATTATCATTTCCATGATGGGCATAGCTGCAGCTTCCATGGCTGCTACTATGGGTAAGTCTTTTCTCTTTTGTATTCAGAACATTGAAGGTGAATGACCATGCTATAGGTCTTTCATTTGATGCTTGTTAAATAGTGACATTATGCAATGTTTGTTAATAATAACATCTGCAAATTATTGTTCATGAAGATGCTTAGATTTCTCTCTTTTTTTTAAATTCTACTATTTCTTTTGGGAATAATATTTGATGGTTATATTCTTTTCGTAGCATGCCGCAGGTCTTTCACTTGAAGCTTATTAGATAATGACATTATGTTGTGATTATTAATAATAACATCTGCGAATTATTGTTCCTGAATATGCTTAATTTTTTTTCTTTTTTATGAATTTTATAAATTTTTTGAGAATGTTATTTGATGCTTGTTTTTAAAAGTGTTGACACTCAAATTTTAACAGCTTCTTTCAATGCAATAATGTAAAAAATAAGTTTTTCAATATTTTTTTATCGTTTGGGAACAAATTCTGGATAATAATAGACTTTGTGATATGAAATATTAAATCAAAGAGTTAGGAGTGATTTTGGGAAAGAATGACACATGGAAATTTTATTTCCAGTTTTTTGTATTAAGAACCATTTTCACATGTGAAATCCTATAGCCTGACGCCAACTTTTGTATAGATTGATGAAAATATGTGTTTATGTATCATAACTATCTTAGTTTTGTTAATCTATTTTTCTTTTATTTGTTTCTATACTTTTTTTTAAAAAAAAGGGCAAATAAATACAATTTTTACAAAAGAATAATTAAAAAAAACAAAAACAAATAAACAGAATTTGCTATTAAGAAATCTAAATGTTTCTCTATAGGTCTTTACTAAAATAAATAATTTGTTTTGAAGCAAAAAGAACCTATAAAAATTATATCAAATTTTCTTTAATAAAAATATATTTAATTGAATCGAAATACAAGCATAAACCACAATAACATCCCTTACCATTAAAATAATAATAATAATAATAAAATCAAACAATCGTATTGACAATGAAAAAAGAAATATTATCTAACAGTAATAAAATTCAAACAGTTTTCTGCTCAAATAGCGAACAGGCTTTTCAATAATGACAGTTATTGATTTGTAATAAGTGATTAATGATAATTACCAGTACATTTCCTTCCTTCTTCCAATCTTTAAATTCTGCTTTGTAGCAAAAGTAGTGTATTAGCAGTGAAGCCCTAAACAGGCTGAAAAAGGTAAACGGGGTATGGATTCCGATAACTTGACATTCACCTTGTTTCACTTGCAAGGACATTAAACAAGCATTGAGGCCGTATTTGCATAATTAGGATTTTCTAATTCGTGTATTTAAGGAGCTGGAATATGTGTTGTTTTCTCTAAAAGTTTGTGAGGCACTAATAATAGCAAAATAAATTTATACTGCTAAATTGCTTGTTTATAGTTGAATGTTTGTAAGAACAAAAGTTTTACCATGTTCATCTTCTTAGTTTTAGTAAGAAACTATGTTTAGAACTGAAAGGAAAAAGGAAGGAAAACTTAAGTTCTAAACATAGTTTCTTAGAAAAAATTAGAAAAATTATCAAATCAAATGATTTTTGATTTATTATTTGTCTTTTAACATTACTATTCTAACTTACTATATTCTTAAATTTTCCCGGATGAAGATGGGAATGGTGTTTAACAGCTTGAAAATCTTTTATGCATTTTTTACTGTACTGTCATTTATAGAAATTGCAGCTGGAATATTTTTTAAAGGTATTTAGATATGCTTTTCAGCTACATTTGTCAATTAGAACCCTGTCAGGCATATTATTGATCAGAAAATGGATAAACAAGTTAATAAAAGCTAATTTTTTGCGATGCTCATGCAGATTAAACTTTATTTTTATTTTGTGCGAAATTAATTGTTGAAAATATGATTTAATTATATTTTGAAAAATTCATTAAAGATAGAAATTTAATTTATAGATCATTGGTAACATTCAAACTATCATTTTTTGAACTTCAACATGATGTAAAAATCAATTTTGTAATGTAATATTTTCGCCAATTTACATCTTGTCTCCGCATTTTAAGCTTTAACATTAACAGTTAGGGCTTATCTTCTAAATTTTTAAAATGCTTCTAATTCTGATAGACTTTTAAGAGTTTTTAAATATTTATACTAATAACAACAATAACAATTATTATTTTTATATTAGCAATTCAATATTTAGGAAATTTTTTAAGTAGTTATTAAAATATAAGAATTTTAAACTAAAACTTAAATCTTTGTTTAAAATAGGATTTGAAGATTTAAAAATTATGAAGTAATGATATTTATTTTATAATCATTTAATAGAAGAGCAATTAACCAGTAGCTAATAAAATAAATTACAAAATAACGTGAAAATATGAATTTCATAATTCACATTTATAATTCGATTGATGCTGAAATTTCAGAATTCTCAATTCTCAGCTATGTGTCGGATAAGTTTTTTCTCTCTCTCTCTCTCTCTATATATATATATATATATATATATATATATATATATATATATATATATATATATATATATATATATATATATATATATATAATTGATTCATTTTTATTTAAAATTTAATTAGTATATAAGGACTTAATATATTATATATTTTATACAAAATTAATTTTTACGTCAAAAATATTAAGCATAGATAAATTTTATTCAGAGTTTTGCTGAGCATATCATCTAGTATAATATAACTTTATGGAATGAAAAATGAATCAGAAAGACAGAAAATTTGAAATTTTAATGCTGAAATGTATGCAATTTTTATTTTGGATATTTTCCTGCATTGGGAATATCTAATAGAAAGTAACGGTATAAAATTCTTATAGTGTCAACTCACATGAAAATAATATCAAAATATGTGCACTTTGAAATTAAAAATGTTGCTTGAATAAGTTATAGTAAGTTACAATTAGAACAATTTCGCTTAGAATGCTCTACATACTTGTCCAACAAGAAAGGGAGCTAAAGTAGATTTTTTCATCTTTTTAATATTCCACCATGACAGTTATATACTGGAATTTAATCAAGCATAATTTTAAATTAGTAAAATAATTTTTTAATCGTTTGCACTTGCCAGTGCACATCAACACATTGCATGCTGAAAGCTTCTATTTCTCGAAATCAGAATAAATAAACCAATAAATTCGATAATATAGTTAAAAAGAATTATCACTCCTACAATGAAATGATATATTCTTTTTCGGTGTTCCAAAATGCAACAATGTTTACAGATATTTATCGACAAATATTTAAATAATGTTTATTTGATTTAATTCTATGGACAATGTAGAAAAACTTTTTCTTTTGGGTGCATTGTATGGTGCAATATGTTATAAAATGCATTAAAATATTTTTTAATGTATCATAATACTAAAATTTTACAAACATTTTTTATTATTTAAATATTTAGAGTACTCTTAAAAGTATGACTAATGTATATTTGCTATTTAGTATATTTTCTAAGATTTTTTTATGATTACGGTCAAATTAATTTCTAAAGAATAAAATTACTTCTTTCTACACAATATTAAATTGTACTTGCATAATTTTGCAAAGAAATTTTTATTAGTGTCTTAAAAGTTGTTGGCATCTTAAATTTATTTTTTTATTTTTTCCTTATTTAATAAATAGCTCAATCGTATAAAATTTGACTGATTTTCAAAATCAATTATCAATTACTAGATTTTTAAGTAATCATTTTTGAAATGCCCTTTTATTAGTGCATTGCAAAGCAGATTTTTTTATTTAATAATTTTATAATATTTAATATTTAAATTATCATTCTTTATTATGAACTTTATGGACACTTGAAATAATTTTTTTTGTAATTCATTGCTAAGTGGAACCGTCTTAAAGAATCAAAATTTAATTAACTTAATCAGTTAATTGATTAATTTTGGAAATATTAAGGTATATTATTCTAAAAACAAAATTGCAGAAGCGAGCAAAACTTCTAAATTCCAGAACTCAAAGAAAGGAGCAAAAAAACGATTACAATATTCATTTTAATCAAATATAAAATAAATCGTTTAATAAAAGCGTTAGAAAGAAGGAAAAAAGCACTTAAAATCAAATCGAATTTTAAAATATAATTGATTTTAAAAATTCAACGTTTTTTCAATCCAAAAATCTTAAAAACATTTTTTTTATAAAATTTAAGCACACAATTAGTCTTTTCCAAATATAGAAATGGCAATGAAACTATTGCATTATAAAAAGAAATCAAAAAACATCTCTTTTTGTGCCTAACATAAGGCAAATGTCTATTGCAGGTAGGCACTGAACCAATCAGAATACAAAAATAATAAAAAGGAAAAGAAAATTCTCAGTTAAGGAAGAGAAATAATTAAATTGGTTATGAAACCTCATTCATTTTGAATCCTCAAATTGAGTGGATTTTCAAAACTTTTTTAAATTTAATATCAGAGAAATTTGTGGATTTTCGATGACTCAGTGTTAGAACCTAAGTCATTGTATTTTAAGTTATTTTTCTAAATTCTATACTATGTCATCAGAAAATACTAAGTAACTTAGTTATTTAGTAGCCCCTAACTCTGCTTTTATCAAAATGCATAAAGTGCGAAAACCCTTAAGTATTTTCAAAGAGATAATTAAAACAACAAAGTATCAAAGATGTGTTTAGTTTAGTTTAGTTATTTTAACGTCTTGTTGTAAAGCAATACTAAGGATGTTTTGGACGAACCTCGTAATTCTGAACCATGGTCAGATGACAAGGACGACATCTGAGGTGGCACCCCCTTCTCCATACCACATCAGAGGGAGGACGTTTGGCCTGACAGATTTAAAGTGCAAGAGACCTTTTACACGACGGTTCTTAGGTGAAATCGAGTCTCGAACCTGAAACCCTCCGGTTCCAAAGCCGAGACCTTACCACCAAGCCACCAGGGCCAAATTAACGATGTGATTTTATCAACAATTATGCAATGCAGCTGTCTGGTTATATTTTTTGAATGTGACCACGAATGGTATATACATATCTGGATTAATAGACGATAAAAAATTGAGGTCCAGATAACCTTACATTTAATTTTTCCTTGTCTTGAAATTTATTATTTATATTCCTTGATGTTTTTTGATGAATTTTTTTTTTTTGGTTTACCCAATTTTCGGTGCGTAGAGTCTTCGGATTGAATGATGGCTTTATTACATACAGTTACAATTTACTTCAAAGATACAGATCAAGAAAATTTGGTTTAATAAATGAAACCAAGGTCATATGTCTATTTTCAATCATCATTTGTTACTTATTTGATAATTAATATATATTTCAAACAGAAATCTTCTCAAGTAATATCAAAAGCCTCTGATAGCTTGTTTAATATTTAATCATAGTTATAAGTATATATTTCAGTTTTATTCTAAACATATATGTCCTTAAGCCTAAAAGATTAATAAACTGTCAAACTTTTCCCTAATAACCGTATTACAAATTTTACATGCAATACACATTTTTTTAAATAACAGATTTTTAATAAATTTTAAAAACAAATTATAAGCTAGTTTACATTTTAATCATAGCCAAAATGCATTATAAAAAGAATTGACGTTAGAAATTTTTCTTTCAAATGTGAAAATTCTTGCTGAAATGCTCTCTATTTTTGGTATAATGAAGTTTAAATTGAGATACAAATTGAAACATGAAAAAAAGACATTGAAAGAAAAAAATCATTGGAAAAAATAACTCTGGTTTGGCATAAGATAAAAAAAAAAGCTTAAACGCTTATATTGTTCAAGTTATTTCTTATTAACGTATCTTATAATCCAATAAAGTTCTCTTATTCCTATAATTAATATAATTTTTTGCAAATGGCTTGAGAAAAATATATTAATAGCCGGTATCCTAAATTTTATCAATATTTTATAATGCAAAAATATTGAAATGAGGCCATGTGCAGTGTTTTTTTCTTGTATATTAAAGCAATGAGGAATGCGGGAAATTTAATTTTAACAAAATTAAGTTGCAGTTTTGGAGTTTTTAAAAAATTAATAAATGCGATTTTTTTAATTTTTAAGTTACGGCATGTTGCCAAGCACGAAATAATGTTAGTCTTTTTGCATTGAAAAATATTAGAGATCTTTTGCAATGAAAAGTATTAAAGACAAAGTGACTAGTGTTTTCTTACAGTGGAAACAAACTATGCTCTTGTGATACAAGTCAAATTCTCCAAGCTGTTTAAATTTTTGAGTTTTCACGTCTTATCGGAGAGTTATTTTCCAATAGTTTCATTGCACACTTTATAATAAAAGCGTTAACTTACTTCCTCAAAGAAAATTGTGAGTTTCAAGTAAGGCCATGAACACCACGATGGCTTAGATTTTTAATTTCATATGTAAGCACAGAAGAATTGTATTTTTTGCTGTACAAAAAAGGTATCTGTACATTAATCGCATGCCACTGTCAAACAGTTATTAGAAAAAAATTATTATTAAATTATTTTTTAGAGTGTGTATGTGTTTTGCGATTAACCGCTGGCTTACAGCTTGTACACAAGTAATAAGAAACTGAATGTACATTTTGGACGTCTTTTCACCGATGAATTGAAATCAGGATATGAAAAAGAATTACTATTGTAATTCTCATAATCGCATGCTAATTTAATTTATTTATATCTTCACATTTTTGGGATTAATTTAAGTTGTTAACTTTTTTAAGTATGCATTTCCCATACGTGCAAAAGATTAGCATATAAAAATTCAACCACTTGATAGATTTGATTCCAAATTTTATATGGATCAATATAATAGGTTCTAAATCTATGTCTAAAATTTATATTTCCCATCTTTTCATTTTTGTAGTTATTGTGTATTCTTGTATTCATACAGCTGGCTGAGTATTCAGAATGGAGAGATTTCGTTTAAAAATTCATTTGCTAAAATTTTGATCAAATGGACAGAGAACTTTTTATGTAAAAACAGCGGGTCGATCTTATTTTAGCCCACCTTTGGCGAATAATAAGAATTTTTTGGAGAAAGGTAAGATTTCTTTTTTCTTAACCTTTTAATTCAAATACTTTCGATTTGGTGAGATTTGAAAAATTGGCTAGATTTTGAAAAAGTCGCCAGAGGTGGGCTAAAATAGGATTTTACCAAAACAGCATATTGAATTTTATCTACCCTAGCTCAAAGTTCTTTCAGTCATCTTGCTCACAAGCAGGGATGATTCCAAAAATGGGTTTTTCTGTTTCAAGAAAATATAAAATGAGGAGATTCGTTTAAAAACTCGAGTTAAAAAATTTTTAAAAACAATTATATTACTTTCTTTTTGTATACGAGAAATTAAAAATGAAGTGATGCCAGAGTATTATAAAAACAATTGGATGATAAAAATATCTATTCGTATCATGTGACTATGATGCCTTTTGAATCACATTGAGTGATTGAAACATTTTATATGAAAATCTATGACATCATGTATTACATAGTTAAAATATGAAATGCTACAGACTTTTCCTCCTGAATTAAATAAACAATGATAATAAGCATTATATTTTATTTTGATTTTTTAAGGATTATTGTGGCCTAATCTACACGCAAGGCGCATTTGTAATTCATCACTTGATGACCAGTTATTCATTTGTGTATAAGCACTCACCATGAATATTAAAGAGAGCTAAATTATTAAACAAACTCATTATATATAAACAGATCAACATCAGACACAACATGATGAAAGATTCAATTTTTCTAACGAAAAACGTTGAAAAGGGATTTTTATGTATACTAAACAAGATTAGTATCAAAACAAGCATGCTAATTACTAAAAGTGAATAAGAAATTTCGTTTTGTTATTTGTTAGTATAACGCAATTATTTAATGCATATTTTTTAAAAGTAGTGCACTTTTTTTTAAAGTATAATAATTTTATTCAACTATTCTTTATTAAGTAATTTTAAATATTTTTCATTCCCATAATTTGAATTTTATTTGTTTTAAAATACATTTTTTAAATTCATAATAACAAAGAAGTAATAATAATAATTCATAATAACATAACATAACAAAGAAGCAAATTTATAGAAATATCTGCTGTCTATTATATTATCTGCAATCATATAATATATATGCATGTAAAATGAATATCTTAGAAAAAATGGCTCGTGAAATTATTTTGAAATTCTTTACTTTTAAATTGAGATAAAGGAGGGTTTTTTGTTAAAAATATATATAAAAAAATTTAACTTTTACCTTTGACTAGCCGCCTTTGGCAACTAGCTGGTTTGACAATCTTGTTGCTGTTTAAAATGATCAGTTAAGTACTTTAAGTAACGTCATTGTCAATTAAATACTTTATGTGACTTGTCATTGTCAACTAAATACTTTATGTGATTTGTCATTGTTAATTAACTACTTTATGTAACGTCTTTTAATAGCTACTTCATCAAAATATTTATAAGGTTCAAATTTTGACAGTCATATAATTTATTCATGCAGTTAAAAAGGGTTTAAGCTCGTAATGCACTATACGTCTCTCTAATTGACTGTCAGCTCTCGCAAAACTTCAACTTTAAATTAAAGTGGAAACGATTAAACCAAATTGATACAAAAACATTTTTTACAGAAACCAAGCATTTTTTAAAATATTAGCAAAAGAGAATCATTATGTGTACTACTGAATAATTACAATAATTGATGTAATATTTCAAGAATTATTTTAAAAAAATTACTTAAATTCATCCTAAAATTCAGGTTTTAGTTTTACTTTCAAAAAAATTTAAATGATGCGAATAATAATATTATCTTTCATTTTTGTCTATAAACATAATTAAAAAATATTAAGTCTAAATTTTATACATCTTTTAGTTATAAGGAGTCATATTCTACCAAATATTCTTGACACTTCAACTTTCAAATAAATAAATGGTTTCTATAATCTGTTATCAAATTTGATCGACTTCTGAAGTTTTGAGTAGAAATATTTGGAACATGAACATTCAACCTTTTCATTCTTAGGCCAGTCAGTCTTAAGAAATCCTGGGAGTCGATTGTGGTATCATCTTTGGAATGGTCGATGAAGTGGCTTAAAATCACCCATTTTTATTGAATAGTAATGTTCAAATATTCATAAATCAGTCAGATTTAGAGACTGGGTTGATTCAAGTTAATCCCTTTTTATTTAAAAGCTAAACATTCTTCATTTTTTAAAGTATTTATAGAGTCATGTTACTTACTATGGAATTATTTACTTCATTTAGACCCTTTTTATAGATGCATAGATTTATTATTAAAGTTTTACAAATTAGCCGTAGGACTTTGAATTGAAATTATATACATATTAAGCCATGTTTGTCTTAAATATAGCTGATTTATTTAATTAATGATATTGTAAAAGTCACAATAATTTTTCTTTACATTTTCTTTTTAGAAAATATATATTTCATATTTATTTAATTTCATGTAGACACGTGCTTAAAATTACTTTTTTATATGTTGAATTTGCAATAATTATTTATTTTTTAAATTTCAGTTTTTGTCTATCTGATGGCAACATATTAATAAAACACGAATTTTTTTCTTTCATTCGTAATGGGCTGAAATTGTCCAAAATACATTGTTGAAAACTATAGTTAAAATATTTCTTTAAAAATTAGTTAAAAATAGGAACTTAAACTATATGTTAAAATAATGATACCACTAGAAAGCTAATTTTTTAATCTATAATTTGATGTAAAAATCATTTTTGTGCTATAATATTTTCGCAAGTTATAGTGGAAACACATCGAAATTACGTATAATTTTTAATTAATTCAAATTCTAATTAAATTTCGAAAAAAAGAGCCCCAAGGTGCACATTTCCAACCTCCATGGTATACATGTATCAAATATTGTAGCTATAGGTCCAACGGCCTGGCATGTTGAACGCCAACACACACACACACATTGATATTTATTAAAAGTATAGAAGAATGCTGACATTACAATCAATCATCAGTGATGAAGGCTCTTCTTATAATCACCGAAATTAAGTAATTAGGGCTAATCTTCTTTTGTGAATCTTTTTATTTTTATCAGAGACAAAATGGAAGATTATTTTATTGAACTCTGAAAAAGATAGAAATTAAAAAGGACGTGCTTTTAGATTGACCACTATATTTTAAGTAAGTGAAACATTGCATCTTAAAATGATTTGAATCTTTTTAAGTCTGTTTCTTTCATATTTAAATGAATTACTACTGTTTAATATACTGTTACACTCACTGTTATTTGAAATTATTAATTTTTACAAAGCGCATTTTTTTATTGTTTAAGAAATTTTCTCGTTTGTTACATCTCCATTTTTTAAAAGTTCCAACATATTTTTTAAAAAAAGTAATATATCTCTAGTAATGTGTATTAAAGATAATTGTAACAAATAGTATCGCATATTAAATTTAAAAACTAATATTAAATTGTAATAAATAGTATTTGATATTATGGATAGCATTGCATATAAATATTTCAGTCATGTTTGATCTTTTGAAAAACTCTTTGATTAAATAATGTGCTAAGAGTAAAAAGAGAATTATTATAGACAAACTATTAAAAGCATTTTCTTACTAAAAATAAAATAAAATAAATTTTAAATTTAAAAAATAATAAATTTGAAATTAATTTAATTTAAAGTAAATAAATTTTAAATTTTGAAGTAGAAGACCGCATAAATTAAATGTAACTGTAATAATGTTATGACATATTTATATATACTATGTCATCCATGTACTTCCGAAAAAAATCTCAATATTTAAAACGAATACAAAGTAAGAAAATCATCATTAAATATTAATATGTTTGTGTTCTAGACTAAATAACTTATGATTTAAAGGAATTTCGTTTACATTCTTTTTTGGTGTGAAAACAAAAACTCATTAGTACAACTTGCTTTCTAGAGACAACATGCGAAGTTTAAAATATCGCATATTTACAACTATTAAATCATATACATATATACAGAAGTGAAATCACTTCTTTATCTCCGCAACACCTACTTAAATAGAGACCCAGGCTCATAATTTTTCTCTTATTTCTCCTAGTAGTGACTTTTCCCACCGATGTTAGAGGCGCTTTCCTCCTTTTTCTAGACTGGGAAGTATCAAAATTTATTCGACATTATGGTAGAGAAGGGACTTTAAAATAATTTTAGGGCTCTAATCTGTATTATTGTATCAGCTTGCTCTCTAGAGACACTATAATAAGTTTAAAATATCGTGCAGTACATTTACAACTATTAAATCATATATATACAGAAGTGTATCAAAATTTATTCGACATTGTGATAGAAAAGGGACTTCAAAATAATTTTAGGGCTCTGATCTGTATTATTGTATTACTCTTCCCGATTTCCATGTTTTCATTAAAAATCAAGCTTGAATTCAAAATAAATATGCCTTTTCTATATATTATTTTAATATATGTTTTTTCCCCTTTACAGTTCCTCCAAAATTGATTCCCTTGTCGAGGATCGCCCAGTTGCGGAAGGGGGAGCGATACCACGTGACGTGCAGCACGAGCGATGGCTCCCCTCCCCTCACCTTCACGTGGTCGAAAGACGGGGAAACGATTGAACCCCGAGAGAATCCCCCCAGCCCCACCGAAATTGGAATTCGAAGGCTAGACGAATTCTCCACGTCCTTGGTTGTGGAGGACGTGCAAGAGCAGCACACTGGCAACTACAGCTGCACGGTGGCCAATGCAGCTGGGAGAGATTCAGGAACGACCAGCCTGCAGGTGCTATGTGAGTACTAATATTCCATAAATTTTGAATTAATGTAAATCATGAGTAGCGGAATTAATGATAGTGATCCTTCAAATCTGTTTATTACAGCAATTTGAAATCTGGAATTTATTTTGCAAGATTTTATTTCCTGGTTAAATAAAAGAAATACAGTGGCCACCCTTAAATGTGGTCATGGTTAATGTTATTCGATTTCAATACCAAAATTTTCTGATCCCACATTGAAGTGCTGATTGCATACAAAAATATTCGTTTCATGTGATTACTTCGCCGTTTAATGATACAAATTTTGAAGTAGATAATTGATCAGTATTTCGTGGTCACCCAGATTTAACGAATAATTTTTGGAATCTCAGGTTTTCCTAGTAAGGAAATATCTGCGGTGGTATCTGTTTAAGGCAATATTTCATTATTTTTTTGTCTAGACTGGAATGATCTAGAGTGTTTTAAATGGTCAGCTAAGCTGTCAAATTTAGATTAAAAGCAATTGAACAACAATAAATCCTCATTGGTTGTGATAAATAATTCGAGTTTTACAGATAAAACAGCTCTTTACTTGCATAAAAGTTTAACTAAAATGAATAAAATCAAACACTGTGGTTGTGGTTGACATTGATATGTTATTTCCTTTGTGAATTTTTAAAAAAAGTCTTGAGCTTTCTGTGAGTAAGATTAAATTATAAACTTAGGTAATTCCGACTGTGATGAATACATCGAAGAAACCCGTTAATAAATACTGAAATTCTTCATGTTTTGAATTTGGCTTACTGGATCATTCAACAAAAAATACAAGATCACATTAAATGATATATGTTATAGTATTGTTATAATTAATAGTTTCAATTTAAAATATATTATATGTTACAAAATTACTTATTGGTTTTAGTCAAAGTGGGCAATAAATTTGTATTTCTTGAGAAAGTTTTTAAAAAGTCTTTTTAATTTTTAGCACTACTTCAAAGTGACTTCAAAAATTTTGTTTTTCGATTTCAGTTTAAGTAATTCACTTTAGAAAATAATTTTACTACACATATGTGTATTTATACGAGAATATTTATGTCGAAGATGCTAAGAACACCAAATGCAATTTACTAAATTATCGAAAATTGGTAAGACTGCATTAAAATTTGCGTGTCTATCTTTTTTTTTGTGAGTGCCGTGAAATCAACCAGCACTTTACCCAATTATGTATTTCGCACAAGGAAGAATTCAAGTGGCATCACATTGAATTGATAAGAAGTAATTACTTTTAATATCAAATCAAAGAAAATATATAAATTTACGTCAAACTGCAAATGCCACTTGAAAAGAATATTAAAGAAAATCATACTTTTTCCAACAAAGATCGAAAGGAAAGTAGAATTAATTGTGGTGCATGAAAATTTATGTAATTTATTAAGAGGATACCTAGTCTTAACTATTATACAATTCACTTCCTACCTTAATAATTGTAAGAAATTGCAAATTTTACAATTCTTGGTGTATAAATGGTTGAAGTAACAGATTTACAAATTTACAGATTAATGTAATGTAAATGTTTACGAATTAAAATTGTATCATATAAGTCAGAAAAACGATTTATAGAAGGCAGGTTACGTTCAAATGCCAAATAAAGGAAGAGGATGTTCATTTAGGGTGGGAAAAAATTCTATAGCCTCAGCCTAATCTCTCATTGACTTTCGGTTTCATATTGATGAATAGCGAATGTATGAAGTTTGATTTTGTCTAGTAATATTCAAGGAAGTTAGTGTATATAACACAGAACAAAACATTGATGTATAATGTTATACAATGGCTTCACGTTTTGACTCCAAGGCGTTCTTATTAAAATTGACCTATAAATGGTATTCTGTTACTATAAAAAAATTGTTGTTTTTTTTAATTTGTGATTTAGGAATTTTATATCAAAGATGTAAAAGCAAAAAGAAAATTCATTTCCTTTTGAATATTAATTAAATAGTTAGTTACTTGGTAAACTTTTACAAATTTTCATTAATTAGAAACAATTAAATGTATTTTAAAATATAAATTTTTCCAAAGGTTTTTTTCTAGTTTTAAAATTTTATGAAAGGTGGCAGCACTGGCTATAATCATTATCACAACACGCAATTATAAAGCCATGTTTATATTTCAGTGCTGCCATCTAGCAAATAATTTGAATAATTTTATTAACTTTTTCGGAAAAAAAAAAGTTAATTTGATTTTTTTTTTCAAACTTTCTAAATGAATAAATTTAAAAAAAATAAACAGACGCAGACAAAAAAAAAAGAAAAAAAATGCAAAAATAAGCTATGGAATATCTTGAAAGTGATTTAAAAAAAGCTCCTCCCAAACAAAGTGAAATGAAATAATAATTAAAAAAAAGGAATTTCTTTGCTATTAATTTATTGATGGGAAAAATATAAAATAATAATTTCTTACCTTTATTTAATAAATCTATATTTAAAAAATATTTTTAAACTAATACTATTTACTTTCTAAAAGCCTCCACCAATATTTCGGATTATAATTTATTCCTTAATTTTAACTTAAATAGTTTGAACCAAAATTTCATATATTTATATAGATAGATGGATAGATTTTATCTTCGTAAAAAAAAAGGAAAAAAAAAAAG
The DNA here is from genome assembly GCA_026543055.1 of Argiope trifasciata. Classification (NCBI taxonomy): domain Eukaryota; kingdom Metazoa; phylum Arthropoda; class Arachnida; order Araneae; family Araneidae; genus Argiope; species Argiope trifasciata. The sequence goes on from JAPMOQ010059638.1 coordinate 728,682, forward strand.
AGGCATCCCCACTGAGAATTCGATAACAAATTTCAATTCTATTTTTTTTTTTTTTTCTTTTTCTTTTCTTGTTTGAGAAGATTATTTGAATTTCCTTCACAGAAGCTGTAAAAAGGTGACAAGAAATTTTTATCATAGTCAATAAGTATTTCTCGCCAATGCAAATATTGATCAAAAGGAAATATTCGCATTTGAACATTTTTTCTTGAAGAAAAGAAAACAATATTATCTTATCTTAAATGATGTTGGTTTGTCAGTAAGTCTACCGTTCACAAAAGCTGTTTATCTTTTATTTATCCACAAATTCATGAAATCATTTTCTACTGTCACTATCAGTTGAAGATAAGTTCGTTACAGTAACGGAAGCTATTTAACTATAAAATTTCTCAAGTACCGATGATGTAGAACCTTTAATAACGAAACCTCAGTTAGCCTTATATTTGTATATATGTATTGCTTTTTGATCGTAAATGATAAACCCTTTTATTATATATAATTCTCACATTCAAGGTGAACTTTCAACAGCAGTGTCAGTCGTTTCGACCAATTTTTCAAAGCAGAGGTTTTAAGTAAATCAATAAGAAAAATTATAATTCAGATTGTATTGATTAATAATAATATTTAAAATTTAAAAAAAGCAAATTGAGGAAGATATAAATTATTTTCATATTTGCTAAATAAAACTTAAAATCACATATTTGCTTTCAAAAATGATTTCTATGATTCAACAGTTGTGGGATATGACTTCATAGTAATGCGGCTTAAACTAACTCTATTCCATTTGTAAAAAAGTTTCTAATTATTTGAAAACAGTGTTTTTTTTTCAACCCTAAAATTTACATGTAGAAATAAAACATTAAAAGAAAACATTAATTAAAGATGGGCTAAATAGATTTTATTAATTTTTCAAAACTGTTATTAATTATATTATATTACAGTAGAATCAAACCCGACCCATTATTAACTGAAGTTTTTGTTAAATAAATCAATGATAGAAAATAGAATGTTTCTTAAAACTAAGCAAGCGCTTTTTTTGAAAATATATTTAAAAAATGACATTTGAGTTAATTTTTCACGGTTCTGAAAGCGATTGCGCAAGCTAGAATTTAAAAAATTAATTTTATCTGGGGGTGATACTTAAAAACTTCAAATGATAGTTAGTGCGGAGGGTGGGTGTTCGTGGAGATAGTCCCATGCAGTGGCGGCTTTCCGTACAGGCGGTGGAGGTGGTCGCCGCGTGCCTCGAGGTATATAAAGGCCTCAAAATCTACTTGGACGTGACTTATAGTGCTAAGCCGAAAGTAAATTTAATCATTCAACTCTCATCTTCGGTCACCTTTCGATTATTCCCATAATTTTCAACTTTTACTATTTCTTTAAAGGAAACATGTTAATTCGTCGATAAAAGTGTTAATGAAAAACTAAAGTATTATGTAAAATCTTGCGGAATCCAAACGCTGAGTCTGCAAATTCTTTTCTTAAACTTTATAAGATCAGAATATTTTCTCATCGCCTCTCTTCCCTATTTGCGCAGTATAGCATGTTCTCCTGGGTTTGGATAAATAATCTTGGTATAAAAATTGAATTATTTCCATGAAAACATGAACAGAAATCGCTAAATAACTCAATGACTGTTGCTTTAAATTATATTATATAATAAAATACAAAATTCATTGGTCTAGAAACAATAAAAAAATGACTTAGTAAATTAAATGGATCGATTAAAGGCATAATATCTGTACAAATAAAAGCTATAAATGCATTAGGAATTGCCTTTGCATTCATAACGATACCACAAAATAAATTCCAAGATAACGTTAAAACTGAAATAAGTTTACCGTTTATTTGCCAACAGTAGAATTCACCATGAAGGGGCCTCAAAATATCAGCGCCAGTGGCTTTGTATTGCCAAAAACCGCCATTGGTCCCATACATTTTGTCCATACTGGTAATACTGGTCCCATACTGGTCAAGCACTTCAATGATGATGTGAGCAAATTCCCATATTTGTATGAAAAAAGAATGATACTGTAAATTTGTTGCAATTTTTAAGGTATCGTTTAATATATCTCACATTTTATTCATAATAAATCCCTTAAATCACTCAAGTAACTAACTTTCATTATTCCTTTATATTTTCACTCATACTGTACATTATTGTGTTCATTCATCCAGTTTAATTGAACTCATTCATCATCCTAGTTTTTATTAGTTTAGTTATATTAACATCCCGTTTTAAAGCAACACGAGGGCTATTTTGGGGACGGACCTCGTCATTTTGAACCACGGTCAGATGGCGAGGGCGACACCTGAAGTGGCAACCCCCTCTCCACACTACGCCACACCAGCTCGAGGACGTTTTGCTTGACAGATTTAACGTGCAAGAGACCCCTCACACGACGGCTTTTAATGAAATCGAGTCTCGAACCTAAAACCCTCCTGTTCCGAAGCCGAGACCTTACTACCAGGCCACAGCGGCCCTCCGAGTTTTTATAATTTCTTGTTATGTTACTTGTTTTCTTACTTTGCCATTTGTTTGTTTCTTTCAAATTTATTGTTATGTAATTTTGGGGGGGGGTGAGAGGGGTGCATCAGCATTTATACCAAATCAGAAAGGGGTCATATGGGCCTTAGAAACGTAGGTGTGGTGCGTGTTAGGTTTTTGTGCGTTTTAACATATTGGCCAAAAAATAACAAATAAAAGTCACTGGGAAGGAATTAGATTTGTTTCCGATTGGATTTTGCTCAAAGTCTAATGGAAATCCACCAATTTGGTGTTAAGGCCGTATATCTAATTTTATCCTTCTTGCTCAAAGCGTTTTTGAGTTATCTTTGTCCAGACATACCGATATTTTTCAAAAATGTATTATTCGAACTAAGGGAGATCTAGCACGTGGAGATTCTTCGAAACCTTGTGCTCATATTTTTTTTGACGATTACTATTCTTCTATACTACATATACGAGAAAGCAAAAATCAAGACTCTCCTGTGTATCCATCCAGAACATGTAAGATCGCGTACTGATTTCGGTTTCGTCTGGACCATTCCTAAAAACAAAACATCCTTTTAACCCCTGATTCGACGCACAATGGGAAGACGAAAGCCAAAGTAAAGGTTGGCATTTTCCTCTCCTCGGTCCTCCCCCGCGTCCGGCATCACCCAAGCATTGAAGAGCGCCCCAAGGCCACCGGGATGAGCGGTTCGATGTGTGTCGAATAATAAAGCGTATAATATCCCCCGCTACTCGTTCTTCTGGGCCCCGATCAAAGGATAAGCGAAGCAATTGTTTGGGACAAACAGGGGATGATAAAAAAAGTGAAAATGCGATACTCTCACTGAATGAACATTCATATCTTTTGATTCCATTAAAAAAAAGAAAAGAACGGGGGAGAATAGTATCGCTTTATTTGTATTTAGAATAATAGATGCTACGTAGGTACATAATCCAGTTATGATCATCATTTTTTATAAATATGTTTGAGTCTTTAGCTGTTTTCGATATAATTGTTTTGAATATGATTTGAGGGAATTTTTTGTCATGTAATTAAAAAAGGTAAGATAATGCTTAAATTGTGTTTATTTCTAATATTATAACTTGAATAAAGAAAATACGAATTGAAAAATACTCCCTCTTGTAGAATAACTGGTTTTTAAATTGAACAAATTTTTGTATTCTCACTATTTAAAGTAATTTACCATTCTAGTGAAGAAATAAAGATGAACTAAAATGTTTAATTTGAAGTTCTGAAATAAATTAAATACTATTTTTTAATTCGCTTAAAAATAACCAAAAGCCATTCTTAAAAAATACTAAACATGCTGAATAGAGTTTGTAAATATATTGCTACTATAAATATTATATAACTTTCTACCAAATAGAAATACCAGTATTATCTTTTACCAACGATTTTCTGTTGAATAAATCATTAGTTGTATATGCCATGATAAAAAAATAAAAATTGTGCTGTAACCATCTCTCAGCATATCTCTGACGAATTTTTAAACAATTTATACGTTACTAATAGTTACTATATAATTTATACTTAATATCATATTTTAATAAAGGATATATTCTTTTTTAAATAAAATACATTTAAATAAAAAAGATTTTTCTTTAATAAAATACATTTAAGAATTCAAAAATGTTGCCTTAGAAGCATGTTGCCTTAGAAAAAATTGTAAAAAAAAAAAAAAAAAAAAAAAAAAAACGAATTTTTGAAATTTTTTTGTCACTTTTTACCATAATTGCATCATTTTTAATGATGCAACTATATCCGGTAATCTTATCAAATGGATTTTTAAACAAAAAATGATTTTTAACTCGACATCGTAGGCAGCTAGCTACCTAGAATCATTGGAATGAGGAACCTGTACGGAGGTCTATTAAAAATACTATTAGCCTAGTTGTCCAATAAATGAATCTGTAAAAAAGATGCATGATCCAATTCTATAAAAAATTAGGACAATAATGTATACTTGCAATGAATTATTAAAATCAGTCTTAAATAAATTAAAATACTGGTACTTGGCACGTTGCTGCCACAGAAGAAGTAAGTTTGGAAATATCGTTTGAAATTTAAAATAACTATCTAATTTAAATAGGAATGATTGAGAGAATAATATTTATGAATACATTATTGTATACATTTTTTTATTAGAAATGAATACATTCACTGAAATTGTGTGATATATAAAAGAGAAGGGTAAATAATATTTTCTATTTTTTTAACTTAATTATTCGACTTTAGGCTTGGCAATATTTTTTTGTTTTTCCGTCTTCGACAGAAACAAATAAGTGCAAGTAATAATTATTCAGAGTTTTATCGCAATCGAATGAGCGGCACTGCAGCGCATACGAGACATACAGACAAGCATTCATTTTTAGTTATAGAGATTGGAAAAATAATTTAATTGACTATGCTATATTCCACTTGGCAGATTTTGTAATTAATAGTGTTTAATGTTACTTTTTTTAAAATTCATCACATCTTTATAATTATCGTAATAATTAAATTTTTATATTTGCCTTAGTAAGTATTCAATTTGTATTTAGATAAATTGAATAATTTTAATCCTTTTCTTCCTTGATTTTTTTTAAAAAATAAGTAAACATATTTTTTGCTCAGTTAAAATAAGAAATTAATCTAAAGTGAATCATAAATATGCTGATAAAGTTAAACATTTGTTTAATAAACTGATTAAATATCCAAAGGAAGGTCTCATAATGTGCACCGCCTGAATCTGCGAAATTCGCCTTATTTTAATCAATCAGACATTAATTAATGAACATTGAACACTACATTACATTTGAAAAGATAAAAGCAAGTGAAATAATCCTGATGTTAGTCATTGCCTTTAAGTTTCAGCACGAACGGATGACATCTACCCACAAACGAGCTGAGTGTCAAGGTCTCTCTACTCAAAGGTCAAATTCTTGTTTCCGACGAAGACGCCCAAATAATTAAAAATGTATACCTTTTTCCACTTTTTTGGATTTTCTGTTTTCATTTTCACACTTTATGCCCACATAGAAGAAGAGCAAAAATTATTTTCAATAGAGGGATGTGATTTGTTTTAGTTAAGATATATGCTAATATGTAAAAAAATCTTATTTTTTTAAAAGAATAAACTAACTTAGACGAAATTTTTTCCTCTGTTATTTTATTTTCCTTTTTTTTTTAATGCCAGTTTGTTTCCATTTCAAGACTATGCTAAATTTCGTCAGATACTCAATATGCAAAATTTAACTTTAACAGCAAATTTAAATTAGTTTTTGATTAAAATGAAAAAGCAAAACTATTTATATCCAGAATGTGAAGATATGAATAATTTATTGAAATTAATTTTATCAAATCAGTACTCAACGCAGTTTTTTTAATAGTTGGATGTTTATCAAGGTAAATAAGTTTAAAATGTTATTATGTAAATTTGCATGATTAAAATTAAAATGAATTCTGTAATAAATGTATATAAAAGGCAAAGTAATAGAATTTTGTAATGAATATACATCAATCGCAAAGCAGAATTTTGTAATAAATACTTATAAGATACAAATTCGAAGAATTTTGTAATAAATACACATCAAATACAAAGTAACAAGACAATTTGTCGTTGCGATTTTTTGTGCTTTTTTCAATTTAATAAACATTTAAATAATTTTTTTCCTTTCAAAAATATTTAAATAAACATAGAAACTATTATTCAAACTACTAACTAACTTTTACTAACTACTAACTGCTTTCAAACTACTACTAAACTTTTTTTTTTGCACGATAGCTAATATGCTGAGAAACGTTTCTCTTTTCAAGGTTCTAATAAGAATGTTTTTTAAGAAAATATTTACATTAAATTAAAAATTGGGGAAGTGTAAAATAATATAGAAAATATATATTGCTGCTTCTTGGAACTATAATCTTTTTATTATAATTTTTTTCCCAAATCATAAACAAAAGACATTCACAGAAATAAAAACATATTCTTAATTATATAAATTATTAAATTTCTATTATTTTCCATCTTACAGTATAACTTTCGAATTAAACTTAAGAATTTATTACCTACTAAAAGAACTTAACAGTAATTATTAATGTCTGGAAATTGAGAACGTTTTTGTACTTATTTATAGACTTATTTGTACTTAATGTTTTTAATATTTGATTTCCAAAAGTTTATATCATATATCATTTTAAACATAACATCTTTTCTATAATTTAATACAGAATAATTCATTACATTTTGACCACTGCATTTCCATTGTGATATTCGAGTAATTTATTCAGTTGCCTTTACTATTGCAATCATGTTTCGTTATTTAATTTGAATCATCATGGCAACATGATAAATCATATGGCATTTCAAAATAACCCTGATTAATTAATAAAAACATAATCAATAAATAACATGATACAATGAAAACACGATTAATTAATGAAATTACAAATATTACAAGTTAAAAAATATCTTAATTTTCTGTGAAAGAAACTATTAAAGTAAAAACAATAAAGTATATGTCTGATAATTTCTATAAAACATTATTTATATAAATAAAGATGAATGTTTGCCTGCATGTCTCTTATTTGCTGCCGTATCGCTCATCTGATTGTGGTGACACTTTAACAACTTATTACTTACACTTTCGCAATGATTATAGGCATAGTAAAATTATCTAATACATAAAAATATTTTTGGATCTTTTTACCGCATCTGTTAAACAATGATTAACCACCAAATAACTCGCAAAGGAAACACAACAGATTCAGTAAAGATGCTGAATTTAAGCCAGAGGCTAATATTTTGTAGCTATCGAACGTAAATGCTTTGTAAGTCGTTCTCTGAGATAACAGTTTAGAGAGTATGAGTGAAAGTTTAAGGGGAACCATTCCTATAGATTTGAAATTTTAATTAAAAATTTAATAAAATTTTAGCACTATTTAGGAGCAGTTTTTTCCAAAAATACTGCAGTACAAAAATTTTTGCACCATTGAAAATTAAAAAAAAATTATTAATTCAACTATATCAACGATTTAATTGCATGTAAATATTTTCTGTGTTTATTATTAAAATTATTTCTTCTGTGGTAGCAACGCGCCGGGTACCAGCTAGTATATTAATAGAAGATACAAGACAGGAGACCAACATCTAGTTCCTAAGCAGAACTAAAATGGAATTAAATGCCCAACCCCTCTTTTAAAAAAATTCTTTCGTGACAATCTCTAATGCTTGAAGAGTTTTCTCAGTTTCATGGCATTGTCATAAAAATACGAAAGTATTTGATATCCGGTAAGCGAAATCAAGTACGTTCACGAGAATTTAAGACTGGGAAATTTCCCCCTAAAGATAGAGTTATGAATAAAATATTTCTAAGACAAGGAAAACATTAATCAGATTCACGTGCAATTCCTTTAATTCTGTGATTACTCTCATAGATAAGATTATTTTTAGTAATTAACTAAATATGTTATCAATTTATTTAGTTTGTTATTTTTGGCCTTTCTGCGAGCTGTTTTTGAGTTTATTTGATCTAAAATAGATTGTAAACATTTTTTCGAAAGAAAAGAAGAAAAAAAATTTGATACCATGTGTAACGTGCAGCATTTTTACTGAATAAGAATTACTATTATTTTCTATATACAAAAGCTAGAACCTTCTAAAAATGTATTTTAGGTAAATATCATTTTGACTCTTATCAGACGCTTACTATTTATTGAATGCCCAATAATACTTCATAATGCATTTAAATAAATACTCAAAATGACTAAAACTAAATTCTAAGCAAATTTTAAATAATATAATCTTAGAATGCGTATACAGTGAAAGATAGAAAAAAATTCGATGTTTTTTAAATAAATCATGTGAGCTTTCATATTCACCTGAAAATCGTATTTTTGTGTTTAAAAATTAATATTTGCCTGATGAAAATTTAACATCATTTCTACGGCCTTCAGAATTAAAATATTAATCTGAGCTTTCTAAAGTTATGATCAAATATTTAAAGTTTTAATTATGCTAAAGATGATTTCAATATTTTCCGAAATTAAAGCGGAAAAATTTCAAAGTATAACATAATTTTTAATTAATAACCATTCTAATTAAAACTTTTAAAGAAAGCTATCTAGTTCACAGTCTTTTCTTTCAAAGTATATATTTACATACTACTTGATTCAGAATTTCGTTAACATTTGAAAATTCAATAATTTTCGGAAAGGCAAAAATTGGCACACACACTTGAAATGACATAAGGTTTTATAGAATCTAAAAAAGTGGAAAAAAGGCCATCAGATGATGTTTTATATAATAAAAGCAAAAATTAGCATCATGATTGATTTTTAGCAGTCTATATTCTTTATAACAAATACTCAAATGTCGGCGTTATTCGCCACCAATATTTGTAGTCGATTGACAATGTTGTGAATAGCACTGAGCAACCCATGTAGAAATTGTCGTCAGATGTTATCTTTTAGCATCCTCAATATGACCTGGTGATTGCAGTATACTTGCGACTTCAAGTAACCCCACAACAAATAATCGAACGCATTGACATCTAAAGACCTAGAAGACACAATGTGACTAAAGTAGCGGCTAGATACGCCATCCACAACAAAAGATTTGAGCCAGAGATCTTTCATGTGTGTAATAATCTGGGATGAAGGACCATCCTGCACGAAAACTGATCCTTCCAGCAGGTGTTTATAAATCAAGCTATTGATGATGTGATTCCTTAACACACCTGGGTAATTCGCTCTCATTCCGCAATAATTTAAAAAGCAAAATCACTCATTAACTACAAGTAAAGGGGTCTAATCAACCTTCTGCTGAACCTTTTTTTTTGCACTTTTTTATTTGAATAAAATTTCATGTTATTTCAGTTATATGTGTTACTTTTTACCTCTCTACCTACACTATTCCTTGAATTACCGAATTTTCAAATGTTGACAGACTTTTGAATCATCCAAATATTTACCGAATTTCACAGTTCTATGTTGGTAGTAGTTGACCATTAAAGTCACTCGCAAAAATTCACTCTCTTGTATTATTAGAAGAAATCAAACTATAACTTTATACAAACAGAAAATTTTCATTCTATTTCGTTACCATGAGTTTGGAATAAATTCACAGACATGAATCCTAATTGAGTCGGTCATAGGGTACTCCTGAATAAACAAGGATATAGCGGCATTTTATAACAATGGCGGGAAATGTTCTTTTATTTTTTTTGACAAACAAGGAAAAGATTATAAAATGTGATGGTTGGATGATGCTTGCAATTTTTAGGTAACGTCCTTCATACAATTTTCAATGAAAAGAGATTTTTCAAACTGATAAGCACCCTGAAACTACCTGATAAAATCTAAAAATCTCCTCGAAACTGAAAATTTTCTTCACCGCTATATACATTGATTTCGTCCACAAATTTTGAATGAGATAAAGTGTTTGATAAGTATGATTTAAGAAACGCATTGTTTTTAAAGTGTAATTCTTTCGGGAATTACGTGATATTTACTTCATTCTCTTTAATATTAAAAAATGTTTTTCCTACTACTTTCTTTATTTTGTTGAAATCGGGATTGCTAAAATGAATACCGATACTTGCTTCCCATAAATCGCGGCATAAAAGCTCCTATGTCACATTATGTAGATAAATGTTTAATGTGTAACCACAAAATTTCGAAATAACATCAACATTTTTTTAGGAAGGAGTGTAGCAAACTTATCGATTAATCTTATTTTTTCCATGAATCACTTCGAATTACCTTTCAACTCGAATGAACTAAAAGTAAATTGGAATAAACTGCATGTTTTAAACTTCCACTCCACATTATACCAATTCTGACACATTTTCCCTTGTTGATGGTAGATTTCAAATTGCTGTTGCTGCATCGACTTTTCTCCTGACCGTGAATTTCTGGCTTTAGATGATATTACGTTTCTTCCGTGATTATGCTATGCATAACATTGCACTGTGGCAGTGTTTGCGTAGCTCTGCCTTTGGTCGGCTAGCAATTTGTCCCTTGTTACGGTATTGTTTGAAGTTTAATTAGAGTATTTCCCGTCTGTATAAGGTGGTAAAAGAAAGAAAGTACACTGATTGTGCTGATGCCCCTCATCACTGATGGTAACCAAAATTTATATACCCGTAAATACAGATCAGATGACGAACTATTAAATAATCAGATGAAACAATAAAAAAAAAGAATAAAGGAGACAAATATATCTTAAAAATTTGTAAGATTTTATTGCCAACTTCATTTTTTTTTCAAGTTTTCTTATCAGATTATTTTTCCACTTGACCTTATCAAATCTAATTATCGAGAGTTGATATTATCGATTAAACAAAAGAAACCAAAGATAAAATGAATAACAAGAATTTGCTTTTTTTGCGTTAATGGGCTCAAATATTTACTTTAAATCGAAATCAGAAAAAATACTTCACAATCAATTAAAGTGCGATTTCATGTTACTTATTTTAGATTCTGGGAAAATAATGTTTCATGAAATTTAACATTTTTTTTTTTATAATTCTTAATTGATTATATATGTTTAGCATGTTTTACACTGAGTTATATAATTTATGATGTATATAAAAAAAGAGTGATGAGAATTTCGATAAATGGTATGTTTATTTATTATACTTTTTCTCTAAAATTTGAATCAGGGATATTGAGAAAATCCATAAAATGTTACTCTAGAAATTTGACGAATTTTATCCATTGGTTTTTTTTCTCTTATTTACATTGAAAGAATCCATAAAACTGAATGAATACATAAATGTTATTCAAAAAATTTGAATTGATATGTTTCCGTTATTAGTTTCCCCCCTCTTAATTCCGATTCAGAAAATCTAAATAAATCCATAAAAGGTTACAACTCAAGTTTGACTCAAATTTTATTCATTAGTTTTTACTTTCGCGGATATGAAGTATAGAGAATGTATTGTAATAATCAACAATAAAAAAATCAACATTTTATGAATCTCTAGGTTTCAGACTTCTCTAAGTCCGAGAAACACTTTTTAGCATTTTGTCTGCCTGCTTGGCAGCTAGTTTGTTTCTCTATGAATGGATAATTCAAAAACGCTTTGTGATGTTATATTTTGGTATATGAAATTACGACCAAAGTTTTAGTATTTCTATCAAATTTTGAACAAAATCTATTCACCTGAGGCCCGTTTGCTTGGCTATTCTAATGCATGTGAACTCGATAACTGCTAAGCGCAAAGAGTTGCATAAATAAACATATAAAATATAGATATATATTTATGTTTCAGACCTCCCTGTGTTTCAAAAATATGTTGTCATTATTATGTCTGTCTGTGAATACAATAATTCAAAAAAGGTTTGAACTAGCAGGTGAAATTTGGTATATACTGCCGGATTCGTAAATTACTGCCATATTTTGAACAAAATCCATTCATATAAAATCTACCTGTCTGGCTGCTCAAGTACAAGTGAGCTAGATAGCTACAAAGCACAAAGACTTAGATAAATAAAATATGGGATACAAGACTGGTCTCTAAAGTAGAGATAATTTTCGAGTTTTATAGAATTATGATCATATTTGCAAGTTTCTGTTATATTTTAAATAAAATCCGTTCACAGTAATTCTGTTTGTCTACCTGATTGAGTACAAAGGAGCAGGATAATAATTACTGGACGCCAAGAATTAGGTAAATAACACATGAGATACATGATTAGCATTTAAAAAACATATACTTTTCAGATTTTATAGAATTACGATCATATTTGTAGGTTTCTACCACATTTTTAACAAAATCCATTCACAGGAAGTCTGTCTGTCTATCTCTTTAAGTTCTGTAGTTAGCTTAATGATTACAGAACGCAAAGAGCTAGGCAAATAAAATCTTGGATACAGGATTAGCATCTAAGATATGGATAGTTTTCTAATTTTGAATTAAGGTTACGCAAAGTAACGTATTGAACCAATGTAAATATTGAACTAACACTTGCATGTAAATGCGATAACACAATGAATGGAATCAGTGATATTCAATGAGTTATCTTGTGATTAAAACTGAAGTTTTGTGTCAAATTTTGGTGTCAATTTGGCATTAAAAAACACGGTATACCAATTTTATGCTGTTGATAGTGGATAAACTCTGTATTGGGTAATATACGGAAAATTTTGTCGAACCTAGAGCTAGTTTTCTTTTGATATGGATGCAGGAAAACAGAAAAACTCTACAAAAGGCTATTCCATAAATGCTAAAATGTTCTTCAAATAGAATCCTGCGAATTTGATTTAAGTAATATGCTCGATTCTTCAGTCTCTTTCTTTTAATTTTGATGCTAACAAAGCTAAACTTTCCATAGAATGTCCTTCTACAAATTCGATTCAGATATTATATCTTATTCATTAGCTGTTCTCCTTGATCTTGACGCAGGAAACACTTAGAGCTCACTTCGGCTACAAACAATGGCGTAACGCATGACGGGTTATTCTAGATTACAGTACTATGAATCATTTGAGGTACAAACTCCTTTCGCGTGCCGGGAGTGGGGTGTGTTTGCCCTATCCATTCTTTTCAAAAGAGTTTCACGTTCTTAGTCATTCCCTTCTTAGACATAATTAGTCGCTATTTGGATGTCAAAACGGCCAATTCGAGTCTTTGTTCTGAGATCAAACGAGTTATTGTTCTGTTGGGGACATCCGAAGGTACCGGATGTTCTCCAAAATTTTTCGTGGAAAAATTCATCTGAGAGAACGGCATTCCATCTGATTGTTGTTCTAATGTTGGACAACACGGAAAAACACATATCTTTCATGGAGTTTTATTCTAAGACCCAAAGATGTTGGAATCTTTTTTTTTCTTGCAAAATACTTGCCAGCAGATTTTTTATATCAAATATTTGCTTGAGTCTATTTCAGACCTACCAGATAAAGTGGCCTGCATTTAAAAAAAATGTTTCTGAGTAAAGCAATATTTGCAAAATTCTGTGGAAATATTTGTGGAATTTACTTTTACTTACCAGATAAAGTGACCAGCATTTTAAAACTTTATTTGAACATTTGAGAAAGGACTAATAAGGGTATTGATATGTTTTGATTTAGATTTCGTAATGGACCAATATCTGCAGCAGTGAAAATTCAGTGTAAAAATCTATATAAAAATGACTCTTTTTATTAAAACAGTCATTTTAGAATTTGCAATAATTGCTTTACTCAGAATTTCACAAATATTTTCACAGAATTTTGCAAATATTGCTTTATTCAGAATTTTTAAAAAAATATTTTTTTCTGTTTTTAAGAAACATATTAAGAATAGTTTAAGAAAAATATAAAAGATGCAACTATTCGAAAGAGAGCTTTAAAAGTGCTACTGGATTTTACAGGAAAAATACAAAATAAATTCAAATTCATGCTTGAGTATAGAAAAAAAAAGCATCCGTTTCTATGTTTAAAAAATCATCATATATGTTGTGTCATTCTTTATGATACTCACATATAATAAAACGTTGCCTAGCAACGTTTTCCCCATTTAGAAGATTACTCCTGGGTAAAAACCCTAATTGATTTTATAACAGGATATACATACACTCTACATGTGAAAAAAATGTACTGCAGTTTATTAAATATTCTTCAAGTTTAGGGTCTATCTGAGTTATTAAACAGCAATAATGACTGAGATAAAAAAAATCTAAAAATTATTTCGATTTTCCTGTTTTTCCCTACAGCATCAAAATTTCAGAGAGCGTTTTTTTTTTCTGTTTATGTGGTTAAATATTTTAAAACCCTTATTTTTAATAATCATTTGTATAAAAATATTAATTAATGGTAATGGTATAACAATATTTTGTATATAAATTTATTTAAGCAAAATAATATAGAAATCTATGATTACTTTTATAAAATATTTTACATTATTTATTTCTTAAAAAGAGATTGAAGTCAAAACCGATTTGATCTCTAATAAAAGGTATTGCAAAATACGTATATCTCATGGCTATCATATTTTCTGAACAAATCTTTTAGGTACTGAAATGATGACACAAAAAATTATAAATTTATAATAATAATATTTCGAATTCTTATATCTTAAATCAAACAAAACTATTAAGTTATATACATAAATATTCACCTTCTTCTTAAGCAGTATTGCTGGAAGAATGTAACTATTACCTGTCAAGTACTGTTCGAATTCTTTCGAATATCTATTGGTAAATTTACGTCAATCCTTATTATTATTTTTTCATTTTGCAGAAAATTATTTTAAGCATTTTGCAGTAGAATACATCTGTGAAAATATTTTTCTGCCCCCAACAAATATGAATTCTTACCAGGAAAAAATAAATATTTTCAATAATTATCTATCATTATAACTTCGTTGAATCATAAAATTATTAAGCTTCTTCGATATAAAAACTGCATTTTAGTTTACAATTGGAATTTAATAGCAAACTTATAGTTGTAATTTCATACTTGTAACAGGGCCTGCAATTAAAGCTGCCATTTTTTTATAATCATTATTATTTTAATCGAATGATAATGAGGAAACTAAACTGTAACTTCTATTACTTGTGCTGATTGTGATTCATATTTGACAATATTTTAATAAAACTAAATGTAAACAGTGAATTAATAAAAAATTTATTAAAAAACGCAAAGATTTCCGCTGATAATTTTTTCATCTAAATCTCTAAAGTCATCGTTTAGAAGAAATTATCATAAAAATATCCAGATACCTTTAAAATACAACGTTCATCAGTGAGGCTGTTTTAAAAATCAAGAAGTCAAATACTTTTTAGTTATTTAATAAAAAACGATTTCTGATTTCTTTTCATATTTTCCATACAATGATGAATAAATAACAGAAATTGTATATTCAGTTTTGGGTTATTATTTGCTTTTAAATTTTTGCATGTATCATATTGATATTACGGGTGTCTTTGTTCTCTGAGTCTTCTAGCACGCACACACAAATTAGAAGCTAAAGTTCAGTTCAAAGAGAATTTCAGTAGTTATATAGATATAAATACAAATTTTTAAAACTCTGAGTTAATTTTTTTTGGGGGGGGGGTATCGGTTTTATTGATATTATGTGGTATGATTTTTCAGGAAATAAATTAAAATTTCTTTTCAGTTCCTCCTCTCTGGGTGCGACCTCCAAGTGACGTATCTGTCGTCGCCGGAAGCAAAATTAACTTGCATTGTGAAGCCAAAGGATCGCCAAAACCCACCATCACATGGAGGAAAAATACAGGTAAATTTGGCGGGAGAAAATTAAAGATGTAAATTATTTCTTCTCTAGCTTATGGGAATTCAGATTAATAACATGTAGAAAATCCTAGAAACTTCGATACAAACTTATGCTAAAAAAATGTTTTATTGAATAATTAAAACATAGTTTTATATTTTAAATATGCATTAAAGGCCTTCAAAATTATTCTAAAAATATGTAAATGCCCTCTTAACCCATTTATGCTTACTGTTCAACTTTTGGAACACCCCTCACATAAAAGTCATTTTTATTACATTTTTTTCCTAACATATAGAAATTTCATGCAAAAATTCCAATTTTTTAACCTTAGGCATAAATGAGTTAATATTGTATATAATTTATAAAAGTTATTAAAGGCTTTGACGATCTCATTACTTTTAAAATATATTAAAGGCTTACTTAAAAAATTTATATATTTTGAAAATAATATTAAACTTTAAACTATCATTTTGAGGGAAAATGGAATTTGGGACCCGTATAATTCTTTTTGTATGGAAAATGCAATTTAATATATTAAAATATCCCTTAGATCTTTTAATGAAAACTTGCATAGTATAAATATACATATTTTTAACCGGGAAATGTGGACTGAATTTTTAAATGAAAAGAAATATTAAAGATGCTATCACTTTTATTAAATCCATAATTTATCCACGACAATAATCATTAATCAAACTACTTTGAATTTTTGATGGGTCAAAATCTTCTTTTCTATTAGAAAGTAATTTCATATTTCCAAATAACTTAATTATTAATTAAATTACTTAATTTTTATTAAAATTTATTATTGTTATTCACTATTCTTTAACATTTTTGCTTAAAACAGAGCTTTGCGGAAGTTTACTCTTCCTATTTTACACCAAACAATGAGAGTTTATATTACAATGGATTTGTGCTCGTCTGTTCTTTTTGCTTCTTTTGGAGCTTACTCCAGTCTTCAAATTACTTATTTAATTTATGGTGCGATTTTTCTTTTCTTTTCTTTCCTCTTTTCTTTTTTTTTTTAATTTTCAAGATGAAGTTTCGTTACATTGAGTTTCATTCTTTTATTAAGTATTCATTCTTTTATTTGAAAGGAAACCCGTTTTTTTAATTGGTTTTTACCAAGAAATTACTCACAACAAATGGATCATGACTTTCTTTTTCTAATTAATGTTTAATAAAATATATTCAAAAGACATATATATATATTTATGCATAAAATGAATTCGATTTTCAGATTTTTCAGCCATGGATTTTGAAGTCGTCCACTCCGATGGCCGACTGCGCATATCGGATGATGGTCAGAGCCTCAAAATCCCAGAAGCGAAGAAAGAAGACGAAGGTTTTTATGAATGCCACGTTACGAATGGGATAGGAGATCAGCTGAGGAAATCCATCAGAGTGGAAGTGCAAGGTCAGTGTTGCATTCAATCACTCCGACTGGGACATTTATTTTTTCAGGGAACGTAAACACGGACTTTTTACACAGAAGTCTCAGTTCTAAGAAGAGTGCGATCGGGTTTTTTTATGTCCTTCTTTAGAGGACTTTCAAAACGATATATTTCTTAAAATGATCTTACTCTTAAAAACCTTTACTCTCAGATTTTCTACTAACGAGTAGCGGAATGATTTGATGCAACTTATTTTAATGTAATTCACAAATCAACAAGGTTTAAAAAAGTTTAAGAATTTATTTATTGCCATGACAACAATAATACTAATAAACTGAATGATCAGAAATAAGTTGTACATTTGACCTAAGCAAGGGCTCCAGTCAAATTACAAGTTACTCAACCAATCGACAACTAATGTCAGTATGAATGCTCAGGGTTTGTTTTACTTCAAAACAACAGCAGTAACTTGACCATTGTTACTAGATAAAGACCCACACGAGAGCCTTTTTATCTTTCCTACAAAATCTGTCCAATTTTCTTTACTTTAAAATACATTGGCCTTATGGTCCTGGTTAATACGACAATCCTTTAAAATTCCTTTTCTCCTGAACCTATGTATAAAAGTATATGCATATAAAAATGTTCATAAACTTGATCACTACATCTTTGAATGCTATCATATTACGAATAGAGAAATTGATTAGCTTTCTTATACGGTCTTAAATAACGATTGACGATCAAATAAATTCTATTTCCAATTAAAAGGAAACATCTGAAAATTCATTTTTTCCATGGGTGTTTTCCTGTTTATATTCTTTTATCTAGACTAAAATAATCTGGGTTAGCCTAAATGGACAGCTATCCTACTTAGTATGGACAGCCATAGACCATTATTGCTTGCGTGTGAATTATAAAAGCAAAATGGATTTTTTTTTTTAAAAAAAGGAAGGATAAGAGTGTTAAAGACAAAATTGAAATTCCGAACAATTATGAAAAGGGGTCTAAAATATTTCGGCTGAATAAGTAGAAAATTTTTCAAATTTGTTTAAAAAATTATAAGTTTTTTTTTGTTTGTTTGTTTGTATAAAAAAAATCGAGCAATAAAAACTGATGATTCCGATGGCTACAAATATGCTAAAGAAAACCCTCCAACGACTGCCGCAGTTGCTGATTTGAAACTCCGAAGGCAATATCATTCAAAAATAATTTAAAAAAATAATAAGAGTGTGAATATTATATGAATAAACTGTTGAGAAATTATTGTCTAAAAGCAACAGTTAAAGAATTTTAAGCTGATATTTTATTATATAAATTGTACTCAGACTTCAAGTAATTGCCCCCCCCCTCTTCTTTTCTTTTGATATAATAACAATATACTTAATTTTACTTGATTAATGGGTTAATGTAGTAATTCTTAAGTCATGAAATTATATTAAGTGACATTGATTACATTAAGCGAAATTACATACGCGACTATATTTTCTAAAATGGGGGCTTGAACCAGCACTTCCCTTGTTACCCCGTCTTTATGTCATTGAAAATATTTTTCTTTATCAAAAAAAGTGGAATATTTCCGATTGTTAAGTTAAACTCATTCTATCCTGCATTTTTTTTCTTTTCGAAATCCATTTGCGTGATGTAATTGAGCTATTACTTCCCTATCTTGTCCACGAGCACAGTGCCAATCAAAGCGGATTATGATTCTGCGTTCTTAAAAACTGTAGATTATGACACTGTTTTTTTCATTATGCCTTCTTTCGAAATTCCCTGAGCTTTCCGTGCTTATTAATTATGGGTTGGCTTCCCTCTCACTTACCGTTTGTTATGAAATGTGAGCAATAATTTTCCTCCTTTTTTACAGTTCCTCCCAAGGTGGCCGCCGGTCCCAGTTCCATGGTCGTGGAGAAGAACAAAGACGTCAATATACAATGCAATATGACCGGCGACTCCCCCCTCAACATCATGTGGGAAAAAAATGGGCGACCTCTTGAGTCACGGAAACCTAAGTAAGCCTTCTTGCAAAATGGCGGGGTTCTCAGACTATCATTTTTGACAAAAGAAGCACTGTTTTATGGATTCTGGTAGACCGAAACATGATGCGATTTGTGGTTAATTTTTATTTTATTATTATGTCAGTTATTAATTTGAGACTACTGATTTCAGTTGTAAATATTAAAAAGAAACTTAGAGTAGCATTTCCGTTTTGTATTACAGCTTAAACAGTTTGAATTTTTTTTTTTAATCTAAGAAAAGTAATATCCCGCCTAACCTCACATAAGCAAAATAAGGTTTGGAATAATTTTTTAAAATAAAATTTTAGAATTTCATAAAAATTCTAAAATTAATTTTTAATTAATAAATTCTTAAATAATTAATTTCAAATTAAGCTATAATTTGATGTTTTTCTATGATGACTAATGAAATATGTTTTATTTTATATCTGAAAAAATGAAATATTTTATAGCATTAGTGTTATTATGGTCTAGAAATTTTTTAAGTTTTGATATCTTAGAAAAGTTTTATCAGAATTTGACGTAAATATATGCAATTCATCACGTGTTCTTGTAGTTACAATTGTAGTTCTGTGTCCAAATTTGCTTTCAGTCAGTCAGAAAGAAGACGCTCAAACGACATTCGGATTTCTGTTATTTTCGTATTAACCACGTCTAAACGGTTTATACGAAATCTAAACCAAGTCTAAGCAGTTAATCGCAAAGAAAAAAGTCGCCCATTCTAATAGGCTGTTTCTTAAACCTTGTTAGCCAATGGTATAGGTTGATAATACGCAAAAGCATTTAATAGTGAATATGCGAGAAAGTTTTGAGAAGATCAC